>JAQMRL010000001.1:178497282-179052282 GCA_035578175.1 Catonia carolina
GTAACTATAATAATTTTTCTTCGTTGGATATTTCTTGTGGTACCGAGACAAAAGACTTGACGATATTATGCGGTAAATATTTTACTTTCAACAATGAAAAATTAAATTGAAAGAACAAAATTTATACCACATAAGGTTTACATTTCGTCGGAAAACTTTTTCATCCGTATACTAAGACAATAATCCAATACCTCAGACAGAGACAATTAAGGATTTAGACCTCAAACTAAACAAGACTGAGATAGCACCACCATAAACAAAATAAAAGCTGAATCACAAGTTAAAGACTTTGTATTCTCTATTCTATCGTAGACCACCCCTACCTGTCAAAAAATAAAATTAAATCGTTACAACTACCTCATTTGTTAGAAGTAAACGTATGGAATTTGTATTCATGGTTTGGCAAAGAAATCAAAAATATTAACAGGCTAAACGCTTTTTAAAATAGCTTTTTCCGTGTAATACAAGTAGTCCGAAACTCTATCATACTTCACACCCTCAACGTAGACACAATATAAATGACCATTGAACAGTTAAGCACTCATTTTCAAACAAAATTAATTAATCGCACAGATATAGTGATCCGAACTTTGTCGCACCCACACCTAACACAATATCCACCAAGGATAATAAAAAGGTGCTGAAATACGGATTTTGCAGCACCGACAAGGGTTTGCAATGGGTGATTTCTTCAATGAAGACGAAAACAAGATATTACACACAAACAAAATAAATAGTTATGATTCTTTCAACTTCATCTTATTTTAATCCCTTTATTTTTAATAGATTTTTAAGTGTTTACAAGTACTAGTCTTATTTAATTCGTTGTCTTTACTCTTAGATATCTCTAAACGCCGTACGTTTTTTTTTTTTAATTATTTTGAAAATAATTATACTTTGAAGAGGCAATGCTTGACAAGACGTAGCAAAATTATAAAATTAAACAGGGTTAACGAGAGCCAGATTGCTACTATATCAAAGCTAAAAACAAATCAAGGAAGGCTTAGTCACACCCGCCAAATTGAACTCGTAGAACTATGTGAATAACGACTGGTATTATCTCACCGAGTCCACCAGGCTTCTATCCGTAGAAGTGGGTCCTCTGAAGCTAGTTCCAGTCATCTGGGGGCTGCCAGAGAGAGAGAGAGAGAGAGAGAGAGAGAGACTCACAACTATGTGAGGCTGAATCTGTTGAAGAACGTCTGTTGAAGAACATTAGTCTCAACAGGTCCACCAGGCTTCTATTCGCAGAAGTGAGTTCTCTAAAGCCCGTTCTAATCACCTTGAGACTGACAGGAATAGACAGTCGAAATATCGCGAGGCCGAGTCTGTTGATGAACAAAAACTACGTTTAGCGTCTCAATAGGTCATTGGGTTAATATGAATACTTTAAGATATATTATCATATCTTAATTAAGGCTAATTCACATTCACTAAAGAAATCATTATTGTTGGAAGTTTAAAATTTAATACGCTTCTGAAAATATTAAAGCACTGCCTAAATTGATTTAAAAACACCATAATCTCGCTTTTATTTTACGTCCAACTATTTTTTTTATTAATAATAATGCTGACATTAAAAGGAGGTAGATAACAATGAATGATAAAGAATACCAGACCTAACCGGAATGGAACTTGGTACACCAATAAACCATCCACAGCATCAAGAAAACAGTTCGAAGAAAGGGGATTTTAGCTAGTAATTAATAAAGAATGATTAACTTTTTAGGAGTTTTGAAATTCTATCAAAATGTTTTTATCAAAATCTACAAAAATAATTTTTGCATCGTAATTATTCCATGAAGTTTAAAAAGTATTTCAAATTTTTGAATTTAACCACTGAATTCTTTCATCACTTAGGCTATCTCCGTAATCCTTACTATTACAATTTTATAGGTTACGGTTGTACTATGTATTCAAGTATAAAAAGTTCAAGCATGAATAAATGCTTGGCCTATTGCGTGTGGAAGAAGGGATTTTCACATTTAATTCACTTGCTATTAGACAGACCCTTTACAAAATTTGAATAATATAAAAATATAATAAGTTATATTATATGCTTTCTTTTTTTACTTATTAAATAAATAAAAAAATGTTTCAGCCATGAAATATAAAATTCAAGTTAATAATAACTAGAGTACAAAGACCTAATAAAATGGTACTGGTCATTGATACAAATTTATTTCAATTTTATATCTCATGTTAAAATAAAATGGTTTAGTTACAAAATATATTTTTAATCTGATAGTTAAATAAAAATAATGTCTAGCTTGCTTTAAATAGAAAATATCTTTTCATCTTTATTTCCGTCGCTACAGAAACAGTTGTTAGACGATTGAGGATGAGTGGTACGTAGAACAGACCGTGACCATACTTGTTTCAAAAATTAAATTATAATATAGTGATTTTAACAGCAATGAAACTATATAAGACACTTATCATGTCGAAATTTTAAAAGAAAATTGTGTGGTAGGTCTATGGACCGGTTAAGGAGAATCATGCTTGCCGAATCAAACATAATCGAGAAATAGACGAGATATTAGTAAAAGAGGATGCAGTGTAATTTATAAATACTCAGTGAATAAATGGCTAGGTCACTCAGAGCAATCGGACGAAAAGTGTATGACGAAGAGAATACTGAAGACTCAGAAGTATGATATCTGAGAAAGAAGTCGACCTCGATTTAGATAAGGTCAATCCGTAGAGTAGTGGTTAGCGCAACTGTCTTCTACGCTAGGGGTCCCGTGTTTGATTCTCGGTCAGGTCTGTCATATGTTCTTCGCTCGTTTTCATCTATCACCCTTCATCGTCTGCATTAGCAATAATTGCAAACCAGTCGGACGTAAAAACAAAAATAAAGTAGAATTAGATGGCTTGAGGATGTAATAGAAGTGAGAGGATACGTAAGGATGGTGAAATATACTATAGAGGTATATTCAAATAAAATTTTTGATTCAATTATTACCGCTTATTTAATATAAACAGATGATTTTTAATGTTCAGAATATCTTAGCGTATGAGTATTTAATTATTAATATTTTTTTTGTGAATTGAAATAACACCTACTATGTATGAAAATTAACAAAGTAACAGAGACTATCACAGATAGAATCAGTATTTTTATGGAGTTTACGCCTGACTGTTTTGCACTCTAATGCAAATGTAGACGATGAAGGGTGATGAATAAAAGTGACGATGAAAAAATGTAAGACCTGACCGGAATCAAACTCGTGACCCCTAGCAAAGAAATAAGTTGCCGTGAATTGGTCGCTTCCAAATTGGTAATGCACAAACTTAGAATGCTAGATTTCGGTGAAGTACAAAGTGGAAGGTCTCAGATTCAGTTCCCGGTTAGGGCCTGCAAAATTTAAACACGTTAAAATCCGCTGAACCCCTTCAGAAACCTATCATATAACTTTAAATAACTTTATAAACCCTAAAATAACTTAATTATAACTATATAAATAACATTAATAAACTTTATAACTTTAAAAACCTATCATCGATTTTAAATAAACCAAAAAAACAATGATTTCATAAACGCCAGTTATGTTCGATGTTATCGGACCGTTTGATTTTAAAGGTTAGAGAATGGTTTTAAGCACCTTCAAATTATGAAGAACTTCATATTAGTAAAAAATTATCAGTGCCCTTTGGATATATGTAGAAATGAGATAATTATTTAATGAGCTTGAGTAATATAGAGAAATGACCGAGACTTTTCATTTATTTAATTCTCGTTAAAGTGTTTTTATTTTATTCTTGTCAGCTGGAAATCTGATTAAAACACCTATAGAAATTATGGAAGATATTTGTAATACGTTTAAAAATTAAATTTAACCACAAACAAAAAAATATGGTGTGAAACACTCACATGACTTTCTCTTGCCAATGCAAACAATGAACAATATAACCTAATATTAGTGATAAAACATTAGAAATAAACAAAAATACTAACCTCAAAAAACATAATCTAATTTTAATCATGAGTGAAAGACGCAAAATGCTCAACCTTAGTTTGGCTTAGTAACACGGAAAATCACTCTTTGACGCTAAAGCAAGGCTCTATAAGAAAGGCTCTATAAGGCTCTATAGGGCTATTAAGGCTCTATAGAGAAAAATACTTAAAAGAAAAGTTGTAGATCTTTTAATTTCCTAAAAATCTGATTCACACACTTTCGTTGTAAAATGCATACTAAGGCCGTAATCTTAAAAAATCCACATTTTTACAGATTTTCATGAAAAAAAAAAACTTAAAACGCTAATTACCGCTAAACTAAGCGTTGTACCAAGAAATCTTTGAAACAAAAGTTGTAGGTTTTTAAAATATTAACTACAACTTTTATTAGATAGGCTATATTTTTGCATGAAATGCATATTAAGGCCGCAATCTTCAGAAAACTATTTTTTTATGAGAGCACAGCCACCCCAAGAATTTCAGCAGACATGGCGCCTACCCTACCTTGTAGAGCATAAAAAATGTAGTAAATGAGTCAAATTATAAAACAATCGTCGGAGCCATTTTTGAGAAAATCGAAGAAAGTGAAAAATGACACTTATAAACTGCTTCTTCCGGTTGACCGATTTTGATAAAAATGTTAGTGTCCTCTAGTAGTACCTAACCTAAGTTTCAAGTTTCAACTTCGTACGATGTTCCGTTCTTGAGATATTTTGTTCACACACACACCCAGGCCAATCGCTAAAAACATTTTTTTGGGTTCAGGGGTCTAAAAACGTGTAGATCCAGGAAAACTCGATTTAGAAAAATCGACATGAAAACAATACTTACTTTCCTTCCTATAAATTCCACGTATATATTTCATATAGGCAAGAAAAAGTGAAAATGTAATTGAAATTGTTGTTTATTAAATTACCGATTAATAGTAGTAAAAGAGAAAACCGTTGAATAAATTTTTCAGTAGACTATTAAAATAAAATGAAAGTTAAATAGCTGATAGAATAAGTCTTCCAAAAGGATTTCGGGAAAAGTAAAACTAACTACTGCAAAAGTACGTAAGTGATTTGTGAACAGTGTATTAGCAGTTTATAGACAAACTACTAGTGAATAAATTTAACCGGTGCCAACATAATGTATGCAGGGAAGCCTATGTAATATACTTTAGAGTTAATATATTGTGCCCGATAATGGGGGTAAGTAATATAAATTTTCGGCTGGAGCATTTTCAGACCTTTAAAAAGGGTGAAAGGTCATTCCGTTTTATGAAAACGAAGTTTACTGCTGTCTAGTTTTAAATGGGAAGAGGAAAAATAAAATACTTTTGTACACTTAATTTTAAATAATTGACACAACAAATGCTGTGATTTTTTAAAAAATATTTGTACTAGAATCAAAAAGCTTAAATTGAAAGCCTTCCATGTCATTTGTTCGTGTGTTTATGAACAAAATATCTCAAGAACAGAATTTCTTACAAAGATGAAACTCAAAACGTAAGTTAGGTACCACTAGAAGATCCGACACGAACATTTTCATCAAAATCAATCAACCGGAAGTAGTAGATTATTCATGTGATTTTTCACTTTTTTGCAATTTCTCAAAAAGGTTCCAGCGATTTTTTTTTACAAATCGCCTTATTTACAAAATTGTTTTTTATCTACATGATAGAGTAAGCACCATGTCTGTTGAACTTCCTAAGGGACCTGTGATCTCCTGGTAAAAAAATGGTTCAATTATCCGTTTTAGGACAAAAGTGTATACTATAAAAAAAGTTTTAGAAAAGTAAAAAACCTGCAACTTTTTTCAATTTTTTCAATTTTTCAATTTTTTTTCAATTTTTTTCCAGTTACAGTTAATTTAGCGTCAATCAGTGATTTTCTAAAAGATAAGTACTCATTACTGAGGCTTAATGTTCAAGAACAGATTAAGGGAAAAAGAAAATGTTGGGCGTAGAAGACTTTCCTGGCTGCGGAATCTGAGGGAGTGGTACAGGTGTATTTCGGCGGAGCTGTTCAGAGCTGTGACCAACAGGATCCAGATCCCTATGATGATTTCCAACCTCCAATAGAGGACGGGACCGAAATAAAAGTGATTTTCTGTATTTTTCTCATCAAAATCTGTGAAAAATTGAGTTTCTATAATATTACGGCCTTAGTACGTATTTTACGACAATAATCAAAGTTGTTGTTTAGGTCATCAGCCGACAGGCTGATTTGAACCTCTATAGGCTTTACTAAGTAAAACGAGACGTAGGGTGGCTTACTGTGCCTTCCTCACTGAAAATGACCCTGAAAATGACACCCTGAAAATTTTCACCCTGAAAATGACACTTTCATCATAGGGTCTGGCTGTATAATGAAATTCATTACTCTTAGAGGAGGTTTGACTAGTGTCTTTTACACCTCATCCTCTTCTGTTCTTAAATGCTTCGGTCATATATGAATATAAGAGCGCTCTAACTCAACTAGCTGCTAGTTGTTCGTTCCATTACACCATTTTGCTAACTGCTAGGTGGGAATAGGCGTTAGCGGTCATTGTAATAAAATTTCAATAAAAGTAATATTGCTATAAAAGGTGTAAGTGAAAACTCGATACACAGTAGATTACGGAAATATATTACAATAGATTAGGGTGGATACTATATTATATATAGGGTGGATTAGTCGTAAAAACGACTAATATACATGTTATAGATTAATGCACCAATACATCTTTTACGTAATATTTTACTTTCACGGATCAGTTATCAGAATTTTTCAAGATAGTAGTGGTAAGTAAATGAATAGTAATGTTCAAACTGAAACTTATTACGAATCCCGCTTCAAATATCTTCTTTTTCTTGAAAAGAGACCAGTCTAGTCGTGTTGAACAGTTGTATCGAACGAATAACCAAGCGGCCGCCAGTAAGGGAGGGGGACAACTGGACGCCTGCCGTTCTTGGCTGGCGGCCACCCTCCCACTGCATCGAATAATGCAATAATTTCATTGCAATGCACCATCATCTTCTTTCTTAAACAATTGTCAGTATATGTCAGATGGTTGTTCAATCCAGGAAACGTCTGAAAGATCATTAGGTTGGTAATTTCAAACAGTAAAATAAACATTTAAAAAAATAAACGTCTCTAACAGATAAAGGAAATATTTATTTACTTCACTGATAAATTTCTTCATAATTATTGAATCAAATTAAATAAACAAACTAGCGGCAATTCTTTTTTTTAATTATTAACTTTTTTACTTGTAAGAAAAACTGAAAGTAATTCCAATACAATACTTTAATAATTTATGTATTAATTATAACACTATTAATTTGCTTATAACGGGCAGGTAGAGTGTTAAACTAATTGCACTCGATCTGTTGTTTCCAGAGCTACAAAAAATAGTTCTGTTTCTTATCACATAGTCAGCTTATTATATAACTGAACTTTTAAGAACAGAAGAGGTAGAGGTGTAAAAGACACTAGTCAGAGTTATCTCCTCTGAGAGTAATGAATTTCACTATAAAGCTAGACCCTGTGGGTGAATGAAGTAAAGGTGTCATCTGCAGGATGGAAAGTAGATGCTTTTCGGAGGGCCTGTCATGCTGGTAAGCATACTCTTTTAACTAATTGAGGAAGGCAATAATAAACCACCTCACTCCTCGTTTTTACTTAGTAAAACCTCTAGAGGTTCAAACCAGCCTTTCTGCTGTTGACCTTAAAAAAGGACTATTAATATTAAGCCTCTTTAATTCACAAAAAATGTACTCTATAATAACAAATTTCTTTTTATACCTTTAACAACCAGAATATTTAAACTTAAATAAGATTACATATTATCAAATTATCGTTTACCTATAATAATGTAACTGTATATTAATATCGTTTGTTAAAGAGAAGTGTACATCAAATTTCATAAATTCTTTGAAGCAAGCAGTGGAAATATTTAAATTTGTATCATCATTACCCCTACTTCGTCTGTGAGAAAAGAAGAAGAAAATGAAATACAGTTACATCTTTACCTGTTTATTACAAATTTTTTTATGCATGCGCAATCCTACGACATTTAGTCCCTGAGTAGACCAACTACAAGTACTATTGTCTAGAGAAGTAACAATATAGTAAATTCTAAAATTAATAGAACCGAAATTTTTATTTTACATTTTATCTTATTTTTCAAAAGAAATCGAATAAATTTTAATGAAATTAACATATTGTTACCAATAAGTATAGTATTATCTCAAGTATATTGTGGAAAGTAGACGTGCAATAAAGTTTTGATAACAATAGCTTCTGTATGAAGTTTTGACTGGTATAGTTTATTACCTGCCGGGCGCACTAGCTTTACTTAAATTTTTGATTTTTCTATAATATAATAAAAGGTTGCCATAGGATCTTTTGCGTTCTTTGTATTGTTATTAATTCACATTTTTCTAGTAATTCTTTTGTCTATTTATTTAGCTGGTACATTCTTAGTTTTTCTAGCAAAGTGGTTGTTTGTAAATAAAAGAAGCTAAGCTCGGCTATCGCATAATTAGTAAGTGGACAGTAAGAAATTAAGTAGCTAGTACGCAAACAGTTGCGCAGTGAATCAAAGCTGAAAGGGTGTTGTGTAAACTGTGTTAATTAGAAGCACTTTACCTGTTGTTAAGTTATTAGCTGTTTCTTGAACAGATTTTTCAGTGCCAATAAAATAATGTAATATTGTTATCATTGTACTGCTGCAGTACATGAGAATACATTAATTAATTATTTTATTGTAAACGGCCATATTTTTAGTACTTAGTTAACTTTAGTTTAAGCCTTGAGGTTTTAAAACGTTTTATAATCAATTTAGTTTGTTATTAGATTAAGTATTATTGTCACTTACTAGTATCTGTAAATATATAATTAACTTAAATAAATAATTTGTAATAAATTTCTGTTAAAACACTATATAATTATATTTATGTTAATGGTGTTGTTTAAAAAACGACCTACATTTAACAGGAAAGCAGACCCTCCGTACGTTTTCCTAGGTGCGTCGGTCGTTATGTTTTCTTGCTGACCGTAAAATACAAATCTATGACAATAATTCTTCAAAACCTTAGATCCCATTTTATGAAAATTATAATTAAATAAATTTTGAACGAATCTTGACGTTTGGGATGATGATGAATTCCAAAGGAACCTCATGAAATAATTTTATAAACCCGGATATCGAGAGTTAATTATTAGTTTAATGATTTCAGAAAGAAGGAGAATATTCAAGTTCGTATTTAATATGTTTTAGAGGCTGTAAATCCTACAAGTTTGCGAAATAAATCGTAAATTTTTTCGAATACTTTATGATGACTTTTTCGAGAATCTTTCCAAAGAACGTTGGAATTATGAAATGTAGAAATATTTCTTGGAGAAAGGAAGGAGGAAAGATCAGGCTCATAATAGGAGAGAGCTGAGGAGGAGAGTTGAAGATGAACAAGATGACTATTTAAAATTAAAAAAACACCATACCCAAGGATTATGAGAAATATAATGTCATGGATGCGCGTTAAAGAAATCTCTATGCTGGTGCAAAATTTTAAAACAAGATTGTATGAATAGAAGGAAAAGAAAAATTACTACAACAAGTTAAAAAGAGGCATAATTTACATGACAAAGAAAAAATGAAGACGAGAAAACGTCAAGCAAAGAGAAAGGCCACCAAAATACGGTAATGAAAACAGCTTTAACGGATACTACAACAATCCGTAGAATTCCCTTAGCTAATAATAATTAAAGAGATATGAAGTAAAAATTTATGTTAATTTGTATAAAGCTTAAGATGAAAAATTTTACATGACAGCTAGAGATGAAGGGGCTAATAAATTACGTATTATAACAGCTAATTTTGTTCCAGCTCAGTATTACACTACGTAAGGGTTTATAAACATGTTTCGTTTAATCAATTTACTAAACACTCTTTTTAGCACTGAATGTGCGGATTTTTTATTTCTTATCATTTCAAATGTCATGGTATAAAAGTAAGATATTTTAACTTAAGTAAAATTATCTTAATTTCTTTTCATTCTATACAGGCTAGATGCTTCAAAATTTTAAGACGATGCGAGAATTAATGGTCAATTACCAAAAAGCTCTTTTGATAAATACCACATATATAATATAAGTATAAATAAATTATATAATATATAATTTATCCGGCCCAACCTAATCAGTTACCTGGTAGAAATTTAACGTTTTTAGTTCATCGATTACCATAGTTATTAAAATTCTGTTGAAAAACAAAAATCCTACAAAGAAACTTACTGCGAATAGGAAAACCGGTGTTGTAAAATTCATTAAAAATATATCTGCTGACAGTTCGTCAGTTAAAATGAAACCTTTACAACTACCCAACTGCCAAGGGTGTATAGGTATAGTTTAAAACCCTTAATATTTTAAAACAAAATATACGTGAGTTCTCAACCCTTTCAGTACCAACGTCCGGAAAAGAGGACGTCGATATATTTTACGTAGTGACAACATCCGGTTTACTGGACGTCCGTAAGTTGTGCATAAAGTGCTAACGACGGGATAACCGAAGATTTACAAAAAAACAAAATTTAATGCAATAATGTATTTTGAAACCGCCTCCGTGACGTAGTGACTAGCGCGCTAGCCTGCAAAGCGAAAAGTCTCGGGTTCGATTCCCGACTAGGGTCTGGAGATTTTAACTCGTTAAAAACACCGTTAAGGTACCAAAACCCTCAGTAATTGCTATTGACCAAACTGTCGATGTGACTTTAAATAAACTAAAAATAACTTTTTATTATTTTTAGTGTTGGAACGATTTTTTTCGTTATGATCAATAAAAATTAATTTTAACAGGAAATTTTATTTTTCTGTAACGTTAAATTTTGGTTGGCAATAGCAGGCTTGCGCCTGCAAGTTTTCCAAGTAAGCGATGGCACATTTTTTACACCCTTTTTCAAATTAAATGGCTTTAAATAAATTTTTAAAATATTGTTTCAGCACTGAAAGTGTTAAAGTAATTTTGTCAAAAACTTAAACACATAGGTAGACGAAAAGGGCCTGCCGTAAATACGACAAACACAATATTATTATATTTTACTCACAAAATAACATAAACGCTCATATCAAATATAACTAAATTATCCGCTTTGTTTCAAAAAGTTCATCATCTCCTTTTCTGCTCTAAACCGGGTTGTAAATTAATCAATTCTTTCTTTCAAACTAAATCTTTTTCTGAGATTTGTGTAGTAGTTTGTGCACTTCTCTAATATGTGTTTCAACCGTGAAGTACCACCATGGGCGATAAACTTTGAATGGTGACCAACTGACGGTCAAATGACATAAAAAATAGCGTGTGCTTTTTTAATTGTACATGTACCACACTAAATATACAGCATCACGCCGTTATAACGCTAAAAATTTATTAAAATAAGCTGTCTTGATTACAAAAAAAAAACAGATAAATCAGGTATTAAATTTATTCAGACAATAATTGTTTTCACTAGAAATAGTAATTAATGCTAAAAATTTGAAAGATATTGATTAGAAAAATAATAAATTGTTAGTATGAAAGGTGTTAAATATATTTTAAGTACAAAATGGATGGCATAAAAACACTTTTCACAGCATAGAGAAAGTTGTGAACATAGGCCTAATGCTTTTGCTACAGAAACTACAACTGTAACTTAATATGTTAATCAATTTCTACACCAAGAACATTCTTACAACCGTGCTGCTTTTATTTATGACGCTATTTGTCTTGTTTCTTTAACGCACTCTTTTTTTGTTATTCTAAAATCTCTATAAAATTATAATAAAACTATAATAATAGCTCCTGCTCTCATTGGTAAGCTTAACTTTTTTACGCACACACCCACGTAGGCACCGCTAATTGAACTCACTTTTTAACAAATGTGTGGCGCCCCTATTGCTTTTTCTCTGTCTACGCTTCAAATATTTTATTTACTTTGCTTGAAATAAATAGATATGCTATTACAATAATTTCTTACATTAGATGTATTTTTTTACGTAAACTGTTTTGCAATTACTAGTAACGCAGAGGATGAGAAGAGAGAAAATAACTGATAAAAAAATGCCAGACCTGACCGGGAATCAAACCCAGGAACCCTAGCGTAGAAGCTAGTTGCGCTGACCACTACCACACGGTTGGCCATTTTATAAGCAAGTACAAAAAGATAAATTTCTTCAAACTAACTTACACAGAGAACAATTAAGTTTCAATTTAAGTAGTTTAATTTAATATAAAAAGTATAAATAATTAAACAAGTGTTATAATTTAAATATTGATTTTAAATTATATTTGGTAGAACCAAACGTTCCTTCATTAAAAATAGTTTTAAAAGGTCCTACCTGTAGCATCAGTTGTGTAGACAAAAGTTTTTTTTTTAGTTTATTAAGTTTAGTCTATAAAATAAAGTCGGATCAACAGCTCCGTTATTACCGACTACGGCGTTTTGTAACTGTAGGTTTTAATTTGTAAAATTTAAAAACCCAAGCCGGGAATAGAACCCGGTACCTCCACGTTGTAGGCTAGCGCGCTACCACTATGCTACGGAGGTGGCCTCAATTTTAAATTACATTAAGAAATTTTATGATTAATATTAATCAGCTGACTAAAAATTGTTTTCAGGATTAGGCTCTATATATAATTATATAATTTATCATTAGACAATATAATTATTGTAGTATAATTATATAATATCCTACATAATTTTTTTTAATTTATTCGTTTTGAAATATCTAAAAGCTTTAAATAATGCAAAATTACTAAATAAAATTTCTATAAATTAATTTAACCTATTAAATCTACATTTTAATAATAATTTGTAATAATAACTCAATACTCAAATTGAAAAATTTTATTCTAAATACCAATAGATTAGTTTTCAATAAATATTCATTTTCGTTATTTTCAATTGTTTGTTTTATTCATTTCTAAATGCTACAGGGTAAACTATCTAAAAATCCTTAACTCTTTTGAACCCGATCTACTTACTCTCAGAAATTGTGAATTTATCGCTTTGTTCCGACGGGAACTCTTTCCTATCTACCAAAAACGACATCGTGCACATTATTACAGACATTTACATTTATATTTTTAAACTTCACTATTGCTAATTTTTACAAATTCATTAAAATTTAAATGAAATGGCGTTTTAAAAATAATTATTCATTAAATTCACAAAGACTAAAATTTAAAAATTCTTAACGGCTAAAATTTATATGTATTATTAGTTTTATTTTTTTTCTTAGCTGAACACCTTTAGCAATTCATTTTAACCGATTGATAAAATAGCTGAAGGAAGCTGATAGACATACGAAAAATAATAATTATATATTAATTAAAGAGTATTATTAATTATCTACATTCAAACATTAAAAAATGAATGTTTTTATCAAATAAATACGTTAGTTCTGACAGGCACAATCCCAGAAGGAAGTACTTGCTAGCGCACATTTACGAGCGCTCAAAAAACACGTGCACAAACCAAAACATAAAGTAAAATTATCAACATTGTTTTAATTTTTCAATCATAATCCTTAGTTATCAACCAAAATTTGGCAGTTTTATTTTCATAAACAACCTTAATTCAGACCGCCTCCGAAGCGTAGTGCTTGGCGCGTTAGCCTACCCCGCGGAGGTCTCGGGTTCGATTCCCGGCCAGGGTCTGAAAATTTTCACGTGCCAAATCTCACAGTTAATGTTACATAATCCACCGTAGTCGCTAATGACCAAGCAAAAGATGCGACTTTAAATAAGTAAATTTAAAAAACCTTAATTCAGAGTTACTTAAAAGGGTAAGCGAAAGCTTTTTTAAGACTAGTATTATACTAGTAACCACGAAATTGCAAGCTCTGGTAAACCAAACAGTCGTGTACCTCCACCCATCCTGCCTTACAGTGTTGCCAATTCCACCCACCCTGAATAAGTTTGTAATCTTATACTATTTATGATAATAAGATAATAATAAAAGATAAAAAGTTCGTTCCCACTCTGCTAAATAAGGCAACATTGGATTACTGTCTAACTAGATTCAGGCTTGCAATTTCACAGTTACTAGTAGCCTATAAAACAAAATTATCAGCCACGTCACTTCCCAAAAAATTTTCTTAAACTGTATGAACTGACATTGTTCTGCGTTTAAATGGGAACAAAATTTTATTCATTTTATACTAATCTTATTAATTGTAATAAAACATTTTCTTAGATGAAATTAGTAAAAATGTTCATTTTTCCAGTCTTTTTCCTGAGAAAGGGAAGCTTTTACTGGCGTCTTTAGTGATAAGATGTTTTTGTAATAGAAGTATTCTATTTAGAAAAAAATTGACACAAAAAAGTAAATAGTTCATTGTACGTCTAGTCTTAAAATGTGTGTGGTTTTTTTAACATAGAAGCATCTACATTAAATTTTTATGTTAGTGGTTTCAATAATGCATAGTAGAAAAACCCCTTCTATTTTAACAGCTCTAGGAATCAGTGACAGTAAAGCGGTTTCCTTTAAAGCCAATAAATATTATAATAGAAACAACTTTGTGGTTATCAATTCTCATTTATGTTAAAAGTCAAAGAAATCAGAAAAACAAATACTGAACAGTTTACATTAGAAAGTAAACGTTCAAATATTTTTTGGCACACAATGAAAAAAATCAGGTGTGAAACACTCACACAACTTTCTCTTGCCAATGCAAATAATGAACAATAGTATAAACTTACATTAGAAATAAACAAAAACTAACCACAATAAACATAACCTAATTTTAATCATGAGTGAAAGACGCAAAATTAAAATCAATCTCAGTTTTGGTTAAAAATACGGAAAATCACTCTTTCACGCTAAACTCTGTAGAGAAAAATGTTCTAATAAAAGTTGTAGATTTTTTAATTTCCTACAAATTTTATTATACACTTTTGTCGTAAAATGCATACTAAGGCTAAAATCTAAAAAAAATAGATTTTTTTTCACACATTTTCCTGAAAAAAAAAACAAAAACAGAAAATCGCTAATTACCGCTAACCTAAGCGTTTCACAAAACTTTTTGAAATAAAAGTTGTAGGATTTTAAATGACTTCCAACTTTTATTATATACATTTTTTCACTTAAATGCATATTAAAGCCGCAATCGTAAATAAAAATCAATTTTTCTACGAGAAAATAGCCTTCCAAGAATTTCAACAGACATGGAACCTACCCTATCTTGTAGAGCATAAAATATGTAGTAAATAAGACGATTTTTAAAAAAAATCGTTGGAGCCGTTTTATATAAAATCGCAAAAAGTGAAAAATGACACGAATAATACTAATGACTACTTCCGATTGACCGATTTTAATGAAAACATTCGAGTCGGGTCCGCTAGTAGCATCTAACTTAAGTTTCAATTTCGTCCGATGTTCCGATCTTGAGATATTCTGTTCACACACGTAGACACAGACCATTCGCTGAAAACATGTATTGGGTTCAGGGGGTCTAGAAACGTGTAGATCCGGTGAAAACTCGATTTTGAGAAATTGACATGAAAACAATACTTTCTTCCTAAACATTCATATAGGCAAGAGAAAGTAAAAATGGAGGGTTTTGTATAATAACTAATTAAAGTAAGAAAGTTGACACTCATAACCTACCTTATTTAGATCGGTTTTCCCAGTAAATGTACATTGAAGTAGTTGGCGTAGAAATTAGTATGAAAAGGAGGGGAAAGATGGCTGTAGTGGGTGGGTCTAGATTCTCTTATGATGATTGTTGTTCAGTGAAATACTGGAAGTTTTGTCAGAACGATTTTATATAAAAGTGGATGACCTGAATGATTATAATGTAAATTTTGCAAACCAGAATTCAATGTTAGAATATTTCAGGGATATTTTAATATGAACTATCTTGACAAAAGTTATTGATTATACAAGAATTACTGGTCATTCATAAACTAAAATAGATATTATAATATTGTGACAATATCGAAGATGACATGGTTTGCGTAATTTCTAGAATTTCATACATACAATGGTGAAGAGTAGATAATAGAGTGAAGAAGTAACAATGGGACAATAGTAACAATAAAATTTTGCCTATTCATGAAAGTTGTTTGGAAGAACTGCGCTATTGTGTCTATTGTTGTACAGCTATTTTTGAAGGGGCCGGTTGATTACGTTTTCTGTTTACAATAGTTGACTTGTTTACAATAGATTTTTCTAGCACTCATTTATAAAGGGTTTTTTTGTACTTTATTATTTGTATCAAACAACTATATCGGCTACTTAATCGAAAATCACATGTTACTTTAAAAACAAAGGTCAAAATTTATAAAAGTCTTCTGATGCCATTGTGGACCTATGGCGTTCAGATATACGGAAGTGCCAGCTCGACAACATTAAAGAAAGTACAAGTATGTCAGTCCAAACTGCTTCGCATGATCACCAATGCTCCGTACTACGTGTCAAATTCAACACTTCATACTGACCTACAAATACCTTACGTTACCGAAACAGTGAAAAGGTTGTACGCGAGGTTTCATTCAAAATTGAACGGCCACCGTAACCCGCTTGTAAGGGGAATTCTGATCAATCCTCGGCTCGCCAGACGACTAAAAAGAAGATGGAGCAGAGACCTGCTGAGATGACACCATTCCACTACTTTCCACCATTTCACCACTCTGTGCTACTGTTATCCCCATCATTTATCATCAAATTTCTTAGTTTTAATATTTGTTAATTTGTTATGTCTATTTGCTATGTTTGTTACTATTTGTATGTTTTTTATTTTTTGAACCCAAAATGAATGTCAATGGACATGTAATTTTATCCTACAATCACTGTGATTTATATTACTCTGTGCTAAAATTTGGTCGTTGTATTGTTATTGTACAGTTCCAAATAAATAATATAAAGAAGAAAAAAAAAATTATTTGTATCGAAGTTCCGTGTTTTTCGGGAAGATTCTTTTTTTGATCTTCTATATAAATAGACCCCCGAGCGCGGTCAGTGAGTTAGTATTCGTTTGATCTTTGACGAGTGGCTATCGGGCGTAGTGCAGAACACGTTCCGGGCATTGTGTTGGTCAACGATTGTTATACTGTTTTTGTTTGTGAGTAGTGCTAAGTAAATTATTAAGTTATTTATTGTTTATTATTTATTTTAAGTAAATTATTAAGTTAATTTTTTGTATTAATTCATGATAATTAGTTTAATTATTTGTTTTGTAAATCTTTTAGTGTAATAAATATTTGTAATTGTAAACTTTAGTGTATTAATTATTTAATAACCTAGATCCCGAAACGGACCTTAGCGATAAGGTCCCACAATATTTTAACAAATAATATTGGTATTGTCAGGTCAGTTTGAGAGGATGGAAGCTATCTACTTCGTATGATCACTGGTACCAAGTATTAGAGATTCCGGCCAAATGTTGACTTAGGGGGTCAAGCCTCAAACAAAAAACAACCCCCTGACATAGAGCAAGTTACGCTGCATACGGGAAAAATTATGGATTAATTTCTCGTTTAATAATGTTAATTAGTAAATAAATTAGTTACAAATGTAGTCTCTCCATTTTTGACTGTGAAATAATATTTCCCCGTATTATTGTTTATTTCAGTGAAACAATTCACAAAACAGTCTCTCTTAAATTGAAACAGTAATTTATAAACTTATCAGCAACAAGGAATCATCGAATTAAGGGCATAGCGAGAAACCTCTTGGAAGTTGTAAGCAATATATTATTATATTTACCCAGACAACTCTAGAAAGATAAATTTTTGATATTATGTTTTGTATTCTGTGCACTACAAATTGTGTGTCGGGAAAATAAAAAAAAATTGTTCATACATTGCACTTTCTTTACGAAAGTTTCGTTTGGCAAAATTTCAACATATCAATTTGTCGTTGCTGACATTCCAAAAATCCCCAAACCTTGTAGCTGTGCGAATTTCTTTACAAGAGTAGGAGTTTTACTTTCAAATAACTATGTAAGCCAAAATCCAAAACTGATGAACAAAATTAATCGTCTTTATAATAAAGTGTCGTGAAATACTATGACTAAATTTTCATAATTTATTTAAAATTCTGTAAATAACTCGGCAGCCATATAGGCAAATTAAAAGAAATAATTTTTAGGATGAAATGCTAAATTTAAGTATAATATGATAAATTGCTAGAAAGAAGTGTTTTTTTGTCCTTACTCTAAAATCATAAATAACAAAAAGTGAAACATAAATTAGTTTAAAATATTTCAGTTTCACTTTATATAAATTCTAATTAATAAGCTATCCTGAAACATTCGTCTATTTTATAAAACTAACTGATTGTGTAAAAATCTTTCTTCGTTTTGTAGTTTATTTAAAGTCACATCGAAATTTTTGGTCGTAATTAATTACTTTGGGGAATTAAGGAACGGTGGCGGCTTTGAACGCGAAATAATTTTCCAGAATCTTACCCGGCAATCGAACCTGGGACCTCCGCTACAAAGCGTAGCACACTAATGACTAGGTCAAGGAAGCTGCCTCAAGTATATTATATTCTACGTTTTATTTATTTAAGATGTAAATTATATTTTTAAGTTATTTCGTAGGATTTCGGGACAGTCCAGTCAGTCAGATGGTAGAAAGTCTCTATTATTTGTTGGGCAAGCGACTTTGTATGGTGACCAGCTGACAGCTATTCCCGAACAAACTTCCCTGGGGTTCCCTGTTCAATAATTCATGTCGAATCATTTAAAAAAAATACAGCGAAAACAAGCGATAAAAATTGTCAATCAAACTGATCAAATAGTTGTCAATAAAGTACAGTTCCCGATAACAAATTTAAAAACAAGTTATTTCATATTAGAGGATTAGCGCACCCTGTTAACTTAGACTGGTAAGGAATGTATAGTTTTTATTTTTTTGTCAACTGCATGTATGAAGTCACTTCGTAAGGTGCCGTTACTGAAATATGAAGGCCAGTTTATGTCGTCTTTATAATACAACCGTATTTTTAAAAAATAGCATAAGTCTAATATTTAAAAACTTCACTGAACCGTATACTGTAGACAGTTTCTCCTAACTGGTCTCGGTGAATATATTTAACTGTTGAGTTGCTGTCGGTAAGAAAAATGGAAGATGCACCGGTGTAGAAACCTATCACTTTCTTTTCGAAAATTGCCTTAAAGTCCAGTCGAAAGAGGCGTTGAAATAAGCCCACATAATATGACTTTAAGGATGCCAATGAGTGAACTCTTATTCACGATAGCACAAGCTATAACGACTAACTAAAACAAAATGAATTACAATTTTACGTAAATAGAGTCAAAAGTAATAACATTATTGTATAATTTGAAGTTATCTGTTCCGATTCTTCAATCTTTCACTAGACTAAAAGGAATTTACAACATTTTATTTTATCTTCCTAGCTGGGATCTGAAAACACCTTAAAAGTTCGTATTGCCCAATAAAAACTCTGTATAGATCAGTAATTCCTCAGGAAACGTAAGTAAAATACCTCGTATTACGGCTTGACCAACGACTTACATTATGGAGCTCTTCACAACAAAAACAAACGACTACGATTTAACAACATAAACAACACTACTCAACAAGTACCTTCTCGATACGTCCTCCATTATGATAAAAACTATTGCTATAAAAATCAATCCTGCGATAAATTTGGGCATATCAACTGCAGGTATTTGGAACAGCAGCAAGACGTAGGCTAACCTAAAAGAAATCAGGCCATCCAATCAAAACTCCTGAGGATTACAACTATCCCCCCCCCATTTCATGTTTCATGCAATATTACATAATGATCTGAAAATGTCTCTTGTAAAAGATATAGCCAAAAATATGTAGGTACAAAAACATTTATCAATGGACAGTTATAAAATATGTTTATGACTATTTTGATAATTAGGTACGGAGTCATTTTACATAAAAAAAATTCCGTAACAACAGAGTGATTATTTAGTCCTGTTACCCAATTGTTAATGTCTGGTAATTTTTTTTCTAAGAAAGGGAAATTTTGTTTTGTGACACGAAGTTGGTAGCCCTACTCAACCGGTATAGATACGGCAGTGTGATTTGATTCTCCTAGAGCTGTGTAAAATTTTGTGCCGTTTCCGGTCGTGTTACGAACAGAATATCTTTTACCCTAGAACAACGGGTTTTCATTCTTGAACAATATTTTGCTACGAAATCGTACGCGAGTGTAAAAGAATCATTTCAAACTAAATTTGTTGGTGTTCCTCTACCAGAAAAAATGTCAAATTCTAGGCTAACAAACCGATTTCGATGGACAGGTAGTGTTTGCGACAGAAAACGTAGTGGTCGACCAACTCTTTTGACAGATGACGTTTTAGAGAATGTGAAAACATTACCTGTCTCTCGAAATCGGTTTGTTAGCCAACAAATTATCATTTTTTCTGGTGGAGGAACACCAACAAATTTGATTTGAAATGATTCTTTTATACTCGCGTACGATTTTGTAGCAAAATATTGTTCAAGAATGAAAACCCGTTTTTTTAGGGTAAAAGACATTCTGTTCGTAACACGACCGGAAACGGCACAAAATTTAACAGAGCTCAAGGAGAATCAACTCAAACTGCTGTATCTATGCCGGTTGAGTAGGGCTACCAATTGCGTGTCACAAAACAAGATTCCCTTTCTTAGAAAAAAATTACCAGACATTGACAATTAGAAACAGGACTAAAAAATTACTATTTTGAAACCATCACAACTAAATTATAATTTGGGCATCAAAATTACGTGAATCCAGGTAATGCTTTAATGGAAGTTTCTTACAGCACCATTTCAAGATAAAAAGATAGATAAAAAGTGATAAAATCCAGAAATAGAGCTAAATAAAATATATAAAAGATAAAAATTATTATTATTATTCTCAAAATTTTAAAATTTAATGTTGCTTCTAACTGTAGCAGTCGTTGTAACTTGAATCAACCGAGATATAGGAAAATGAATAGATATAAAACGGAGAATTATGTTGAAATGATTACTAACAAAAACCACGGGCGTAAGTTTCGAAGTTAAAGTTGAACAATAACAACAGAATAGTATCCATAATAAATAAGTAGTGTGAACAGTTTCCTGTCAGCTGTTAGTGTATGCACTAAAGGAGATTGTGTGTTAGTAGGTCTATAGGTATTGACTTACGGCGATTATCTAATAGTTTAATAACTAGATTCAGTTTATAATTTATTTGAAATGATTTGTTAACTTGCTGCCATTTTAATTTATTAAGAATATATGCAATAAATATATTTAGAAGTTTATGAAACCGTTATTTGTGGGCGTTAATACTCAACAGACATTATTATTCATTTATAAAAAATTTTGTAATTGGAGTGTGTTTCTAACAACTAAAAAATAAATAAAAGAATTTACAGGGCTCGTAAAGTGAGAACAAACATAGAAAATAGAGCAACAAAATATTAGGCGAAAATAAAACACTTAATCGTAAATACACAATAAAATTGAACTACTGAAATGTTATTATGACTTTCTCGAATACGTACCACATTTAGAAATTTAGGCCAAAATTTGAATTGTTTCATTTCTTAAGATAAGGACCAACAACTTGGTTAAAAGAAAAGTTAATTTTATTAACGGCTTTCTTAACCCACCGGGTTGGTCTAGAGGTAAAGTCGTCGTCGCGAGTCAGCTGTTCAAAAGCTGATTTTCGGAGACGAAGGTTCCTGATTCAAATCCTAGTAAAGGTAGTTACTTTTATACGGATTTGAATACTAGACAGTGGTTACCAACGTACTTTGATGGTTGAGGTTCAATTAACCATACTATCTCAGGAATAGTCGGCCTGGGTCTGTACAAGACTACACTTCATTTACGCGTCGTACACATCATCCTCATCTCCTTGGGTCATGAGATTTCTTAATGTTCTCAATTGAACAGATTGCAACGTACAAAAATTAGGAATAAAAAACTTCTTTCTTTCCCAGAATAAGAATATAATAAAACGGATTGTTAAAGTTAAATAATTTTGGTAAAGCATCATTTTTCAAAATGTTTATTATACACTAAAAGCATCAAAGTAATTTAAATTATCAGTTGCACTGCCGTTGTTATAGCTAATTCACAGTGTGGGGGGATTTGATTAGTCTGTTATCCTGCAGTATAATCAACGCTTCCGGTCTCCGTCTGACACAATTAGTTAATAACCTGAAATATTCTGACAATTTTCACCTTTATTTAACATTCAGATAAATTGCAAAGATATCTTTACGACATGAAATACTGGAGAGAAAACTGGAGGATTAAAATGAACTTAACACTTAAAAAAATTGTTCAACATTGACTCAAACAGACGACTTACATGAAAAAACACGTCTGGAGGAAACTTAAAGATTTGGGCTTTAAATTACGCCAACTGTATTGGTTGCTAGACAAAGTCGCGTCTTTAACCAATAAATTACTTATTTATAAGATAATAATAAAACCAGAACAGACATACGGAATTAAACTATGACGTTCAGTAAGCTCATCTAACATTGTCATCTTTCCCTTGCAGTATTATATAAAAAGTTCCGAGGGAGGTGGAGGGATGTTTGCTGATGTCGGATCAAGTGGCCAGACGGCGGGTGTTTTGTTGGTGAGGCGGTTGCGGCCTCCTTGGGACTGGACGAGGACGCCTAAATTGAGTCCAACACTACTTCCCCCATCGTGAGGGAGTGAACATGAATTTTTCTCGCCGCTTCGGATAAAAAAATAAAAAAAACATTGTCATCTTGCAACGTCTACAATCGAAGATCCTTATATTACTGACTTACTTGGTTTACAACCAATGACGTAATTCATCATAACTTACATTATAAACATTGTTCTAGAGGAAATACAAAACTAAATCAAAAATCTGGAGTGAAATACTCACACGATTTTATCTTGCCAATGCAAATAATTAACAATGTTACCTAACATCAGTAATAAAACATAAGAAATAAACAAAAAAACTAACCTCAAAAAATGTAACCTTATTTTAATCATGAGTAAATGATGCAAAATGAAAATCAACTTGTTTGTCTTTAATATGGAAAATTACTCTTTCACGCTAAACTAAACTCTGTAGAGAAAAATGCTCTAAAAAATATTGTAGATCTTTTAATTTGATAGTAAGGCTGATATCTTAAAAAAATCGATTTTTTACAGATTTTCATAAAAAACAGAAAATCACTCATTACCGCTAAACTAAGCATTATACAAAAAATTGTTCGCAATAAAAAATGTAGGATCTGTAATTCTCTACAACTTTTATTATGCACACTTTTGCGCTAAAATGCATATATTTAAGCCGCAATCCTAAAAGAAACAATTCTTTTACGAGAAAATAGCCTTCCAAAATTTCAGCGGACATAGCGCCTACTCTATCTTGTTGATCATAACAAATTTAGTAAATGAGGCGATTTTTTAAAAAAATCGTAGAAGCCGTTTTTGAGAAAATCGCAAAAAAGTAAAATTTGACACGAATAAACTACTACTTCCGGTTGACCGATTTTGATGAAAATGTTCGTGTCGAGTCCGGTAGTAGTATCTAACTGAAGTTCCAAGTTTGAAGTTCGTTCAAGTTTCTACAATGTTCCGTCCTTGAAATATTTTGTTCACACACACACACACACATACACACATACACACACACACACGCACGCACGCGCGCGCGCACGCACACACACACACACATGCAGACCAATCGCTAAACAAACATGTTTTTTGGGTTCAGGGGGTCTGAAAACGTGTAGATCCGGTGAAAACTCGATTTCGAAAAATCGACATGAAAACAATACTTTTTTTCCTATTTATATTTTTATAGGCAAGAGAAAGCAAAAATACCAAGCAGACTTGAACGTCATCAAAACTCTTTAGCAAATTACCTTTTAGATATTAGTGACCGCTACCACAAACTGAAACGTTTCAAAATTTTACACTTTCAGTACAGATAAAATTAAAAACTAACAGCGACGAATACCGCTAATAAAATTTTTATTTCTTTAATTTTTATAATAATCTATATTTATAATGAACACATTGAAAATTAAACTGACCAACAACTACAGTTTAATTGGAGTTATGATTTATTTTCCAATGTTATAAAATTTACTTAAAGGTTACTGATGTAATTGTGATTGTGATTTTTACTGATTGCATTTACTGATGAGTATTTATTGATTACTGATTTCACTGATTGTGAATAATATTCATAATAGATAAAGAAACAAATTAACCATTTTCATTTTTTATGTAAATTATAATAGCCTATCTTCTACAAATGCATCTGAACATAAAATGAAAAGTATTTGGAACTTTTATGTCATTGTGATACAGAACATAAATCTCATTTTCATGAATAGTCGTTAAGGGCTTTAACTTTTTTTAATTTAGATAAAAAATGTCTGTAAAATTGTAAAAATGTAATTGGATTTTATGGTTTTTTAACTGTTATTTAAATATAACTGGAAATAGTAAAACCTTAACTTTTCAAAATTGAACTCTTCTCAAACACATCAATCCAAAATCCGTTTGCTTGATTCTTTAAAGGAGAGAAACTAATGCTAGGTTTGTTACAAGTTATTGAACTACAACAGATTTCCCAGCATACTAATGCAATTTTTAAATTATGTCTACAAGTTTGCGGTGCTAAAATTTAGTTGCTGTTACTCCAAAATAAAATAAACTTTTCACCTCGCTTTAGATACTAGTATATTATTATTCAGAGTCGAGGAAAAGAGAAACTATCTCATTGGTTAGCAAGAAATTTCGACCAAATATGGTTGTACCGTTCAAAGGAAACAAACCAAAGCCTTGTAATTGGCCAACAAGAACGCGTAGACGAACGCCATCCACTTTAATCAAGTGATGAAGGGATGTAGCTGGAAGTGTTTTTACTAAAACCATCTGCGGTTCGAAGCAGATTACATGATTAAGAAATTAATTTTTCATACGGACGCACTATGTTGTGTTTGTATAATAATTTTATGAATGTGTTAGCATAAGCGCGCCTGATTGACTGTTTGATTATCGAAGTATTGTCGAAGGAATCGGGTTGTTGACCTCGGCAATCACGGCCGCAGCCGTTCTGCTGAACAAGGAGTTGCAGTGTGAAGTGTTAACGAGCCACGAGAATGTTGTATCGCTGTCGGCTGTCGTAGTGTCTAAAAGGGGCTCCGTTTCGAAGCAGTAAAAATTTATCGACTATAAACAAACAGACTGACCGACCGCATTTGCATCGCGTGGGCCAGTGCTGCAAGTGTGAATTTGGAATAATTAAATTTTTAATGAGAGGTGGCGGCGGCTGGGTTGAAAGCGTTGATTTATCAGCGGCGCTCGGTTTTTAATCCGCCAGGTGTCATAACTCAGACGCACCGATCGCTTGATGGAGCCTGAGTAGTTTATTGGGCGCCGTCTCAATGGGCTTGGCAACTCCGAACTCGGCTGCGATCTCTGCCGGTGTAACCCAGTTTCAACCGCCCCCCTCAGACTAGATCTCAGACCAACAATGTTTCACCCTGCCGCCCACAATGTTATCTCCTGCTGCTACACTGTTCTAGTACGACAACCATATAACAACCGTAACATTGAAACAGTTTAGGACTTCTGAATCAATTAAAATATCACTTATGTAGGAGAAATAAACCGAATTAAAAGGAACATATTGCTCAGCACCTATCATGTTTATGACCACGTTTTATCAATAGTGACTACCCTCGTTAATATGCACACCTACAGTCACAACAGAACTCGCTGATATTCTTTCTTTGTTTAATTATTATTTATTTACAATAGGTTTCTAGCAACAGACAAAGACTACGTACAGAAATATTTTATACTAGAATTTTTAACTTAAGATTTTTTTAAATAATGATCGTCTGCACTTACAGTTTGATAAATTTCAATTTGCAGATAATTAATACTGGTGGTAGTACTGCAAGTAATTTAAATAAACCGCCTCCGGACTTCAGAAAATCGTTTATGTCGTTTAAGTGTTTATGAAATACTGTAACAACGACAAGTTTTTTGAGTATCTAAATTGTTAATTTATAGTAAAACCTTATCCTACCTAACTAATTACAAAACTCAAAAATTCTTAATATAATTTAGATGGTTTTATTGGTTATGAGAATTACCTGGTTCAGCGAAGGCTATGATTTCTGACGTTCGACCATAGAAGTCATCGGGTTCGGAATCGATATTAGGGATACCACTGCTTGGAGGCGGTAGTGTATCCTGTTGATTTTCTTCACTAGTTGAAGATGTCTCCTGTGCTCGAAGAATGGTTTTAAGTACGACATCTCTAGATACGGCTGACGTAACGTTCGGCTTCGTCGCCAAACCCAACTTAGACAGAATTTGTTGTTTGATAGCCTCCAATCGCAGGAGGTCTTTGTCTTGGCCTGTATTTGTCCCAACACCTCGTGAGTGTCCATGGTGATGGTGGTGGTGTGACAAACAGTTGGGACAAACTGTTCCACCTGAAACATTAAGAGTAAGCGATCAGTTATACACATTAACACAACAGTAAATCCCTGAACTAAGTCTTAAGTGCATTTTATGAAGTGGAACATTGGGCAAGACGGAGGGATTGGCGAGTTAGGAAGCTATTAAGCTGTTAGAAGTTGAAGCCTCTGTAGTAATATTACCTTGTGTTAGCAATTGAAAGGTAAGTCTCAAAAATATTGAGGAAAACATAGTTTCATCAAAATAGGTACCTAAATGTAAGTAAAGTGTTGGCTCGATATTACAATGTAACTATTATAAAATATCGTGATAGGTTCAAACAACTTAAATATTTTCCTGTATGAACATAAAATCTTAAAATAATTATGTATAAGATAAAACTATTTTTCTGAAAGGGTGTTGAACAGTTATTACATACATTAGTGACATTTTTACAATCGTCTGAGAAACTTTAATTTCCCTTTCAAATTTAAAAAAATAGTATAAGAAAGTCTGTACACAAAACTACGGCCTGCATTTTTCTGTTAGATTTGATTAAATAACATTTTGTGGAGTTAAATTCACAGCTCAAGAGAGATCATTCGTAGGCTATTTACCAGTTTTTTTCGATTTTAAGTGGAAAAATTTAATCAAAATAGGTAAATGCCAATTAGTGGCTTCACCAATTACATTATTTATTTAAGTTTACAAATTTTCAAATAATAAAAATTAATAATTTTTCCAAATAAAGGACTATTTCTTTTTTGATGTACCTTTAAAATAATGAGCAAGCCTATGAGAGTTTAAGGGTCTTTAACAATTCCGGCAATGATAATACACCAGCTATAGAAAAATTAGGGTTAATCATCTTAATAGAAAATCTATTCAACATCTTCAGGTTTTAATCGAAGGAACGATACATTAAAAATTCATGTTATTGATTTTATAAGTTGCATTTATTATTATACAACAGATTATGCATTACAAAACGTTATATGAAAAAAATTGATTTCACAGTAAGTAAAAAATAAACTTCCACTACTTATGTTTATAGAAATCGATGGTTTTATTATAAAACGCAATGCTATAACACAAGCTTGTAATGATTTGACAAAATTTAATTCAATGTAATTCAGTAAAGAGCAGTTGTAGAAATGACTAGTATCTACATATTTAAAATTATTTCATTGATGTTTCAAGGGGTTGTTGTAAATTAATATGAAATAACATTCAAATTAATATTTATTAACTGACAAATCAACTAACTAGAAAAAAATTAAAATATTGCATCTGAGATGCAAAAAGCGTCAACTCGATGTCAAAAACGGTATGAATTAAAAATGTTCATGAGAGTCAAAATGCTATCGACCTACTACTACAAGTTTCTTGCATAAGACACAGAAGTTGAGGTGATTTGTGTATGAACAATCTTTAGAATAAAATACATAAAATAAAACTATTACAACGGACGATAACTTCCAATAAAAACTAGCAAATTCTAGTTTTTCTTTAACGGCAGTGATTTGATTCCTAAGCAATAAAATACACCATTATCTCTTTCCTCATTTCCTCAATTTTATTAGAATTTATATTGTTCCATCGAAAAATATATGCAGCGATATTAAAAAAAATCTTATATTCCATAAAATTTTATATTTTACAGAACAGAAGTGAATATTTGAAGATTATTTGTTTAAGGTGGATATGGCTCAGATATAGCTTAGATTTTGACTAAACTACATCGATTTCAATTAAACATGCTGATAACAGTTGTTAACGCACCTTCATATGTTTTCAGTTACACACTCCGTACATGTCTTAACATCCCGTACATAAGAGACATAATCCACCATGCATTCAAGCGATTGAAATTAAAAGTAGAGACTAAGGCAATCCACTTTTCCGCGTTCTGAATAATGTCCACGTTTATAACAGGTAATCCCAATCGTCGGCTCTCCAGAAGGTGAATACGTTTGGGATAAATTTGCCGTCATCTGGTTTCCTTTTTTCAGTTAGCATAAATTGTTAAGATAATATATGACCTTTTAAATTTAAAAACATGTATGAACTATACATTGTCTTTATTATTGATTTAACAACCAATCATACAACAGGCAACATCCATAGGATATTTAAATGCGAGGATCCTGTTAATATGTGGTGGGCTCGGAATCGGGATAACAAAGAGAACATTGCCTTGGGAAGGATCGCTTTTCCTAATCGGGAGGGGTATTATTTTTGTTGTTAATTTTTGGTTGAAAAAAAGTAAATATTTGAGGTGAATTTGTTATTGATAAGAAGGAATAGTGAGTTTACAAGAAAAATTATTTGCAGGTGATGGAGTGTAGTATTCATTTTTTTCTAACATCTGAGAATATTTACAATCAGTTTATAAAAACAAAAACTATAAGTAAATAGCATGAACGGGTTCACATGACGAAGACAATACCCAATGGTATTGCTTCGGAAACGAAAAAAATTAAGTATAATTTTTAAAATATTAACAAGATTAAAGATGAATAACATTAATAGAAAAGGTAACCAAATTAATAACGGTGATAATAGAATGGGTAGAAGAAGAAGATGATATTATTAGAGATGATGTTGATGTTGATATGGACTTCAATTATTTAAAAAAATAGGTTAGTCCGTAAATCTAAACGGAAGGTCAAGCAATTTTATTCGTTTCAGTCGTGTCACTTCTTTGCTATTATCAAGTAAATTAAGCGCCAAAGAATTCGGGTGATCTGCTAATTTTTCTTGATATTTTGAACTTAGCTGCGTGATTTCCTCTTTCACGGTGTTGACACATAAGTCCTTATGCAATGTATCATTTTTCACATACCATGGAGCATTTGTTATTATCCGTATTCAATTTAAATTTTGAGAATTGTATTTTTTATTATTTTTTTACGACATCGTCATCCCGAGCACAAGCTCATTTCTTTCAGAACTCGGACTCGCAATATGTAGTATTCTCAAAACTTTTAAAATAATATATAATAAAATATTTAAACATTTTACTAGTCGTGTAGAGTTGCACAATTGCAAATTAAGATAAGTTACTTAAAGTGAAACAGGTCAATATGCAAAATTAATCTTTAAATTGAACATATTTGATAAGATAGTATAACGATTGCAACGTGCAGTAAACTAGTTGCGGTTGGTGCATGCTATGTAGACGCACACTCATTGCAAAACAATTTTAGTGCTTTTAAACGTGGGTGCAAGTTGACGACGATGAGAGAAATGCACAAAATGCATTAGAAGATTGCATTGCTAATCTCATGAGAACCATATTACATCACGTTACAAACTACGAAGTGACATTACTGGAGACGAGAATTTAATCACAGATTTAATAACAGAAATAATCCAGTATACATGCAATTTTTAAATCAAATGAAATTTTAACACTTAAAACACAAAGTGATCACACAACAGATAACACAAAGACTTTTTCGAATTTTGAAATGTTACCTGTATTATGAAATTTATATCCTTTTTGAGCGATAAGAAAACGATCTGTAACAACAAAACAAAATTTCTGTATCTGTCTTTTGTTACCGCATTATGCTAGAACAAGTGAACCGGTTTCAACTGTGCTGAAGAATAAGTAGATTTGTGGTTGCCCAACTCAATTCTTAAGGGAAGATTGTTATTGTTTTATAAGTACTGGCATTTTTTAATCACTAATTTAAAGTTTAAGATTTTGAATACAAACTAATTAACTTAAAATTTATAGTTTTATACATTTTTCTAATACCGTAATTATAACTTGTTTATTTTAACACTTAGAAATTTAACAATCCTCCAGTGTATGTAACCATGTATAATAACGATGTGGTAAAAATTTCAGCCCTCAGTAATGAGTACGAAGTAGTGAGTAGTTTCTGTAGTTTCTAAGAAAAACAAGAAGAAGAAGAAAAGAGATAAGTGTCAAAAAATCAAATTTGCGGAAAACGGCTTAGTGTTTAGGAACGAGACTTAGCTTACTTTTAGTGAATTCCTGAACCATTTCGGGGTCTTCCACCTCCTCTTCCCTTACATTTCTCTTTCTAACTCTAATGGTCCCTTCAATTAGAGATGTATGCCTCTGTTTCACATACTTTTCCTTAACTTTTTAAAATATTTACGAAAGTTATCGATCTTGGTCAGAAACTAAGAAATATTTCAATGCAATATATAATTTTTTAAAAGTCATTGGTGATAAAGTTTATTATTTTATAAAGGAAAGTATAAGTTATAGAGAAAGCAAAACACTGAAAATCGATAATTTTAGCTAAAACTTAAGGAAAATAGTTTTCCTTAAGCTAAATTCCATCTTAAAATCAAATCACTACGCTAAAATTAAAGTGATTTGTCATATTTGTATAATTAAAATGCACAATTTGACAAAAAACCATGAGACCATAAAGGCATGAGGCCGAAGTCAAAAGTTCCTTAGTCATTCATTTGAAATATTTTTTGAGTTAGTTGAATGAAATAAATTTTCTCAATATAAGAAAGTGTTTTTTTTTAGATTTTTTTGGTTAAGGTAAGGTGACTCGAATATTTTTTTATTGCAGAAAAATCTATAATGTATTCTATTATAGAAAAATAATAAGTAGATGAGTTACTTTATAATATATCTTGAGTAAAACTTCTCAATAGAGAAATTTCTTCGATTGTTATGTCTTGTCACTTTAAGATAATTCTGTTGCATTTCTTCTTCTTAGACTTCGAGTGTGTTTGAATTATCTAAAAGTGAGGTGTCTAGATGATTTTTATTCGATTCGAGTTTCCTTCAGTATTGTGTATCGGGAAAGTAATTTTTTTGTTGAATTGCCAGAATATTTAAATCTCTGTTTAATATATTATTTTCTTGTTAGACTATAAATGCAAAGGTGGATGTGATAACCGCTCTGAGTAATTATTTTTATTGAAACATTTGCAGGATTTATATGTTTGAAAATTTCTGTGGTAGATTTTGTATTATAGTTAGGTAAAATTTTAGACATGTTTGAATACGAATTTTTTTTTTTTTGTTTAACGTCCGACTGTTCTGCAATTACTGCTAATGCAGACGGTGAAGAATGAAATGATTTTTTTGTAACCTATGAAAATATGCCGTGCCTGAATGGGATTCGAACCCAAGACCGCATGATGAGAGGCGAGCACGTTACCAACTGCGCCAATGCGGCCGGTGCAGTTTGAATACGACTTGAAAATAAATTATTTATATCATATTTTTTAAAATATTAATCCACGGAAAGTTATACAGCAACCTTATAAACACTGGTTAAACTTTTAAAGCTTTATATCGTTCCAGAGCTGAGAAAATGTTCCGACCATTAACATGAGGCGCATAGGGTTCCCGGGTCCCCTTAAGCTAAAAACATTGTTTATTTATCATTAAATCCCAAAGCTGTTTGACAATTCTTTAGAGGGTTGAAACAAAAAATTCTATATTTATTTCAAATAGAAAAAAATTACTTTCTGTTACATATACACTTTCATCAAAATCTATCTTTTTTAATTCATTTATTTAAGGTTGCATCAACAAAGAGATCATTGTAATTATTACAATCATATTTTAACAATAGCATTTTCTCAATGAGAAAAAATAAGCATTAACTTTTTTTGAATGGTTGTATTTACAAACGTTTACCTATTAAATTCATTTGATTAAACTTCATTGCTTTTTATTCTATGTTATTTTTCTTTTAGTATTGTTTTTATCTTGTGTCGGTGTTCTACTTATATGGTTTCGTTGAGGGGACACGGAAAGTAAAAATTAAAAACAATAAAATAAAATTAAAAAAGTGAAAATAAATTTTCGGTGTTTATTTTAATATTAAAATTAAAATTTTCTGAATACAGGGATATAAAATTTATAATACTAAGAATTTATTAGTGGCCAAAAAATTATAAATGTGGCTTCATTCAATCGGGGTATCATTTCTAAGTGCCTCATTCTCAGACATGTTGCAATAGAATCAAAGTGTAATACGAACAATGCGATCGAGCAACTTGATAGTGAGCGTGTACAGGGAGCAAAAAATTTATATCAACAAATCAGCGTCAAGCTGGAAGGCAAAAAATCTGGTATGAAACACACGCAATTTTCTCTTGTCAATTCAAATAATTTACAATATAACTTAACATTAGAAATAAACAAAAAGAAACCTCAATAAACATAACCTAATTTTAATCATGAGTGAAAGACGCAAAATGAAAATCAACTTCAGTTTGGCTTAAAAATACGAAAAATCACTCTTTCGCGAAAAACTACGCCAGCTTGGCTCTGTTGCGAAAAATACTCTAAATAAAAGTTGTAGATTTTTTAATTTCCTAAAAATTTGATTAATACGCATTTGTCGTAAAATGGATACTAAGGCTGAAATCTAAAAAAAAACGGTTTTTACACGTTTTCGTGAGAAAAAAACAGAAAATCGCTAATTACCGCTAAACTTAGCATTATACAAAAAAATATTAAAAATAAAAGTTGTTGGATTTTGAATTTTCTACAACTTTTATTATAATATACATTTTTGCGCTAAAATGCATATTAAGAAAAAAAAACATTTTTGTTTTTTACAAAAAACAACCTTCCCATGAATTTCAGCAGATATGGCGCCTACCCTATCTTGTAGAGCATAAAAATTCGGTTAATGAGGCGATTTTTAAAAAAAACCGTAGGAGCCGTTTCTGAGAAAATTGCAAAAAAACGAAAAATAACACGAATAAACTACTACTCCCGGTTGTATTAACATTTTAATGAAATTTTCGTGTCGGGTCCGGTAGTAGTATCTAAGTAAAGTTTAAAGTTTCCAGTTTGCACGATGTTCTGTTCTTGAGATATTCTGTATACACACACACACACACACACACACACACACACACACACACACACACACAATAGGGAAAAATATCGTCTTGATGATTTTTCCAAATAGGCCTATCAATTTGGCTAGAATCTAAACAGATCTATTGGAATGAGTACGTATAACAACAGTGTTAATACAATGGTTTTTTTATTATGCATTACATCTATTTACTCTTATACTAAATATACTCCGATATCTTCTATCGTTTCAAAATTTAAAATATTCAAAAGATTCTAGATCTTTCTACAAATCGTTTTCAACAGTTTGGTAAAATAACAATACACAATAACTTAAGGGGGTCTGAGGTGTAAATATTTATCTCCTCAGTAATAATTCAGTAACTATAATTTTTATGTAGATACTTCTGTAACTTTAAAGTTTTTATATCCATTATTAAGGCCATAATCGATAAATTCATAAAAATATTGTACTCACGTCTTTTATTTCAATGAACTTAGCTTGGTATGGAAATTAAAATACACAAACAAAATGATCTTTTTGAGATTCTCTGTTCTTTATTGAAGAATGTAGATATCTGGGAGCACAATTCATTTTATGAAGATAAAACTATTTTTGTCTTATCGTAAATATGCTAAGATTATCGTAAATATACTAAGTTCTGGTAACCACATCTGGATGAACCTATCAGTCAATTTTTGAGAAAGTAGATACATTAAAATAAACTAGAAAATTTAAATATACAATATTCCGAACTAATAGCAGATTTAAAATATTGCTTAATTTGATCGAGAAAAACTCAATGCTCTTCTGAACAAAATACATACTCGCTAGAGCCTAATTTGGTGGTAAGAAAGTAAATAATTATTTTTTTTAAACTTATGAAATATAATAATACTTTTTTAAAATACACTTAATATTATTTTCTTAATATTATTTTTTTTTTGAATAAAAACTTCTTTTAAAATAGTTCTCCTTTTGTCAGCAATGTAGTAGTTTTTAAATTGCAGAAGTTCTGAACTTTTAAATAAATTAATGAAAAGTTTAATAGAAAACAACATTTGTGTAAGTTCAATAGCATGACGACTGGTTAATATGACTTCAATATTAATATATTTTGTGAAACAGTTCCGTAAAAGAGGAAAAATATAAATAAATTATTATATTTTATCTAAGAGTAGTGGTGTATTTTGAGTAGTGGATTGTTCATGTCGTGCCGCAGACCGGCTTAAAATAACGCGATACGATGTGAGTGGTATGGTGCGAGCAATCAACATAAAATTATGCAGGCAGTTGGTTGCGTTATAAACTTGATTTCTGCATTTCACCTAGCAGGTAGGGGTGAAGGTCGTTATTCCATAAAAATTCATTAAAATTTAAGGATCCTTACCTGTATGGAAATTTTTTCAAGTAATAGCTTAGTATTATGTATGATTATTTCAAACCTTAGCAAAATGTATACTTGTTAAATTTAGTTGTACTAAATAAATTGATGAAGTACTCTACTTAAAATGTACGTAAATTTTTTTTAAGCCTCATTAATATTCTTTAGTAGCGAAAATTACAAATAATTTAAAATATTATCGTTAAGTAGAAAATGTAATATACGTAACTTGTTCAATATTTTGTGTGAATGACATCATTGATAAAATGATGTACATTTTAAATTTGTAACGACATTACGGTTTGTAACAAATAATTTATTAGTCTACTTAAATTAATTCTTGTTCTTGTCAGTTATATTTTTACTTATTCATTTAATAGTAATATTAGCTTATTCTCGAAACCGGTTGAAAACTTATTAAAATTCAAAGTGTTTGGCCGGTGTATCTAGAGATCAGTTAATTTCTCCCAAAAAGCATCCAATTATAGTAATTTTTTTTTTTTTTTTTTTTTTTTGAATAACTGTAAATCTACGATCTGCTCTCATAGAACAATGAGTAGATGTGTTGTAAGTATAAATCTTGAGTAAGTAATACCCCTTGGTATTACTCTATAAAATTTCCCATTTTGTTGAAGTGATCTTGCCAGGAATGTAAAATAAATTACACAACCACATATTAAAATAAATCTGTAGGGTGTAGTCTGCATAGTCTTCTGTGTGTTCCACTGTTGTCTAGGAGATTGATGGCTTCTGGATTCTGATGATTTTCAAGTCTTGTTTGGTAACTGGTACAAAATTTCTGTATAGCTTCGTGTACCGTGGGAGTGTTCGTGTCTCTGTGCAATATAGTGTTGGATATGTACCAAGGTGAGTCCATGATGTTTCGAAGTATTTTTGACTGAAACCGTTGAATTATTTCAATGTTACTGTGACTTGCTGTGCCCCAAAGCTGTATCCCATATGTCCACACAGGTTTAAGTACAGTTTTATAAATTAACAATTTGTTTTGTACCGATAATTTGGATTTTCCATTAAGCATCCAATACAGCTGTTGGTATTTAAGATTTAACTGTTTTCGTTTGTTCCATATGTGAGTCCTCCATGTTAGACGCCTGTCCAGGTGGAGGCCAAGATACTTTGCCGTATCGGATTGTGGAATTTGTACGTTGTTAAAAAACACTGGTGAACATGTTTCCCGTTTTAGTGTAAATGTGACGTGCAGACTCTTGTGTTCATTTGTTTTTATACGCCACTTTTTTTGCCAATTTTGTACGCTGTCTAAGTGTTGTTGCAAGTTATGAGATGCAATTTGTGCATCTTCGTGTATTGCCTGAATGGCTGTGTCGTCGGCAAATGTTGCCACTGTAGTGTTATAGTAATTTTAACCAAAAATTAAAGTAATTTTTGGAAGAAACAAGATGTAACGACTGTAATAAATTTCTATAAATATTTAATAATTATCGCGTCAACATTCCGTTGGTAGTGTTTCGTTTTATTACCGATTATTTTCCGATTTATAGCTACTTTTTCCGTTTGGCTACCGAGTTCCATAAAAATCTTATATTGACTATACTCGTAAATAAAAGTATAGCAGATGTTTACATATTTACATGTTTGAAACTTAGTGGTAACTTACCTTAAAATACACAACAAACTTGAGTTAAAATAGTAATGACTATGTCTAAACATTAGAGGAAACAGCTGAAACGTCTTTTGTATGATATGCCTGTTTTATCTGATCGTACTAGTTCCTTTATCATAACCTTTGGCATTTAAATTTAGAATCTATTTCTGGTTACAAATGGCACTTTGAGAACTGAACTGACATTAGAAATACGAGGTGTGTTCAGAAAAGAACGGGAATTTTTAAATTTCGCGGGTTTGGAAAGTCCGATTGTCAAGACTTTTTTTATATTATGCTGGTATACATGCCCCTGAAGTATGATAAAATTTTCAGCTGTATTCATTGTTTACTTTGTTAGTGGCAGCCACTAAGGTTAGACGCGTTTTTATGTGCTCGGCGATTTTCGTTTGTTAAAAAAATTTATTAAAGAATTTGTAACAAATTTTGCGTAAAAAATTAAATAAAGTGCAACAAAGTGCGTGAAATGTAATCAAAGGTCTATGGTGAGTCTGCTATGAGTAAAACAGGGTTCGCGAGTGGTATAAGCGTTTTCAAGATGGCCGTGAAGACGTTTGAAATGACGAACGCCCCGGACGCCCCAGCACATCAACAACCAATGAAAACGTGGAAAAAGTGAAAGAATAGTTATGAACGATCGCCGAATCACAATCAGAGAAGTCAGTGATAATGTTGGCATATCGATTTGCTCATCATGGATGGTTGCATCATGAATTCTTGCCACGAGATCAAACGGTCAATAAGGAGTACTACCTTCAAGTTCAACGCCGTTTGCGTGAAGCAATCCGAAAAAAAACGCCAGGATTTGTGGCAAAACAATTCATGGCTTTAGCACCACGATAATGTACCTGCTCACACTTCATTGCTTATTCGTGAGTTTTTGGCCAAAAACAATGCTGTAACGATACCCCAGCTTCCATATTCGCCAGACATGGCTCCGTGTGACTTTTCCTATTTCAACAAATTAAGAGAAACTTAAAGGGCCAAACAAACGATAATCGCCGAGCTCGTAAGAACACGTCTAACCTTAGTGGCTGCCACAGACAAAGTAAACAATGAATACAGCTGAAAATTTTATCATACGTCAGGGAGATGTATACCAACATAATAAAAATAAATCTTGACAATGTGCCTCTCCAATCCCGCGAAACTTAAAAATTTCCGTTATTTTCTGAGCAGACCTTGAACATCGTATTTCCTTATGGCATGATTTATTTTCTTTATTTTTCATATATGAAACTAAGAGATAGAATTAAAAATTTACTGGATGGCAGTAACTTATATTGTGGCACGAATTAGTAAAGACGTAAGTTTGACGTCGAAAATTAAAATTCAAGGAACGAAAATAATACGATATTTCAAGAGCAGATAACATAGTCTAACCTAAAGGACATTTAACGAAAGTAATGACGGAAAATTTACAAACGTTAAATCTACGTTAAGAGTAGGCCTATACTACCTAGAAGCTTCTTAGGAGCTTCGATGTGGAAAGGACGCAATTGATCTACAATATAGAATTAGAAAGATTAATAATTTTAGTTGCGACACAATCTGGCCGGGAACTGAACCAGTACTTTTGTCTTAGCGGTTGAGTGCACCAACTCACCGAGTAGAACAGTTGTCCATGTTCTAAATACAACAAATTCCATTTATCTTGGAAATTTTTCATCATAAATTTATAGTAAAATATATGGGTATATAATTTAGGAATTTCATGGAATATTGTTTAAATGCTTAAGTAAAAAGGTTAATTGTTATAATCCAAAATTAACGTTATCCTCTTAAATTTTTATTAACTGTACGCTAAGTTATTGTTAACAGAGCGAAATAAATCTTGCGTGTAAGTTTAATATTTATTATCTTAGGGTAGTAAGAATTTACTTTGTTGAAATAGAATTCTCCTTGATTACATTTAACTTTTGAGAATTTGCTTCCCTTTTATTTGCTTTCCTTTAATACTATGTGCACCACAGAATGCTTTAGTAGATGTTCATACTCGCCCCCATTAATTCTTGTAAGGACGTCTCGTTATTCAAACACTTTCTTTGGTTAGATATTGCCTTTCATCCACCGTTGAACAAAGTACAGCAGAGTAGGTAAAATTATCTCAATATTTGTGAGCCTTAACTTTGTAGAATAATATTCTAATTTTGTGTTTCCGTTATGTAAAGGAAAATTGTATTCCGTTTGCTTGGAATGCTTTTCAATTTGTTTCGAATATATCATCTAGATAATTTAAGTAGTCATTTATTTGAACGCCCACTCACGGGTTAACAGTTCTTTGAGAAAACTCTGTGTTTATTAAACATTGCACGAGTACTGTTGACTTTATTCAATATATCCTTTACTTTACCAAAATTTATTTGTTTTTTTTTAATTACAACACAAAAACTTATTCCGTTTTAAAATTTATTTAGATTCAATTATAAAGATATAAATAAAAGCAATTGTGACGATAAAGTACATACGATATTAATTAATTATTTACACATTTTAAGAGGCCCTGAAACCGATTATTTGAAAAAAAAATTAAAAATCAATTTTCTGTTTTGTGTTTTAACCTAAACACTTTGTAGGCCTAGTACTTTTTAAATATTGAACGATTGTTAATAGTTTTGATATAGGTTCTCTAAATTTAAGTTGATAATATTAAGTAATTTCTCAAAATATAATCGAAAAATTCTATTTCTATTTCTATTTTGTTACATTGAAAGTACAATTTTGTTATAGATTTTCTAAGTTTTACAATATTGTGTGCTTTGTTTATAATAAAATATTGAGATTACCACAAATTTTGTTGAGTTTCGGAAGATACCCAAAAATTCATTTTTTCTATTGGAGGAATAATACAAACTTTGGAAGCAAAACAATTAATTAATTTTAAAAATCTGTATTAAAATTGTTGAAAATTTTACAAATTACTTAATTTTTAAACATAGGTAGGCCTAAGTATTTACACAATTGAAACCTTTCAGGAAACGTTTTCAATTTTCTTTGGATTTTAAAAATAAATGGCAAAAATAATAAATTCTTCCAAATTTAAAGTTCAAATAAAACAAATTATTTAATTTAATTTAAAAGTATAAAGCTATTTATAATATATTTTTTTAAATTTTAAATTTTTATAGCTTAAATGTATTAAGATACATTTTTTAACAGCTGTTTGCTTTATCGGTTGGGAGAGACCGTACTGTTAAGTTCATAAAATTTAGTGCTGCAAATTATAATACATCCATTTTGAATTTTCTACGAACAAGAAGAAAGACATAAAATTGTAAGAAAAATATTTAATCAAAAACTTGATGAGAACAATCTATAAAAATAATATCAAAACCATTATATAATTTAAAAAATTTAAAAACAGTACTTTTATTAAGAGAATTAATTAAACAATAATATTTTAAAATAAAACCTTTCTTTTATTATAAACAAGATTACAATACTAGACAATACAACAATACAATACGATACAATACTATATTATAAAAATGATTGCATGCGTATTAAAAAAGTATATTTTTAAATAGTCAATTTGTAAAGATTATTTTTTTAGGATTCTGTTAATTAGTTCTCTTCATTTTATGCTAATTATAAAACGTAAAATTTATTATGACAATACCAATTTTAAACAACCGTAACAGCTTTGGTGCAATCAATTTGTTTTAATTTTGTTATGTAAAAACCCAACACGAACATTTTAGCTGATGCAATATTTGCATTAAGTTCACTTTATAAAATATTCATCTGTCTGATGTACATCATTCAATATTAATTTCATTAAATAAAACGAAACAAATTCATCCCAGGAAAATTATTTTGAAATGTCAATTTAAGTTAGATCTTCTAAAAATAAACGGAGTCTTTCGGGAATAAGATAAGGTAAATTTTAGATTTCATAGAGAGAAGTGCATTAGAGAAATGCACGTTGCAATGGTAATGCAAGAACATGCAACGATGTCATTTAATGCAATTTGATGGAGAGCTAAAGGTAGGTAAACGGTAAACGGAGGAGTTTAGTTTACCCAAGAGAGAAGAAAACCCAAGAACGTGCCTTACTGACTGACGTTCATTGCTAAATTTATAATACATTACGGAAATATACACTGTATTATTGTACCTTCTATAGACTTCTATGTAACAGACTAAAATAATCCGATGAAATAACTACACTACTCAATTCTCTCTCATTCATAAACTACGTTAGAATTACAAATTTTAGACTAATAACTGCATAACATGATATGCGGCTCGTTTGTTTAAAGTTGTTATCAGTGTACTCAGAATGTGCATGATGATTAAAACATTTAAATATATTACTCATTGTTTCTTAATGTTGTAACGTTACAATTTTCAAAACCTATTTCATTTCTCAATACAAATTAATCTGAAATCATTTACTTTTTTAATGTTTTAACTGACAATACTTTATTAAATAAATCATAAAAAAAATAAATTAAGAGCTTAAATTTATAGTCCTTTTATTTTTCAATAATTATATTAAAAGAATAGAAGTCAAAACATTTCTTGCTTCTCCGCCTAAGGCTTACACAATTTAAAACAGAAACTGTAGAAAATTGTTTTAGTTCTCTCTATCTTAGCTAATAAATAGAAAAAACGTAAAACATTATGAAATTAAATTTATATTAAGAGCATGAACGAGAAATAACCACAACGAGATTTGATAGCTTATAGAATTATAATATTTTGTATGTTTCAATATAGGTACTACTCAAAACTTTCTTAACATTATAGGATATTTTCTCCATCGTTTAACTTTTTAACAATTTGAATTTTTAAGTTATTTACCTATTTACGAATCAAGTAATAATAGTCTACAATTAATTTTCTTAAAAAAGTATAAGTATATAGACTACTCTTAAAAATCGTATTCGTTAGGAGAAATTTTCAAGTTAAAATTCTTAAGACTTGCTTCTGGCGCTCTTTCTTATGTAAGCATGTGTGTGAGTGTGTGTGTGTGTATGTATGAGTGTGGATGGGTGTGTACGTTGCAAGCTGTTCAATTTAAGAACAAGTAACCCTACGACCCCATGACCCAAGTAGATGAGGATGATATTTATGACGTATAAATGAGGAGTAATCTTGTATAGACTCAGGCCGACCGTTCCTAAGAGGTATGGTTAATTGAACCCGCTTTGATCGTTGCATCAAAGTTTTATTACACTTGCATCAAAGTACACCGGTGACTACAGCCTACTATTCATGTCCGTATAAAAGTACTGGGTGGTCCATATATCGGTTTCCCCATGTAACAGGACATTTCATTTTGATAAGTTGGTAATAGTGTAATGTTGGGAGCATCACGCACAACATTCATTAGGTGTCTGTAACAGTGGCTAGTGTAAGGACGTCTCCGTGTAGTTACTATTTTTTTCCTTCGTAACGGTACTTTTAAAATGTTTACAACTGAACAACGGATTTATATGCTTCAATTATGGTGGAAGCATCATAAAAATACTGCTAAAGTACTGGAAGAATTTAGTGATAAGTATCCAGGTGTGTGGTTACCAACTCGGCAAAATTTATGAAAGTTAAATAAGAAATTTGAAAACACAGGAAGCGTATTAAATGCCCCGAAGTGTGGTCGTCCACGATCGATTTGCAATAACGATAACCTACAAAAAGGTTGCTGAAGCCTTTGTATCCAGTCCTGGTAAATCAACTCGTTAGACAACTTCTGAACTAAAGTTATCACGAACTAGTGTGGAAAGGATGATGAAGGAATTAAAATTGAAGCCATTTCGCTTTCATAAATTTGTTTATTTTTTGTCTATAGTTTCCTATTCCATTAACCTTTTGATTTCCGTAAATATTGGGGAAACCAACAAATGGGCCACTCTGTATAACTAACTTTATTAGGATTTGAACCATGGATACTTAGTCTTCGAAAATCAGTTAAACAGCTGACTTGCAGCGACGACTTTGCCGTTAGACCAATCTGGTGAGTAAAGACATGCTTAAATAGAAAATTTCACTTTGCGGCTACATATTTTCAATGAAATGGAACCCTTTAGACAGACAAAAATTTTTACGAATTCGTTTATTAAACGATTTTTCTGATGATCCATTAAACCGGGAAAAAGTTAATAAGTTAGCACACTGAACTAGCTATTTTAGATGCTTGTTACGTGTAAGGCCACACTCCTACATTCCTTTTTTGTGCTACTTTGTCATGCTCTTCTTTCTGTGCTTTCCTTATCTATGATGTTAGTATTTAGTTCGGGCATATTTTTTTCTGTCATACTGTATGTAAAAAAACTGATATTTGTATTATTAGTATAACTCAATGCTAGCAATATTTAAAACTAAAGAACCCTGCTTTGGGAACCCCAACACGGTACATCAGATGATGACCGCCTCGGTTTTTCGACTATAAAAAACAAAATATAATAGTAGGCTACAAATACGGCTTGTGCCTTAAAATTCAACAAACTTTGACATTCCACCAAAATAAAGAAATTTACTCTATAATGTCTACTATAGAAATCTACTCAACACTTAAATTTACTTTTGCAGGAGCCTTATTAAAAAATAAAATAAATTTCTACCTTCTGCTGAAAACCTATAAGTACCCGTGAGTAGGTAATTATCACTGCAGATTCATATCACAAATTTTTATTTCTCACTTTTTTTTATGTTCTCAAATCAATTTTATTAAAAATTTTCGTTTCGTAGTAACGTGGGCGTTTTATGTAAGTTATCAGACGATGTGAAATGCTAAAATAACAAATTTTATCATTTTGAAGCACAGCTATATAAATATTATCATAGAGAAATATTGCAGACGTGTTTGTGTTTGAAAGGTAAATATAAAATGATTTAAATTTAATTAATTTATTAGTTACTTTCCATTAACAATATAACGGGTGTTTCAAAAAGGACGCACTTCGAAGTTTGAGAACGCTAATTTATTACATTAAGTAATTACAAATTATACGGTAAGAAATTATTACCTTTATAACATTCAGATTACCTTTAAAACTTCACAATAAATGTTCAAAATGACTTCCTCCGCTTGTAATGCAAGTTCGGACACGTTTCATAACATTTGCAGCCACTTTTCGTAGTGTTTGCTCACTAATGTTTGTAATCTCACTTTCAATATTAGCCTTCAATTCTTCAATTGTATGAGGATTGTTTTTAAAAACCTTACTCTTTAAATTCCCCCAAAGAAAAAAATCCGCAGGAGTAAAATCTGGGGATCTTGGTGGCCACGATCCTTTGATATCACACGATGGCCAAAAAATTCTCGTAACATATTCAGCGTTTCAGTAGAAGTATGGCACGTTGCGTTATCCTACTGAAACCAACAATCTCGATCGTGTAATTCTAACAACGCTATAAATTGTTCAATTATTTTAGTTAGTTTATATTTTAGTTTCTGCACCAGCGAGGCGTTATCCATAGCTATTTTCTTTTTTCTTTTTTTTGTGGTTTGATGAAAGTCTAAAAGAAAACATTACTCATTACACTTTTAAATTGGGCGAATCCCAAAATTAGTCAAACATTTTGCTTGTACGACTAGGAACATAGAACGAATACGTACGTATATTTGTCCTGACTGTTAGTTATGAACCTCTTGAAGTTTGGGACCAGCCTGTCGGTGCAGTGGAAAGTGCAACTGGATTCAACAACTGAGTTTCTGGGTTCGATTGCCGGTTAGGTATGACACATTTTTCATAATTCAGTTAGTTTTATCTATCATCCTTCTCCGTCTTCATCAGCCTTAATCTTGTAACGATTGTTTATTCTGCTCTGTTTTTAGCCCTAAGCTAGTTTCGTTTCGTATATCACCCGCTGGAGTGCGTGAGCTTGCCGCTCGCCCCGTCGGCTCTCTGCCTGACAGCAGCCGGCTGTTTTGTTATCTCTATGGTTTCTGATGTCAAAGAGTAAACATGCCAAATTGAACTTGTAAAATTTGCAATGATTTTGTTATTAATATGAATAATTAATTATTATGGCTTATTTTGCCTTGTTTTTCTATTCTGCGTTTTTAAAAAAATACCCCTTGGTGAGTACTACTTTAAATAAATTACTTGAATTGAATTTTATTTATTGTCATTTAGCAGGAAAATTTCACTAATTTTTTTTCTTAAAAAATAATTTAAAAAAAAAATTAAACATTTTTACATATTATATTTTTGGGGCATTCCATTTTAAAATGGAATTTTTTTTTCTTTTTGGTACTATTTTGAATAGTTATTCAAAATAACTTCATTCATTCATTTTATTAGAAATATCATTGTCTAGAAATATTTTCGTATTGATTTCTCTGGAAAGAAAATTTGTAAAATCAGTCATGTCATAGTTTTTTAATACCTTTTTACGTGAGTTTATCCTGTTTTCATGTTAAAATACGTTAACTAAAATTTTTTTTATAAATAATTTTAAATTAAAAATTTTTTTAATATGTAATTGTGATTTTTATTTCCATTTTACGACTTTTATTCGTACCTGCAAAATCTACTGCTACTTTTCTTGAATGGATTTTTCAGGGGTTCCGGTATTATGATTAAATTCCAGTATCATGACTAAATTTCAGTATTATGATTAAATTCATGTATTATGATTAAATTCGAGTATAAATTATATTCAAATAAAAATAAAAATGAATAATAGAAAATTTAAAAAAAATTTGAAACGAATTACTCTTCAAAATTTAAGAGGCTTAATGTGTTAATAAATCAAAAAGTATATGGAAACCAGGACCAGGAATTTTTCAGGAAGTACTAAGAATAAAAATATTTTCATAAACAGTACTGAATTTCAGCTAACTCAAATTATAATATCTCAATACTATATGTTTACTTTGGTTAATCTTTTCATGTATTTATTTATACTCTTAACCGCAACAATATTTTTTGAGAATTTTTTTTTAAATTGGTAAATCCAATATGGGCTATGATTAATGTTTTTTTAAATAATAATAAAAACCAACTGGTATAAATGCTAAACTTTCTTAATAGTCAAAATTTAATATTGTATAAAAAAAAATTAAACTGAAGGTGATCACCAACAAAATAGTCAGCTTATTTTTATATTTTTGAACTTGTTTCTTTGTATATTGTTGTTTAGTCCAATTAATTCTTGGAATTTGTTTAAATATATTAAATTTTATTCATTAAATTAAATTTATTCCTTTTTTTTAAAAAGATCATGGCTTTTATTTTTTTCCCCAAACCGCTCAGCGAATCATGGTGACGACAAGTTTTTGTAGTTACGTGTGATTAAGGTATGGGCATATAATATTTTTATGCCACGTACCCTACATAACAATCTGCAGCAATATGAAATAGTCGGACGTAAAACTAACAATATTTAAGTTTCAGGTTACTTCTTAATACTAGCCATTTAAGATTACTTCTATTATTTTGTTGATGTAAATGTACATACATCTGAAATTCTGCACATTTGCGCAAGTAAACCACTTAATAAGAATATCTTGTAGCATTAAATATTTTATTTAACCTTATGTAATACTATTTTTTATTTGATGATTCATGTTACCAAAGGCTGATCGTTCACTGATTTTTTCATTCTGAACGCGAAATTACAACACAATGGAAAGCAAAAGAAAGGATAACATTTAATCAATCATTTTAACAATCTGTATCAAAACGGACACAAAGCAATAACTCTTTTGGACGACATTCGCTACAGAAAATCAGGGCACGAGAATATTTACAGGATAAAAGAACGTACACTACTCTGGTTTCATTTGACATCTCTGTGCTGCACTACCTTTATATGACATTTATAAAGATTGTTACATAATACAGTGAACCGTAAACAAATAACCTCATCTACGCATTTCATAAAAGTGTAATATCATACATGATTATCAAAATCAAAATTCAGTAAATTTTTTATATAATTTCGAGTTACTATTAGAATTTTGTTGCGGTAACAACATAAGGCTAATTACAGAATATTTTGTTTTGTGATATTCTAAGAGACATTTCAATAAATTATGGTTTTATCCCTAATGGCTGTACGTTCTATTCAATTTAAAAACATTAGGCTACCCATAATCCAATGAGATGAGAATGATATTTATAACGTGTAAATGAGGTGTATCTTGTACAGACACGCAGGCCGATCATTTCTGAGAAAGTATGGTTAATTGAACTCTAACCATCAAAGTACATTGGTAGTTATTGTTTAGTATTCAAATCCGTATAAAAGTAACGACATTTACTAGGATTTTGACTACAAAACCTTTGTATCTGAAAATCTGTACGGCGATGGCTTTACCACTAGACCAACGTGGTAGGTTTGAATTAATTGTTCTGATTAACTTTAATATATTGTTTGTTTATTTTCATCTAAATTTTATTTAGTCATTAGCGTAATCCTAAACATATTCTAAAAAATTGTGTAAAAGTATGTAGATTTGAATTGGAACTACGATTTTCAGGTTTATAATCTATCACGTGTACCATTGTAAAAGTAAAATTGTACAAACAATGGAAGTTATAGAAATTCCTAATTATTATTATAACTTCCATGACTCAGTACCAACCCAATAAATATTGTAAGAGGAAAACCCCCGTTGTTAGAATAAGTTACATTAGAATAGTAGTTAGACAAAAGTTGTAATAGCCAATGCGGTCAACAATCTGATATTGTTTAGACGGGTATATTTCTCCCTCTGTGTTTGGGTCTTTCTTCCACCTAAGAAATTTCAGCCAACCACTGGGATGGTTCTCCTTCCCGTTGGCCTTCCAGGTTGGTTGAACAGTTGGTGGGAGAGGGAGGCTTGTTAACTAGAGATTTCCTGGTTCAGACTCAGGAAATTTACAATCAGTTCCCTTGGGACGTAAGAGTGGAACAGAGGAGTCTGTTAAGAAGGGCAGTTTTTGAAGAAGTGAGTAGGAGCAGGAGAAGTGACCAGGAGATCGAGGAGAAGAAGAAAAGAGGGGGAAAATATTTGAGGTAAATTCATTTCGTATACATTAAGGGTTTCATAAGTTTTTTTGTTTTTGTATTAAAGTCGCGGCAGAGAAAAGGTTGCCTATATTTTTTAACTAGGTTAAGAATTATTTTGTTAGTAGTTTCATATTAGTATTCATTTATTAATTATTCATTAAATATTAGTTTAAAGCAAGGAGATATGGTCTTAATTATTTATTTTTCTCATGCTCTGCTGATAGAGCTACCAACGATGACCAACTGATTTTATTATTTTTTTAGTTCATATTCAAGTTTTGCCCACCGGTAAAATTGAAGGTGGCACACACTTTACTACTGCTACCCTGAGAAAACAACATTTATTTTAATTCATTCCTTGGTTACAATATTCCAACATCAGCCTAGTAGTGTTGTTTAGGTCATCAGCCGAAAGGCTGGTTTGAACTTAGAGGCTTTACTAATTAAAACGAGGAATGAAGTGGTTTACCACTGCCTTTCTCGGTGAATGTAAAAGTATGCTCGCCAGCATACCAGGCCCTCTAAAAAGCATCTACTTTTCCCCCCTGCAAATGACATCTTCACTTCATTCACCACAGGGTCTGGGTGGATAATGAAATTCATTACTCTTAGAGGCGAAAACTCTGACTAGTGTCTTTTACACCTCTACTTCTTCTGTTCCTAAATGCTTCAGTCATATAACTGGTTTACCCTGTGATAAGAAACAGAAATATTTTTATTACAGATTGAGAACAAATAATTAAACAATCCAACCTGCTTGTTAACGAAAAATTAGTCTGATAAAGAAAACAAAACAATTCGGTTTACAAGGGCATGTAAAAACGATGCATTATGCAACAGGGGAAAAGAGACTGTTATGATTTTCACCAAAACCAACTGGTACTATTCAAAATCTGCCAGTTTTTTAATGATTTAATCAAATCTGAATATTCAGGTAGTTTAAAAAATCTTTGTATAATTTAAAATGTAATACGCTGAAATACGGTAAAATGTATAAATACATGATACGAGATATAAAAGTAAATCTGACTGGTTTGTTAATATGTTCTTTACCCTTGTACCACTAAGTTGTCGAAGTATTGTGCATTTCTAGGTTGTTAAGGGAAGCGCAAGCATAGCAAAGTGGGAAGAGGATATCGAGTTACATTCCCTTGAGACTTGTAGGCGGGCAAGGCCATGATCGAGCGCAGAGCGTTGTTAACTTGCTCCCTGTACTCTGTTTAAGTTTTCAAGTCTGCAAGTTTCACAAAGTTCCCAAGGGACTCCACCCCGCCACTCTTTGATCCTGGCATGCATCGCATGCGATATCCAGTGCCAGCGTCATACTCTTTGACACGTCTGTTCTCTATTACCCTGCTAATACTTAACGAAATTGTTACGTTTTTTCTTCAACTACTTTGTTTCCTGTTCACTGAGTTTCAAAGTGATGAACATAACAGTTTTAAGGAAGTTATTAGAAACCAAGTTACTTAAATAATCCTAAATACCTTAAATAACAATGTTAACATATATACAGAAACTGTAATTTCTTTTGTTGATTTTATGTATTTATTTTTTTGTACTTTGAGATGCACATCCTCCAAACTGATTACTAAAGAATCAATGGAAGGTCGGTTAATGGAGATAGAGAAGAAAGCGAGGTAAATGGTTTTAATGTTTTTACTTGTGACTGTTTTAACCTATTTACTGTTTAATTTACTATTTAACCCTCTATAATCGCCAAATAAATTTTTGAGCTTTATCCACTTAGCCTGTTATATAATTTAATAAATAATTTTAACATATAACCCACATATAACTTTCCTTTTTTGGTTTTGACGACTAATAAATTTTTTTCTTCGTTTATTTAACGTCGCATCAACTACAGCGGTCATTAGCAACGACGTTGGGTTGTAACTGTGAAGGATTAAATGATTTTTTGTAACGAATGAAAATATGCCGTGCCTGAGTGGGATTCGAACCCAAAACCAAAATAAAAATACGTTTTTATTTAAAAAAAAAAATTTAATATTATTAATAGATAAAAACAAATTTTTATTTTTAAAAAAGGCGTTAAATATTTCCTTTACTAGAAGCTTTTAATTTTATGTTTTTATAAAGGATTAGTTTGATTGGTACGAATATATATGAGTACGAAGCTGTAACACAGTTTGGTAAGATATAGTTTAATTTTTCACACTAAACTTTGGTTATGAAATTTTTTAATAGGGTGTATTTTGTAAATATAAATATTTAACAAAAACGATAAGTCAATTATAACACATTTTTATGAACAAAAAACAATACTCTATGTAGTGTGTTTCAAACTCTAACACTCAGGAAAAATTAACTCTAAACTGCACATAATTATTGTGACAGATGAAGTAGATAAAGGTGAAGTTGACGATGATGGATGATGATGATTTTATGATGGGAATGATTATGAAGATTACGAATGATGATACAATGATGATGAGATGACGAAGATTACTAATAGTAGTCGTAAAACATATTATTTTATTACTGCTAAATTAATGATGACTAATTTTTCACCATTATGTCGTACTGTTTTTAACCGAGGATGCAGAAGTTCAACTTTTTTAACAAGTATATACAAATACCATAAAAATTCAGTTTGGTAAAAATAAAACTTAAAATTCACTAACAAAAACTTAACTGAAGTTGATTCTAAGAAATACGTAGAATAAGTCAATTTTACTGGTGCTCCGTAAGATGATGCGGTTGAATTTACTTACATACTTATGTGATGTTTATTTTAATGCATAACAGTACATCTCTAATTGTTTTATCAAGCTGTGTGTGTTCAGAGAAACCACAAAGACTCAACCATGTAACGTCATAAAATTAGAAGATCCCACATATCAGAACTATTTCACCTTTCCCGTTTCATTTTATATTCAAAGAGATAAAAAATGGCAAATAACTAACCTAAATCAGAAATATAGATCACATAAGTGGGTCAAACCTGCAAAAAAACCCTGATTTGAGCTTCTTTCGTAATCAATTCAGAATGAACTTTTTAAATAATTAATAACAATTCAATTTCTATTGATTATAATTCATTTTTTATTAATAATAATTCAATTTTCTGTATTCAAATAATTGAATATAGAAGGTACTAGAATAATCCCATCCAAAATATTATTTTTTTATTTTATGACGTTGCTATGAGAAACATTATTTTTTGAAATACTGGCTATACGAGTAAGGTGACGAAGTTGGAACAGTTCTGTAACTTTTAGCCAAACATTCGAGCACTACTAAATTTTTCACCGAAGTGGATAAATTTTTAATTTACAATTTAAAAAATCTAATTTTTAATATTTATCCTGTTATTTAATTGAATTTAGTTTCTAAACGATGGTGGGTATTACTAAATAATTGTGTTGTTTAGGTCATCAGCCGAAAGGGTGGTTTAAAATTGTAGAGGTATTTACTAAGTAAAATAAGAAGTGAGGTGGTCTACAATTACCTTCCTCACTGAGTAGAAAAGTATGCTCATCAGCATGCTGGGCCCTCTGAAAAGCATCTATTTTCCATCCTGCAAATGACCACTTCTGTCACCACTGGTTCTGGCTGTATAATGAAATTCATTATTCTCGGAGGAGATAACTTTGGCACGTGTCTTTACACCTCTTCTGTTCTTAAATGCTTCAGTCATATAATTGGGTTGACTATGTGATAAGAAACAGAACTATTTTTTATAACCCTGGAACTAGCAGATCGAGTGCAAATAAATTTAACACTCCACCCGCCTGTTATGGGTGAACTAAATAATAATATCTTAGGATTGTATTAAAGTTGGATAAATTCTTTACTTATCAACTGGAATCAAACGTCAAAATAATACAATTTTATTTATTACTTCGGTTGTTTAAAAAATAAGGAGTAAACATAGAAAAAAACTGTGAAATAACGTTAAAATTATAATTTAGAGAAAAAAGTACCACAAGGTTCAATCAGTTTCCAGACATATCTGTAACTACAGTAATATTTATTATACCAAATATTAAAACACAATTTTAAAATGATTTATTCGTTTGGTGATGACAAACATTCAAAACTTGGTAAACTGAACATATATACTTGTTATGTGACCAGTACGGACCTATGGAGCCCAAATTGGTCCAAATTAAACAAAATTTGAATTACACAATTCCCGTTTTAAGTTTACACACAATTTACTTAAATTCCCATACGTCTCTGAACTGACAAAAACATTCTACATCTATTTGTATCAAATTGGCACATAAAAATCACTTAAGCAAGCAATGATTACACTGTAGCAACCGATCTTGTGGGAGGTTCAAACGTCAATAGCCACAAGACAGCCACATAAAATCAAACGAGAAGTTCAGTTAAACCTTTACAGGTCTTTGTTAAATATACTTACTACTGGCAATAAGGTCGACTTTATTAAGAATGAGCTATGCAGTTGAAAATTATTGGCATTTTATTTTTGTTCTCTGGTAAGTAGGCTGTCTACATTTTGCAATTAGCGCGCAGTGACCATTTTTGTTTTGTGAGTTGCACGAATGTGGTAAGGATTCATACCAGCATACACTACCGTGTTGTTTGTTGTTACTTTTGTACAGTGCTAAATAAAATCGACTTTTTACGGGAAAGCAAGCATTCATGCTAGTATAAAGTCAAAATAAGTTATTCTACACATTTTTTTGTTATAATAGAAGTTGTTTTAATAAGTATTCTTACCACTAAATATTATGTGATTCTCATTTCAATAAACGTTCCTTGGTAAGTTTACTTATCAGGGCTAAACATTAAAACAAAGAAATATCTTACTATTCTGGCTCTAGAAATACACATTATTCAAGTCCCTGTAATGCAAAATTTAATATTTTACTGCAATGTATTTTCCCCCGTAGTACTGCCCTATAAAGGGTTAATGACTGTTTCTTTACCAAGTGAAAAATGTCTTTATGCTTAAAATTTCGCTTTTTATTATCATAAAAATTTAATAGAGGGTAAATGTCGAATGGGAAAGTATAAAAATTATGGCAAGGTTAAAAGGGATATGTTTGAGTACGTCGACAAAAACCTGATTGCAGATTTTTAATGAAGTAGACGAGAATTTAAACGAGAAACCCTAAGTGGATTTTACACGTACGGCTGTCAAATGGGACCACAAAAATTTTCTTACCCAACCGTTGTTACTTAACAATTAAATTTACCTAACAGCAACTTTGTACATGCTAACTGATTAGACTAGATCGAAGGTGTCAAAAAATTGCCTTCGTTGTTTTTTTATTGTGTTTTACGTCCTACTGTTATTAATTCTAAAGCTTAATAACGACGGTGAAGTATGATTGATGAAAATGAGTGACGAAAATTTCAGTTCTGACCGATATTAGGACAAAAGAAATTTGAGTTCGAGAGGTCTTTAACAATTTTTTTCCTAACATAACGGTTCCTTAAATTAAATATACGTTGCTTTGCGACAGAGCATTTGTAAAATTGGATGTAAATGTTAATAGGTGATTATAACCTAATATTAAAACCGATAGGTATCTGCTGAATAGAATTGATCAGCGTGACACAAAAATACCTGTGATTAAAACATGTTTTTTTCTTTAATTTTATGTATTATTTAGTAGTTTTCCTGAAATTTTTAATTAAAGCTTTTTCTTAACTACCAAGGTAACATTACAATAGCTGTCTTGAACAAATATTATGTAGGCCTATATAATATAAAAAAGTTCACTGGAAATAGCATGACAGTATTACTTAAATGAAATGAAGAACTGAGGGAATTTTGAACTTTCCCTTAGTGAATGAAAGCGTTTTAAAAGATAAATTATTAATGGAAAAGAAAAAATAATGATTTTTCCAGTAACACACGGAAAATTTAAATCAAATGTATTGCACGGTTTACTGAATGCAACAATAACAAATGCCAGTAAAATTGCAAAACAAAGATTTATATTTATATTTTGTGAGAATAAATAAAAGGAAAATTTTACTTTGGAAAAGGGACTTTTTATTTTGAAAAGTTACCATCGTTCAGAGACTTACTATCATGCTATTTCGAATGGGTACATAGTATTTTAAATGTTAACTACAAGCTAGGCTTTCAAATTTTTTGAGTTTGTATTGCCTAAAAACAGTGATAATTACCCAATACAGGGGAATAGTAAGCTAATCATCGACATAACCCTTTTCGAGTACTTGAATTCAAAGCAGAAAGTTTTTAGAAAATTTTACTATGTTGAGAGTCATAGATACTGTTCCCTAACTCACTGGAATTGCTGATGACCAACAGTTTATAAGATTTTAAAATAAATCTTATATCAGAAAAAGTTTTAGTTTTCTTTTGTAAATAGTTTTATTTATTCTGTTTTGTGTTATTTTAGCTGAGTGATTTTGACAGAAGACTCATCTTTAATTTCTTGGAATTAGTCGTTTACTCCTATAGTGTAGTTAAAAGGGTAATAAAACGCATTCCTGGAAAACAACTTTTGCAATCCGCTTGTGTGACTAACGTAATGAAGCATAGCGTTAAATCTGGTACGGTGTTTTAATATGTTATTAGCGGGCGTCGCAGATAGTAGACTATATTAATTTTACTACAGTATATGTTTATGAATGTGCGGATGGAAGTGTGTAAGTGAGTGAGTGAGGTACCACACAAACACATACGTTGAATGACTGCCTGTCACTTCTCTAGTTTTTTTGATAAAATTATAGAAATATTGAAACGTAAATATAACTACGGAAAGTTGCGAAACGCCCGGAAGTTGTTTTATATTTAGACGGTCATCCAGTTGGTTTAGTGGGTGGGTATTTCCGGGCTCAGTAAAGAAATGTACCGATGCATTCGACAACTTCACCAGAATTTTATCATGCAGTTATGGCAAGCACGAAATACAAAAATAGCTGTTAGTCAAATGGGAAGAATCAATTACAGACCGACTATTTCTACTAAAAAATCAATATAACATTTACATCTTCCTAATTAACTCATACATAAATTATATAAAATCTTTTCGTATCCTGGGCAACATTTTGGGTACACGAATACAAAGAAAATAAAATTACTTCCATCTTCGACATAATTTATTAAACCTAACTGAATTATGGCCCAGCTAAGTTACGACACACTCGTAAATAACCTAATAATAAATTGTCCAATAAATATTTTTTTTTAACCCCATGTGGTTTAAAAATGTTACTGACTAAAGTAACAAAAATAATAATAATAAGTAAATAAACTGCACGCATATTTAAACAAGTTAATTTAAATATATTTTAGCAAAATTTAATTTTGGTTACACATTAACTATTTGTACAAACTTACGTAATAGTTTTTCAATAAGAAAAATGAAAATTAACTTCTATCTAAATGTAATTTAATTAACATTCATATTTATTCAACTATTAATTAAGTCTGGCCTTTGAAGCTGTCCAGTCAGTCACCTGGTATAAAGTTCTTATTTTGTTAAGTTAATTACGCTTATTGACAAGCAACCGTGGTTCAAATCCTAGTAAAGGCAACTGTCTTTACTAGGATTTGAACCGCGGATGGTTACCGGTGTACTTTGATGGTTGGAGTTCAATTAACCGTACTCTCTCAAGTTTGGTTGGCCTGAGTCTGTACAAGATTACACCTCATTTACACGTCACACATATCATCCTCATCTCATTGGGTCATGGGGTTGCTTATTGTTCTGAATTGGAACAGATTGCAACACACACATTAGGGATTACAAAAAAAAATAATTACCATTATTGATAAGCAGCAGGTTGGTCTAAAGGTAAAGTCGTCACCGCGAGTCAGCTGTTCAACAGCTGATTTTCGGAGACGAAGATTCCGTGGTTCAAATCCTAGTAAAGGTAGTTACATTATACGGATTTTTATACCAGACAGTGGTCACCGGTGTACTTTGATGGTTTGGGTTCAAATAACCTACTCTCAGAAATAGTCGGCCTGAGTCTGTACAAGAATAAACCTCATTTACTCGTCGTATGTCATCCTCATCTCATTTGGGTCATGGGGTTGCTTATTGTTCTTAAATAAAATAGATTACGTACACGCATAAGGGATTAAAAAGAATATTGATAAGCTCTTTTATCGATTGAATAAATGCTGGATGTATCAATCAGCTGACAGTTATAAACACCAAAGAATGTTCTCTAAAAATATAAGTAGGCTTTCACCTTCTTTAGGTGCTATTTCCATCAACACGAGGGCAGTCATTTTAGAAACCACGAAGTGAAAGCTGCACCCCTAAACAAAACAGTGGAGCTGCACCTGAACAAAATTCTCAAGTTGTTCAGCCAGGATATACGTCTTCGATCCCGACCTCTTTTGCCCATAATTTTCTGCAGAATTATTATATGAATCAATCTGTATACTTCTCCCGTTTCATCACATAACCCAAGTATTGCAATTTTTGTATTTTAATGGTTTTTACAACCTCTTTCTCCTTTATAATTCCTATAACACTCCCGATTGTGATATGATCCCCCCCTGATCAACCTCAGAATCCTTCGATATGACCATATTTCGAATTTTATAATACAAGCGGATTTTAATGTTTTAAATTTTTAGAGATCCCCAGCCAGGAACTAACTATTTTACTTAACAACTGACTACTAGGTTTACCCTGATTACCACTAAATGTCGCTGTTCTGATGTAAACAATAGAATGTTTTTAGAGAAAAAAGGATGTTAAAGTATTGATGGTTATTTAAATGAAATATTTTCTGGTAAATAACAATTACTGTCGATTTCTTTATTATAGATACCCGAGTTTGGAGCCTTCTTTCTTCAAAATCGCTGGTTCTATTTTAACGTATTATAGACCAAAATTTAGCAAATTTCAATCGGTGTTGTTACATGTCAAATTCATATTTTTAGCGTTTTATTAATATTCCGATATCAGGATGAGAAGAAAAAAAACCGGATTTTTTGTTGCTTCAACACATTGGATGCATTAAGAGGCTTATAACTTAAACACCGTCCAACCGATTTATTTGAGATTTCGCCGGAATATAAATCCGTATGTTGTTATTGTACGTACGTATCAAAAATTTGAATTTATATTATTTTTTATACTGAACACAATGATTTTTTGGAATTCCCGAATTAATGAGCAGTTACGGAGTTAACAGGGGTTCAGACTTTCACTAATAACTCAAAATTTGAATACGCTACAAGTCTGAAATTTCGTACGTCTAATAACAATATACATATTTATATTCCGGCGAAATCTCAAATAAATCGGTCAAACGGTGTTTGAGTTATAAGCCTCTTAATGCATCCAATGTGCTGCAGCAACAAGAACCCGGTTTTTTTTCTCATCCTATAAAGAAATGTTAATAAAAGCTAAAGATATAAAACTGACATGTAACAACGCAGATTGAAATTAGGTAAATTTTGGTGTATAGTACGTTAAAATTTAACAAGCGGTTTTAAAAAAAGATGGTTCCAAACTCGGGTATTTATAATAAAGAATCGACAGTAGCCACAAATTCAAATCGTAGGCTAATAAAACTGAAAAAATAATCATACAGAAAAGTTATTCTCGATAATAAAAGAAAATGTATTACTATTTTTAACCCTAGGAACATTATTGTGTAGGCCTATATACACTACAATTTTTCCGATAGATTAGCATTATAACAATTACTGTATGCACTAACAGTGTAATTTGTTCTATTGTTTCAATTCTTTATGAATTTTCAATTTTCAATTTTTTGTGGTTACTTTTCAGGCTATTCTACACCCACAAAATTAGTAGCATCGGTATATATTTTGTTAGGAAAATAAGAAAATTATTTTCGAAATTACCACTTTTAAAAAGCATAATTTTTTGCCTTTTAAAGTGGAAAATAAATATTTAAACACATTTTTTTCTGTAATATTAACTCAGTACATTTAAATTATGGTATTAAAGTCTGTGCAAAAATTTCATTAAAATCCGTTCACATTTGGGTGAGAAAATGTTCCCTATGTGTCAAAAATTGGTATTTACGGGAAACAAGAAAAAACTAAAAGAGAACACATTATAAGTAGGTATACAACAAAATAGTTAGCTCTTATACATTCCAGGACCATAATCTGGAAATTCCTCAACTGTTACATTAACAGCTGGCCTAATGCCGACAAAGTTTTAAAACCAAAGAAAATTTATAAGTTTATCGTTTGTCATTCAAAAAATAGATGTGTTTATGCAAACTGATAACGTTTAGAAAATAACGTAAGGGTTCAACATAATTTTAATTTTTTTTGGGTTAAAATTGCATAAACCCCAACAAATTATACATCATTGGATGCAGAAAATTTTTAATTTTATTAACGTGCAAAAACCGGATATGTAAAAATTTTAAATTTTCTCCGTTCTGGGTACCTTAAGTGAAAGAGTAAAAGAAGTGAGTTGCAGAGCTAAATCCCAATGTTTCTTGAGAGAATTGTTATAAACCCCCCCAAAAAATCGAGTAGAGGCATCCTATTTAGTTTCGGCGTAAATTGAACTTGGTATTGACTAATAAATGCACACAAACTGTAAAAAAATTATACTAGTACGGTAAGACTTGAATCCCTACTTTTGATATACGCAGCCAGGGCAAGAGTATACACTTCTACAACTAAAACAATGATGCGAAAAATTAAATGAAGATATTAAGGACTATTAAGAGCTCGACTACTTGGAGCTCAACTAAGTGGTAATATCAGATAGAAACTTTGTGTACAGAATATTGCAATAAGATTACGTCAAAGATTTGGAGAAACTATGTAGTCAGAACGGATCCAACGCGACCTGTAAATTGGAGGATTTAATCAAAAATATCGAAAACCAAACGACCTATGGGCAAGCCTCTAAAATTATTGAAAGATCAGTGTCAACCATAATTTGACTCACTAAACAGGACATAATCCTATTTTAAAGACGAGTAAGAGAGTACTTGAAATTTCTGGATAGCAATTAAAGTGACATGTTTAGTTTTTACATTAACTGGTTTCTAAAGTGAAAAAGTAAAAGAAGTAATTTCCAGAACTAAATCCTAGTATTTCTTGAGAGGATTCTTATAAACCCCCAAAAAATTGAATGGAAGACGTCCATTTTATGTTTGGCGTAAAAATATCCTAACCTTTTCTTAACCGTAAATATATTAACCTTGGTGGTAGGCTACATTATATCCAGCATAAGAATTCATAGAAATGATAATATTTTTAATTTTCAGAGGAAACTATTGTATAAAATTATCAATATCGTTATCAGTCATCATGGGCGATTATGGGAATTTTTTTGTAGTCGTGTACCAACTTTACAGTAACAAAAGCAGGCTACTGAGCGATCTTTTGAGGTTAATACAACCTTATAGGGTTCCTTATTTTTATTGATTAGTAACAACATTTATTTATTTAAATACAAGATTTTTATTCTTAGTCAAGTAATTTAATAATTAGTAAACTAAACACGTAGCTAGATAAATTTACAATTTGACTTGCTTCCAATATATTTACAATCTGATTGCACTTCCCAAGAAAATTTTGTACTCAAATTTGGATAACTTAAAGGTGCAAGGTAAAAAACCCACAATATAACCCATATTATATTATTATTAGTTTGGTTATAGGTAAAAGGTAAATCAAAAACATTTAAGTAAATGTAACTTAAATTGATAAACTTAAATGCAACTTAATTGAATCGTCCGGTCCATTGGTGTAAAGATCGGCGTAACTGGCTGATATTCCAGGGTTCCGAGTTCAATTCCCGGTCAGGTCTGGCATTTTTTCATCTGTTTATCATTCATACCTATGTACAAGCCAAGGCATCATCACTCAGAAAAGCTTTGAAGATTAGCAGTGTTCGAGCGTCAGAAAAATATAACAGTAAGACTTTCTTTCAATCATTCGAGAGCACTCGTTAAGATTGATGTTCCATAAAATAGTAGGTGACATAAAGTTACATAAGGTGGTATAAGTGGGATTTTCCTAACCGAAATAACTATTTTTAAATGACTTATACGCCGGGGTTTCGGGTTCGATTCCTGTTCGGGCCTGGGATTTTTCATCACTAATTTTTATCTTTCACCCGTCTCATCGTCTGCATTAACAATAATTACAAACGAGATAATAGCTAAGGATTATATATAATCACACGTAGTGCGTGTGAGTCACTAATTATTATTGATACTATCTGATTTTTTTATTTTCATCGGTTTATAATTAACTGATATACATTTAATAATTTATTTTGCCAACAAATTTATCCCGTACTACTACAATTACAGAACAAGAAGTAAAAGTAGTCGTTTTAAATATTTGAGTAGTGATATCTTGTAAAAACAAGATCAGGAGGAGACTACCAGACTACAGAATACCTGATGAACAACACATCGGACTCTAAAAAAATAAAGTGAGGAGAAATACTTTTCTGTATACTTGTGAAACATGGACAAATTCAAAGCCATCAGAAAGTCAAATCCAGGCAGCTGAGAATAACTTTTTATGATGTACTATTATAATTTTACACTGCTGGACAAATTTCGGAATGTTAAAGTAAGGAACTGAAAATTTCGTCCATGAGCAACAGGATTAGAGATTATAGGTTACGATAGTTGTATTATCCAGGTAGGATGAGTTTCGACTGGTTTTCTGTCATCGCAGTTTACTATAATCCAGGTGCCAAGCGAGTTGTTGACAGATCTTTCAGAACATTGGTACTGAACCAGTCGAAACCTAATCCTTTAAGGAAGAAGTAAAATATATGTATTAGTACACGTTTTCTTCCAAAATAGCAAGAGGCTGACACCAAATTTATGACCGAGAGAATTTTAAAAACTCATTTAGAACATCATCAATTTCAGCACCACACATACAAATACAAAGTGATTTTTAGTCCTGTTACCCAATCTTTAATGACTGGTAATTTTTTTCTAAGAAATGGAAATTTTGTTTTGTGACACGAAGTTGGTAGCCCTACTCAACCGGTATAGATACGGGCGTGTGAGTTGATTCTCCTTGAGCTGTGTCAAATTTTGTGCCGTTTCCGGTTATGTTACGAATGTCATTTACTCTAGAACAACGGGTTTTCATTCTTGAACAATATTTTGCTACGAAATCGTACGCGAGTGTAAATGAATCATTTCAAATTAAATTTTTTGGTGTTTGAAGGAAGGTGTTGTTTTCATGTCGATTTTTCGAAATTGAGTTTTCACCAGAAATACCCGTTTTCAGACTCCCTGAACCCAAGAAACATGTTTTAGCGATTGGTCTGTGTGTGTGTGAGAGAGAGAGAGAACATAATATCTCAAGAACGGAATATCGTACGAAGTTGAAACTTGAAAATTAAGTAAGGTACCTCTAGATGAACCGACACGAACTATTTCATCAGAATTGGTCAACCTAATGTAGTAGTTTATGCGTATCATTTTTCACTTTTTTGCGATTTTCTCAAAAACGGCTCCTACGATTTTTTTAAATCGCCTTATTTACTACAATTTTTATCCTCTACAATATAAGATAGGCGCCATGTCTGCTGAAATTTTTGGAGAGACTGTTCTTTCGTAGAAATAAATGTTTTTTTTAAGACTGCAGCCTTAATATGCATTTTAGCGCAAAAGTGTACGTATCTATATAATTAATTTAAGACGCTTAATTTAACGGTAATTTGTGATTTTCTGTGTTTCTTCATAAAAGTCTGTAAAAAATCGATTTTGTTAAAGATTTTGGCCGTAGTGAATGCATTTTACGACAAAACTGCATATAAACAGGCCCGTGGTGTAGTGGTCAGCGGAACTGGCTACTATGCCGGGGTCCCGGGTTCGATTCCCGGTCAGGTCTGGCATTTTTTTCATCTGTATATCACCACATATCATTACCTACGCACAAGTCCATGGCTTATGTAGGCATCATCACTCAATAAAAAAAAAAAAAAAAAACAAATGTATAAGAAATTATAAGAGCTACGACGTTTATAGGCAGCTTTCTCTACAAAGCCTAGGTTAGCGTGAAAGAGTGATCGTATTATTAAGCCAAACTATGGTTGGTTAACATTTTGCATCATTCACTCATGATTAAATGGTTGTGTTTTTAAGGTTAGTTTTTTGTTTATTCTAATGTTTTTTTTACTAATGTTAGGTTAAATTGTTCATTATTTGCATTGGTAAGAAAAAGTCGTGTGAGTGTTTCACACAAGATTTTTTTAAATTTTATTATTAATTTTTGTGACTAAAATGCACTCACTAATGTAGGTTAATTCGTATTTATTAATATTGACTTTCTCGATATGTTCATTCAGTAGCGTACTCAAACTTAATTAGAAAGACACGAGTTCGATTCCATGTCAGCTTATCAATATGTTTATTAACATTCCTTGCAAGTAAATTACTTTATTACTTCATACCCACTGTAAGTTACTTTAAAAGATAAACATTACAAATATAAATTTCATAGAAATATGTTTTTTTTATATTTATTTTCATGTGATCATTACATTAATTGAATTACGTTGTACTTTTACAATATCCTTGAATAAACACAAATCACAAGACCAATATAACACTGTTACAGTAAAATATGATGTACATAAAAAATACTACGTAGATTTAGATTTAATTTCAAGTGCAAACGCAAAAGTTAAATTTTGAATTTGTTGAATATAAAGTAACATTTAAATTTAGGAAAGTTAGGAAAGACGGACAACTTCCTGCCATTAGTATGTGACAGATGTCCAAGACTGTATGCAGATACTCTGACATATGTGTGAACGTGATCGTAAAAACAAGTGCATGTGTGTGTGCTCTAGCGTCAGTGTGTTCTTGATTGAGATGATCATCTTCCTAAACATGAATATTTTGGGTGACCTTCTTTCTATATTACTAGCTAATTAACTCGCTATCTATTTTGTGTCTTCAAGATACGATTTAAACCACGTATTTATTTTGGGTTATAGCTTAAAGAATCGATGGTAAATTATTATGCCATCTTGTTTTGTTAAGAAAATATCTACAGTCCTACTTTACTGGTTTTATTATATTTTTAGTACATATGTACCAAATTTTCTTTAAAAAGTTAAATTAACATTATGATAATTTGTTTATTACGATACAGAACATGACATCTTAATGAATTTAATAAAAAAAAAAATTCCTGAGACAGGCTGTCTCCGTGGCCCAGTAGTTAGTCACTAGATTGCGCTGTATATTGAAAACGGAAGGTCCCGGGTTCGTATTTATTAACATTGATAAACTCTATATATTCATTCAGTACCGTACTCAAACTGTAAATTCGAACTCGAGTCGTTCAAATGTAACATAACCTATATTTATTAATCCTCAATAATTAACTGCAGATACAAAAAAATACAAATTTATAAAAACAAGAGACTTTAATAAGTATAAATTAGATAAAAGTTTACCAGAAAATTTAAATTATTTAAGTGATAAATTTAATCTTCGTACAAAATATTCATTTATTATTTCTATTAAGTATTTTTCAAACATTAGCAATGTGTTTTTTCTCTGCGCCTGCTTATTTTTAACCTCGAAAAGGGTGCGTTGAAAATGGGATTGTAAACATCAATGAGTAAATAACAATAACTTCAATAAGCTATTAATTTACATACATGTCAAGATTAAGCGTAACCTCACAAGAATTAGGTGTAAATTTTATTTTAGATGTGTTTTAATCATTGTATTTCTTTACCTGAAAATAGCTAGTTCTAATTAAGATCTAAAATTTCTAGACTGGACCAGGTGATAAATGACAAAATAAGAATAAAAATCGGAGCTATAACTATTGTGATTGACGATATGGACTGAAGGAAACTGAATGAAGCCATGCTAGGAGAATAGAAGAGTGTAGAAGGCCTAAAAGAGTGTGGAAATATTTATGTTATTTGCTTGAAACATTAGATGGAAGCGTAAACGAGCCCCATGAGAATGGAGGATGGGAATCATGCAGTGGTGATAGTAGACTGTGGATGCATTAGACGGCATGTTAAAGCTGTAGAAAACTCGCTTTTGTATATATTTCTTAAACTTAGCAGATAACATACTATTGTTGTTGTTTAGGTAAACAGCTGAAAGGCTGGTTTGAATCTCTAGAGGTTTTACAGAGTAAAACGAGTAGTGAGTTGGTTTACCATGCCTCCCTCACTGAGTTGAAAGAGTATGCTTATCAGCATGCCAGGCCCTCTGAAAAGCACATACTTTCCGCCCTGCAAATGACACCTTTACTCCATTCAACATAGGGTCTGGTTGTATAGTGAAATTTATTACTCTCAGAGAAGATAACTCTGACTAGTGTCTTTTACATCTCACCTCTTCTGTTCTTAAATGATTCAGTCATTTAATTGGCTGACCATGTGTTAAGAAACAACTATGTTTTTGTAGCCCTGGAACCTGCAGATCGAGTGAAATTAATTTGTGTGAACATATTATTATAAGGGTGTAATAATGGTCTATTTCTTCCAGATTTTAGTTCGACTCTGAAACCGGGACTATCTCTTTTACAGTTCACAACTCTAACACTGCAACTCTTAACGTGCAATTATAACAAATATCTTTAAAATTTTAAAAATCTTTGAAATCAGCAAGACTCTTAGAACACACAATAAACTCGCAAAGCCAAGACTTTTGTGTTAGTAAAACTCTAATTTAAAATTTCCTCTATTTGAAATTTAAACCGGTTTAATTACCCAATTTTACCAAAAAGGTCGCTGAAGACTTACCATACAACAATTTTATAATACTGTTAAAAATATGTTTTTTATTTCGTTTAAAGTTTAATCAACAACTCGATCCTTAGCGAACCACTGTAAATCATAGAACTGAAGCGGTTAGGTTTCAACTTGTAATAATTTCAGACCCCAGCCGGGAATCGGACCCGAGATCTTCCACTTTGTAGGCTGGCGCATTAACCACTACGCGACGGAGGTTGCCAAAAGGTGCTTTTTTTAAAAAAAAAGATCACATTAAGTTCATTTTCAGTGGTCGTGGTTGGATTGAGAAGTGGTAACTTTGCGGGAGTAAAATGCACAGGCTACCATAGCAAACTTTATGGTTCTTAAAAATGCCGGTCGGTTCTGGAGGTGGTCAGTTTTGGAAGTTTCACTGAACATATAAAAATTTATTTGTTCAAAATTATTCTGAATGGAAATTTTTAAAGTAGTTTTCTATCATTAGAAACTTTTCTACCAAATTGAAAATTTACAATAAAGCAATCAAAATATTTTTGAATTTTTTTTTCTAAAATTACTAACTCTAACGTTCTAAACTTTCATGTTTCTAATTCTTGGGTAATGTTAAAGAAAAAATCTGTTCTTTACGAAATCGAATTGCAAAATATTTATTATAGAAACGCTGGAAAAATTTTAAGCACGATCTTTCCAAGTTTAAAATTGAGCGGAATGATTGATGAACTGAAAAGAAATTGAAAATTTCAAAGACGAAGAGTTGCGAAAGGGGAAAGAATAACGCGTACAACAATCTTGTTTGTGTTACGCTATTCCTAAAATTTTTGACTAACTTTTTACTGTACAATAGCCTAACTTAGAGAGAAACATTTAACAACTTTCAAACTCACAAATCAACAATTCCTATTTTACTACAAACGCATATGTTAAGTCGCTTTCTTATTATTTTTAAAATACTATGTAATACTTGCTTTTATACACCTATACTTCAAAACTTTACAAGTTTTTGCTAGTTTATTTTTTATTTTTTGTTAATAATAAAATTTTGCCTGTAACAGGCAGGTGGAGTATTAAATCGTTTACAATCGATCTGCTTGTTCCAGGGCTACAAAAATAAATTTGTCTTATCACATTGTCAGCCAATTTTACGACTGAAGCATTTAAGAACAGAAGATGAAGAGGTGTAAAAGACACTAGTATTGAATTTCATTTTGCAGCCAGACCCAGTGGTAAAAAGAAGGTGTGATATGCAGGGTGGAAAGTAGATGCTTTCCAGAGGGCCGGGTACGCTGATAAGCATACTTTTCCACTCAGTGAGGAGGGCATGGTAAACCACCTCACTCCTCATTTAACCTAGTATAGCTCCTAGAGGTTCAAACCAGCCTTTTGGCTGATAACCTGAACAACAATAATTAAATTATTAATTCTTGTTTTCATGTACATAAAGGGTGTCAAAAATGTATGAAATAATATAAATAATTTTCCACTTCTTAATATAGGGAAATGAAATTTCGAATGCTCCTAAATAAAGACGAACGCCTTTCAAACTTTCAGGAGTCTTCCAGTGTCGTGAACTCAAAAATGTTAAATGGGAAAATAGAGTTGTGACACTACACTTTAAGAAGACTGAAAAAGAAAAATTTAGCATCAAACATTTGGACATAAGTAGGTTATGTTCAAACAATTTAGTGTTGTGATTAGCCACGTAAAAATTGTTTCTGTTTGTGTTATGATAGTGAACATTGAAACTTTGTATGAAAGTATTTTGCCTAACGAACATTGTCACCTCAAAAATGTAGAGTGAAGTAACTGTAAGCAATTCAAGCTCCTTAAAAAGTGGTCTGCATGAAGTGAGGTGGTTAAATCCAACCATATACCTGACACCTCATTTATCGGTTTATCACGTTAAACCTCAACGCCTCGAGGTTAGCAAATCAGAATTTTTTTTCCTATGCTTACTTCGTTTGCCAACCCTCGGCCTTCAGATACTTTGCGGGTTACAAAGAGATCCTACACACCGTGCCTAATCTATAGATTATCAGAAATTTTATTTTATAGGTCTTATATTTTATTAATATCAATTCAGATCAAAGTCAATGTGTAGTATCTAGACTGGATAGCTTTGAAAAATACTTCACACTAAGTTCTACCATTTTTTTCTCATTTACCCAGTCAATATACGTTCGGCAGGTAGCCTTAGAACATTGAAAAGACAAAATTTCTCTTGATCTAAGGAATTCTCCCTACAAAGATTCTAAGAATTTCTTATTTATTTAAAATTTAATTGTTTATTTTTGATGATTTAGTGAAGTGTAAAATTTTGTAGCAAAGTGTTGAGTGTTCAAGGTTTGTTTAATACAGACCGGAAGGATGTTTGCACTTAAACTGTCATGTTTCCTAATTGTCTAGTTAATATTTTTTATGTAAAAATGACTGAAGTGCATTCCAATCGTTTCTGATATTGAGTACTGTATCCGGTAATTTTTCACTCTCACAATATTTAGGTCTTTATCTAATACTAACAACCTTCTCCCACTCGCTGTGCTTCAACATTTAACTTTCCTTACAATCCTACATGATGAAAGCCAAATAATACTGTACGAATAAAAATAATTAGTACTGGAAACAGAAATTTTGTTGACATCGGAGAAGTACGATCTAATGAATAAAAATATTGTTAGGCCTACAAGAAGAAACAGGTAAAATATATTTTCGTAATGAAATGGGTACGATCTTTTTGATTTTTAGAAGTTTTACATAAGTTTATATTTAGAAAACAAATAAGACAATTTTTTTAACATCTTTTTTGTAAATAATTTTTAAATATTTGACACCTGACAGCATAATACAATACATTGTAAATATAAAATAAATAGTATAAAAGGTAAAATGGTAGTAGGAGAAAAAGGAGAATTGTTTTTTTCAGTCACCTCTGCAGACTACCTGATACAAGATTCACTAAGCAGCTCTTAACTTACCAACTCAAAATCAAGACCCAGAATAAATGGTACCAGGAAAGTCCGATATCAAAGACTTAATCATAACTGAAAAAATGATTCAAAACCGGGAAGAAAAGGAAGTGTTAAAAGATAGTAAGCTTTGCCGACTCCTTTTTAAGGAAAGAAAACAATTCAACAATATCATAACAAAGAAAGTGAGGGTCAGATGAAAACGTATGAAACTAGTATGGGAGCAAAAGAGACAGCATCAAGCTAACTCCGTAGCTCGTACATCGAAGACATAAACATGGAACACTCAAGTTCTCCAATTGGGGCTAAAACTAAAGAAGAAGACGAAGTAATGGTATAATACTGATAGGTTTTTGAATCGGTTGGGTTGTTTCTAAGAGTACTTCAAAAAAACAAGCATGATATACCTATGATAGAGCGTAAAAACTTGTTTTAAAATCATTATTCAATGTTTAATGATAATAGGCTTAAATATAATGATGTTAACGTAATGGTTATACTTAAATTTATTGCAAAAAAAATCTGGTGTGAAACACACACACTCGACTTACTCTTGAAAATGCAAATAATGAACAATATCACCTAAAATTAGTAATAAAACATTACAAAAAAAACTAACCTCAAAATACACAACCTAATTTTAATCATGAGTGAGTGATGCAAAATGAAAACCAATCTTAGTTTGGGTTATAAGGAAAATAACTCTTTGGCGCTAAAGTAGGCTCTATACATAAAAAAGCTTGAAATAAAAGTTGTAGATCTTTTAATTTCCTATAAATTTGATTATGTACACTTTTGTATCAAAATGCATACATTACGCTCGAAATCTTAAAAATATCGATTTTTTACAGATTTTCATGAAAAAAACAGAAAATCGCTAATGACCGCTAAACTAAGCGTTATACAAAAAAATGTTTGAAATAAAAGTTGTAGATTTTTAAATTGTCTACAAGTTTAATTACATACACTTTTGCTGTAAAATGCATATTAAGGTCGCAATCTTCTAGCACAGCCTCCCCAAGAATTTCAGCAGACATGGCGCCTACCACACTCTTGTTGAGCATAAAAAACGTAGTAAATGAGGCGATTTTTAAAAAAATCGTATGAGCGGTTTTTGAGAAAATCCCAAAAAAGTGAAAAATGACACGAATAAACTACTACTTCCGGATGACCGATTTTAATTTAAATGTTTGTGTTGGGTTCTCTAGTGGTATCTAATTTAAGTTTCAAATTTCAACTTCTTCGACATACGTATGGGTGTAGTAGAGAATATCGTTACAGGAATACCGAGAAAAGGAAAGAACTCAACATCTTCTTTATAAGCAACAATGTATCCCAGAACATAATGCAGTGGTTAGAGCATGTAAACAGAATGCGGGAGGATAGGATACCTAAGGAGACACTGGACTATAAGCCGGAAGGCAGGAGAGAACGAGGACGCCCAAGAAAGAGATGGGCAGATTTGAGAGGTTCGGAACAGGTAGAAATGCCTAATCCTTGAAAGGCAGAAGAAGAAGAAGAATAAATTTCAACTTCGTACGATTTTTCGTTCTTGAGATATTTTGTTTACACGCGCGCGCGTGCACACACACACACACAGACCAATCGCTAAAATTATGTTTTTTTTTGGATTCAGGGGGTCTGAAAACGTGTAGATCCGGTAAAAACTCGATTTCGAAAAATCGACAAAAACAATACTTTCCTTCCTATTTATTCAAATAGGCAAGAGAAAGTAATGTGGATGTCCACAGAGAAGCGAGAATTCTCAGGTACCCACGGTTGTCAGTGCGGTCTGCAGAACAGGAGACCGAAACTGATTGAGTGAAAGAGATAGAGAGAAAGAACAGCTACGGGTTTCAGAATAGCAAATTACCGGTGCACCGGCGGCGACGTGCGGTTTCAAAATTTTTAGAAAAATATACTTTTTGGATGTATCATAATCATATATTTTTGTTATTTAAGGTCAAACCAATATCGGTTTGTTTGTTCACACATATTTCTAGGTCACTGTGTACAGGCCAGTGTATTAATGGCCAGTTACTCTTTCTCCCCCGTCGGAGTATCGTACCGTAACGTTTCCTTAAACCACGTAATTAATTACAAGAGAAAAAAGTGCCGCGCATCCAACCGATACTGGTACAAAATTCAACACTGATTGGTTTCTTTTTCAGTACACGTTCCAAACTTTTCTTTATCGTCTTTTTTTGTATAAAACTAACTCGACCAATAAACCGTCAACCGATCAATAAGTAAATAAGTAAATTTAAAAAAAATATATGTTGTGAAACACTTACACGACTTTCTCTTGCCAGTGTAAATAATGAACAATATAACTATGTTTTTTTGTTTAATCATAATTGCCATCAGTTTTTCGGTTCCATGAATAGCAGGAGAGTATAAATTGCCGGAGGATCTACTTTCACACTAGTAAATAATGTAAAATGATAAGCATTCTAATTTTAATCATGAGCGAATGATGCTAAATGAAAATCAACCTTTGAGAACTTAAAAGTAAGAAATATTAGTAATTTCCCCTAAACTAGGCTCTGTAGAGAAAAATGCTTAAAATAAAAGTTGTAGATTATTTTTTTCCTGTAACTTTAATTATACATTTTCGTCGTAGAATACATACTAAGGCCGCAATCTTAAAAATCCCATTTTTTACAGATTTTCTCGAAAAAAAAACAAAGTAAAACTTAATTTCAAGACAACAACATAATTTAACATTAACATAATTACATAAATTTTTAACAAAAACAACATGATTACAATAATATTACGATACAATAGCATACATTACATTTACAACAATTTATTTTTTACATTACATTTTTTATTACAATATTAATATTATAGAATAATATTACGTAACAATTTTATTTTATTTTAAGTAAAACATAGTTAGTAATTTCCGCTAAACTAAGTGTTTTGCAAATAAATGTTTGTAATAAAAGTTGTAGGTTTTTAAATGTTCTACAACTTTGATTATACACTTTTGCTCTAAAATGAATATTAAGGCCGCAATATTAAAAATAACATTTCTTTCTACGAGAGCCTCTCAAAGAATTTCAGCAGCCGTGGCGCTTATCTTATATTGTAGAGCATAAAAAATGTAGTAAATGAGGCGATTTTTTTTTTAAATCGTAGAAGCCGTTTTTGAGAAAATCGGAAATAAATGAAAATTTGCACTAATAAACTACTACTTCCGGTTGACTGATAATTTGATGAGAATGTTTACGTCGCGTCCTTTTGTAGTACGTAACTTAAGTTTCAAGTATCAACTTCGTATAATGTTTCGTTCTTGAGATATTTTGTTCACACACACACAGATCAAACGCTAAAAACATGTTTTTTGGTTTCATGGGGGTTGAAAACGTGTATATCCGGTGAAAACTCGATTTCGAAAATCGACATGAAAACAATACGTTCCTCTCTATATATTTGTATCGGGCAAGAGAAAGTACAAAATAATTGATACTGAGCAAATAGATAGCAATTTTCAATCTACTAATTTTGCGTTCAGTCACTAGACTATTAATTGTATACAATAAACGATAGTGGCTGTACAAACAGAGTATAATAAATCTATTACATTCGCCTGAATAGACATGAGTCCGTAATACGACTGTGCATGAGTAATTGAATGCGGAATTATTAATAGTACAAAAAGAAAATTAGTCAAATCATACAGTTTAATATTAATTATAAATTTATTTTCTGCCTGATTTCATATAGAGGGGTCTAGTATCAAAACCAGCTACATTAAAAAAAAAAATGTTTTTAGTTTCTGTTTTTTTTTTACAAGTTTTCAATATTATGGACATAGTACGAGATAGGAAAATCTACATCAAAATGATCCATATCCAATGAAATTTTGAAGTTATTTTCAAAACAAGCCACTTCCATACATACAAAAATAGCCAATGGGGTGCGCTAGTCCACTTCTCTGGTGAACTCTATCAAAAACAAAGTTATTTTGTAGTTAAAGTACTGTATGTTAAGACGATTAAATTATATCATTGTTTGATTTTGTTATTATGGCAGAGTACTATTCAACCGATTTTTTTCATTACTTGAAAAATATCGATTTTGAACGATTTCATTTTAGCACAACACAATACAATGAAAACTTTATGTTCTGTATAATTTATAGTTAGGAGTAGTTACGTTATTAAATTTGTTGAAATGATCAAATTCATTGCTTACCAAATTAAACCACGATTTTTTACAATAAAATAGTAAACATTTGTTTCAAAACCAGCAAAGTCCCCAAATGAGTTTCAAAACTAACCACATTCAAAAGGAAAATCAGTTTTTCTAGATTTTGAAAAGACATTTTTATTCTATTTATACACATTAATGTGGGATTTAATATTTAGAACTTGAACTATTAACCAAGACGGTAGGTACTGTAGTTGCAATTTAAATAGTTTTTTGATTTCCTGAAAAATTTTAGAAATGGATGTGGCTGATTTTGATATTAGACCCACGATCGCTAATTTTTTCTTAATTTTACCATTAACACAATGATATGCGATATCAGGTAACATTCTTAGGAGAGTGTGCTTTTGTTTCTTCTCACTTATTATAAGTACCCAACGGGTTGGTCTAGAGGTAAAGTCGTCACAGTGAGTCAGCTGTTTAAGAGCTGGTTTTCGGAGACAAAGATTCCTCGTTCAAATCCTAGAAAAGCTATAATAAAGGTAAAGATAACAATAATGGTATAAAGGTGTAAGGTATAGTTACTTCTATATATGGTTACTTCTATATGGATTTGAATACAAGATTGTGGCAACCGGTCTACTTTGACGGTTGGGGGTTCGATTAACCATACTCTTTCAGGAATGGTCGGCCCGGGTCTACACAATACTACATCTCATTTACACATACACATCATCCTCATCTCATGGGACCACAGGGTTGCTTATTGTTTTAAATTGAACAGATTGCAATGTACACACATACAGGGATAAAACAATAAAATTAAAATTATAAAATAAGTATTTTTATTTTCTCTTGCCTATACGAACATATAGGAATGAGAGTATTGTTTTCATGTCGATTTTTCGAAATCGAGTTTTCACCGGATAATATATACGTTTTCAGACGCCTTTTACCCAAAAAACATGTTTTCAGCGATTGGTCTCTGTGTGTGACTGTGTGCGAGTGTGTATCACAACAAAATATCTCAAGAAAGGAACATCGTATGAACTTGAAACTTGAAACTCAAGTTAGATACCACTACCGTACCTGACCGAATATTTTCATCAAAATCGGTCAACCGGAAGTAGTAGTTTATTCGTGTCATTTTTCACTTTTTTGCGATTTTTTCAAAAACGGCTCCTACGATTTTTTTTGAAAATTGCACCATTTACTAAATTTTTTATTCTCTACAAGATATGGTAGGCGCCATGTCTGCCGAAATTCTTGGAGAAGCTGTTTTCTCGTAAAAAATGTTTTTTTTTAAGATTGCGGCGTTAATATGCATTTTAGCGCAAAAATGTACCTATATAATATAATTTGTAGAGAATTTAAAATCCTACAACTAGTATTTCTAACATTTGTTTTTGTGTTTAACGTATAGTTTAGCGGTAATTAGCAATTTTATGTTTTTTTTCACTAGAAGGTGTAAAGAATGAATTTTTTAAACATTTCAGCCTTAAGTATGCATTTTACGACAAAAGTGTATTAATCAAATTTATAGAAAATTAAAAGATCTACAACTTTTACTCAGAGCATTTTCTCTACAGAGTCTAGTTTAGTGTGAAAGAGTGATTTTCCGCATTTTTAAGACAAACTGAAGTTGATTTTCATTGTGCGTCTTTTACTCATGATTAAAATTAAGTTATGTTTATTGAGGTTAGTTTTTTTTTGTTTATTTCTAATGTTAGAATCGTTTATTATTTGCATTGGGAAGAGAAAGTCGTGTGAGTGTTTTACACCAGATTTATTGAACATTTCCGGAAGTTCCTTATGTCGTTGACCCAAATATCTGAATAGTTTTTCTATTCAGATATCTTGGGTTCGAATCTCACTCAGGCACGGCATATTTTCATACGTTACAAAAAAATCATTTCATCCTCCACCGTTTTTTATATACAAGGGCAAGTCAAAAAGTAAGGGAAATTTGAATTTCCCTCCGAATTACGTGTAAGGGATCACTAATTGTTCTGCTATAACTCATAACGTCTATCAGCTGTTCATTGAAAGTATTGAGTAATTTTGTTAGCTACTTGTAATTGTGTTTTTCTTACTTCTGCTTTGAGTCTATCTGGTTGTTTTAAAAACTGAGACAAAAAAGACAATCTATCGTCTGAAATATGATCATGAAGTCAACATTCGAAATTTCTAAAAACTCGTTAGCATAAATGATTACCGTCTGATAAAATAATTTATTTAATTTTCTTACATTTTGAAACTTTAAATCGACTGCGAGAAATTTGCTCAGTCATATCCGAAGTCACACAATATTTCAATATTTTCTTCAGTTCAGTTTGCATAAATTATTTATATAGTTTCGAGAATCAAAACACCTGTTGAATACCATTTTTAAAGTACATATTTATTTTTTATATAACTTACAAAATAACTATAAAACGATTGTTTTATAGAATGTTAGTATCAAACCCGTAGATAAGTCGAAAAGGATATTTTTAACGAATTTCCTAATTAAAATATTACATGATTTTGAAAAACCAAATAATTTTAAGGTAAACATTAAATTGAAGATAACTTACGAGATTTTTAATATTCATAAACAATTTTAAGTGTCTAATTCTTCTATAAGTACATTTTTAGCCTATAAAGTGCTAAATTTGTTTAAGCATTTTGCGCTTCAAATACAAATTTACTCAAAATACAAGGGTTTAACAGATTGAAAGTTTTGAATTTACTTGTAGCATTATGTCATTTATTGATTTCACTTGAGTAAATCATACGTTTATACCAGTTTGATTCAATGGATCTCCATACAAACGCATGGTTTGTGCAATAAGTATGTAAAAAACCCGTACTTATAGAAGGAGTAAATATGCAGTTATGTAAATTACTTTATTCCTTGTTACGTATATTTTCTATATAAATGCATATTTGTCTGAACTACGAAAAATTTAATCAAGAAAAATCGATTTTATTTAAAAGTTTATCTACGTATTTTTACTTTTTAGTTTATTTAATGTTACACCAACATTTTGGTCATTAGTCACTACTTCCGGTTAAGGAACGGTAGGTTTCCCACACCCTGACTGGGAATCCAACTTGGGTCCTTCGCTTAGCGATATAGCACATTAACTACTAAGCCACGAAGGTGGCCTTATCATATACCTATATTTTTTGAAGTTAACTGAATGAATTTGACCCACTGAAAGATGATGTACATTGTTGTTTAGGTCATCGGCCAAAAGACTGGTTTGAATCTCCAGAGGCTTTACTAAGTAAAACGAGGAGTGAGGTGGTTTACCATTGCCCTCCTTACTGATTGGAAAAGTATGCTTATCAGCATGCCAGGCTCTCTAAAAAGCATCTAATTTCACCCTGTAAATGACAACTTCTATCATTCACTACAGGGTCTGGCTGTATAATGAAATTCATTACTATCAGAGGAGATAACTCTGACTACCGTCGTTCGCTCCTCTACCTCGTCTGTTCTTAAATGCTTCAGTCATATAATTGGCTGACCATGTGATAAGAAACAGAACTATTTTTTGTAGCCTTAGTACTAACAGACCGAGTGCAAATAATTTAACAATCCCCTGCCTGTTATGGGCATGATGTGCATTATGATTCCTTAATTTTTGAAACACAATATAGTACATTGTTTGGGGATACGTTGTAAATTTGCAAAAAAATAAGAAGAGTAAAAAGTAAGTTAATTGCTGAATTAGAAGTACTCTCATTTTTTTTAGTTAATTTAAAGTCACATCAACAGCTCTGTTATTAGAGACTAGTGGTTCATGTAACGGTGGATTTTAAAGTGCGAAAATTTCCAGGCCCTAGCTGAGAATCGAACCCGAGATTTCTGTGTGTAGGTAAGCGCGCTACCACTACGCTACGGAGACGGCCTAAGTATTTTTCTTTCAGTCAAATACGGTTAGATAACGTTTTTGTTCGCTGTCATATTTTTGTGATAATACTTTAATGTTAATTTTAGCGTTATAATTTTTGGTTTGTAATATTTTAAAATGATGTTAAGGAAATGTGATTAAGTAGTAACTTATACACTATTAAGAACTATAAAGAAAATTTAGAAAGGGGAAGGAGTTCGTCGAAAGAGAAAAGTCGACGACCGACCACCCGACCGGCAGTGTATATCGATCAAATGAACACCAGTAACTGCGGCCCACTAAGGCACTCCACGTTTAGTTTCATGGACGTCGCACGAATACCGTATATTTAATTCAAAGTTGATAAATGATGGTGTTGTGCTGCTGCAAACTTAAAAAGCCGGTCGCATTTAAACTTACGAATGTGTCCAGAATAACGCTTGCGACTCTCTTCAGTCAACGACTGATGAGGTGTACCTGAATATGAACAAAATTTCTAAACGCCGGATTGTCACGCGATTAAACATTCAAAAGACCTTGAATAAGAATAAAAACAGTGATACGGTCATGAGAAGCACCGATTAACTCATACTTTAATGCAGTCCCTGATTCGTAATCTGTAACGTTTTTGATGCATTGGAGTGCATTGGAGTACATAGGCCTGTTAACCTTTCGAATGAAACTGTTTGTATTGGTGTAATTTAATAGAATTAAAAATACAGAAGGTCAATACGTATCGTAGTGTGAATTGAATTACATTAAATACTTAATAGATAGTTACCAATACTCTTGTAAGCTACCTGTTTGCAAGTTCAATTTGAATACGATATGAACTAGATTAATTTTACATTAATAAAGTAAGTTAAAATAGATAAAAATGAATTTTTAAACGATTTCTCTTCTTGGAAAAATATAAAATCGTTTCGTTTCCTACGTTTACTCACCTACATAGCTTGAAATACAACACAGAACGTAGGCTTACTAAGGGGTGCTAACAAACTGTCATGTGTGGGTTTACTATACCGATATCTCTGTAGTGTGTTTCACGTATTTGTCACTATTAATATTATCAACTATTTTTATGAATTGGAGTCACACTATTGGACAAAAAATATCTATAATCAATTACAAACCGAAGTAAAGTTTTATACAGTTCAATTACATTTTTTTAAATAATATAACGATGCAGTAATTAACATATTATTATATAATCTATAATAAAGTAGCTCATAAAACGTTTAGAAATGGTACAAAATGTTTCTGATCTTAAAAGAGGATCGAACGCGGTACCTTCAACTTGAAAATCGAGTGCGCTAATGAAAAAACACCAATAATTTTTACGTTCAACGTTAAATAGTTATAACAAAATAAAAATATCTGAATTTAAATTTCGAAAGAAATAGTGTTCAAATACATTTTTTCTGATTTTGTGAAAACTTTAACGTCCTTGACAATGAATAAGTAATACTACAATAGATAGCTCAGAACAAGTAATAAAAAAATCTCGAAAAAATATCATTCATGCTGAAGAAACTAACCTAATAAACTTACAAACATGAAGACCTTCGGAATATAGAAAAAGTATAAAGGAGAAGAGAACCGTGATATTTACCTGAACTTGTAACTCTTTTCATAGTTCTGTTTTCATTACAGTAGCTCATGAGGTATCATTAAATTTTTAAGAAAGGTCGGTCTCCTGGGAAAAGTCTTTTTCTTTGATTAGTTTAAATTTGATCCAATAAATTTACTAAACGGCCACTTCCGTGAACAGTAGTCGTCGTGTTAACCAATGAGTCGATTCCCGGCTACGGTTTAGAAAATTATTACATGTTCAAACCCACTACCTAAAGTAATCATTAATGACCAAGATTAAGTAAACAAAAACAATTTACAAAATTAAAAATATAAATTGACCGCCTTCGTAGCGTAGTCGTAGCGCGCAGCCCTACCACGTGGAGGTCCCGGGTTCGATTTTCGGCTAGGATCTGAAAATTATAACAATTCACGACCTAACGTTCCATAACCCACTGCAGTCGCTAATGACCAAGCTGTTGATGCGACTTTATATAAGAAAGCAAAAAAAAACATAAATTTTAATTCCTAAAATTTTCACTTCACTGCCAATTTGCAATGGCCACGATAGGATATAAATTTTATTTTTTTAAATTTTAGGCCTAATTAATGCGTGATTTCGTAGTTGATGTTTAATCGAAATCGGTTTAAACAAAGATTTTTTTGTGAATATGTTTACGAAATCATTTTTTGAAGGGCATTTGAATTTAGGAAAAACTTGTATATTAATTTTGGGGGTCAGGTTTTATGTAGAAAAAAATGGACTGCTTTTCTTTCTTTATTTAAAATAATTTACATATTTGGCTTGATAGATAGTTCGCATTATTGCAATGGATATATTCTTGGCCAATTCTGTGTCTCACACGCTTTTCTACTTCCGAAGGTTCTGGGTTCAATTCCCGAATAAAGTTTGGAATTTTTAAAGCAATTCAATAGTATCCCGAATTGAACGTAGTTGCATGAAGTAGTACCTATGACCTAGATACTGATGAAGTAATAAGTGGAGGAAAAGCTATAAAATAAAAGCAAAGATAATTTGGTGCTTTCGGCTGGGTCTAAGATTGACTTGCAGAGATCATAAATTCAGCTTAACTGCTGATCGATATAACCTACTGCTTTCTTTAGAGAAGACAGTTATGATGGGTTTCAAGGATACTAATCATCTTAGAAGGAAACTAGTTTGAAACCTTAAAACAGGTGCATTCATTTATTTACTTGGAATGTGATGTCCCTTATGTTCAACTACGAGATGCATAAATTTAATTGGAAAAGTTTGAGACTTATTTACGTACACACATACACTCTAAGGTAAATACAGGTCTGTAAAATGCAGAAAGGGACCGTTTAAGGGTTTACCACACCTCAATTTTGCCACTTCAAATTTAAGGTTTGGAGTGTTCAGAGATAGTTAGAAATTTTAGCAGGGTTTCGAATGCTGGAACATAAAAAATAAAGGAAAAGTGGTGTAGTCATTTATTACGGGTGCCAGAGATCGAACACCCAAACTGGTGTTTACTTAAAAGCCAAATAGCAACATGGTATTAGAATACCTCAGTAAAGACAGGCATCCCAACTTCTTTAAGAACTATCTTAGTTGCATTTAAAATGCCTAAGTATGCCTAAAATGCCTTAGAATGCATTTTACGACAAAAGTGTATAATCAAATTTATAAGAAATTAAAAGATCTATAACTTTTATTTAGAGCATTTTTCTCTACAGAGCCTAATTTAGCGTGAAAGAGTGATTTTCCGTATTTTTAAGCTAAACAGGTTGATTTTAATTTTGCGTCTTTCACTCATGATTAAAATAAGGTTATGTTTTTTGAGGTTAGTTTTTGTTTATTTTTAATGTTTTATTACTAATGTTAGGTTATATTGTGTAGTATTTGCATTGGCAAGAGAAAGTCGTGTGAGTGTTTCACACCAGATTTTTATCAATAGATATAACTGTTAAAATCGTTATAGTACGAGTATATTAGAAATAAGTGATATCTTTGTAGCTATGAAGATTATATTCATGAAACTGGTAGATACGATATAATTTATGCCACCTACAAACTCAATAAATTTCTCGAACAAGCTTTGTAACAACTTAGCAACCTTAGTAATAATTTCTCCCTACAATTCCTCTTCAATAGTTTATGTATCTTATTAATATAGACTTTACATAAAGACTTACTTATAACTGGTGCTGTTGCAGCCTTTCTTATATGAAAAACCAACGTGGAGACAAACATTTCGAAAAGTTATATTTTACATTATGTTTCAAAAGTTTGTAAAGTATCAAAGTTTTCTGTTCAATTATTCGATTATGTTTCATCATACGATAACTTTCTTCTTGTTATACCATGAGAATATTAACTTATTAATTATTTTACATTCCTTCCACTACTGAAAATTTTACAATTTAAATGCTGAAGTGAAATATTGCACTATTGAAGAATTTTACCTTTCAAATGTTGAGATTTAATAAATACTAAAAGTTAAGCAATAATGCACTTTTAGAAGAATGTTCAGTAATGTAATACTAATTAAACTTTTACCATTTTTTTAAATAATATCTTTACATGAATGTCCACAAGCTTCTTACGAAAAATATCACAATTCATTATTTTAAAATTGTATTTCGTTTCAAAATGTTAGCAGAAAAAAATCCTCATTAAAACCGAATACGGTTCATTATTAATTACTTCCTTTTACTGTAAAACTGTAATTTTTTAAACGTATTCTTTGTCCCAGTTTCAAGGGATACCTTCATATATTTGAATAACTGTTGCTAGAAAGTTTGTGTGCGTTCATTTATGAGTATACGGATTTTTCGCTTCAAGTATTATAATAACTTAATTTTTTCAATAATAATGTATTTTTATATCAAACCTGCAATTTTCTTTTTAACATTATCTGTAGAACGTTGGTAGATTTAGTGCAAAGTAATCGTCTGTTTGCAGAATTCTAAGAAACAGTGACACAAGAATACCGTACGGATTCAACAGTTATTTTTATTGTAATTATTACGATTCTTTACAAGACTAAGCTATTTACTGCAACTCAAACCGCACTCATTTCCATTTAAGATATATTCATCCCTAAGTCCTCTCTACTCTATTGCTCTCATAACATCATCCGTTTGCTACTTTTTGATCGACTTCACTTCCTTCGCCCAGCTGCAAACATTAGCCAAATATTCTGCAGCAACCAATACTCCACCATTCTTCGCAGATGACCGTACCACCCTCTAAAAAATTTTCATTCCTACATCCCTAACGAAATCTAGTACAGTCAAATGGTAACTTTTCTCCAGAACCCCATTTCCATTGCTGTTATCATACTTTTAAATTTTGGTTGGAGAGTCCAAACCTCTGGTCCATAAGCGGAGGAGTTTTCGTTTACGAAATAATGAAAGATTCTCTTCTTAGTGCCACAATATATGTGATTACTCCGCAAAACAGGATATAACATTTTGTTGGTAGTTTTACCTCTGCTCACTTTTCTAAAATATAATAGTCTGGTGTTGACCATCATTTGGTGGTACCATCTGTTGTTGAGCTTGAAGAACTTTAAAGTAAAGCTACAGTAGATTGTCGCCGACCGGGGCCGACGACAAGTGACAAAACCTTGCAGGCAAAATTGGTGGCCTTGTAAAGGGCCATTTAATTGATTGTGGGTTCTGAGAAGGACCATTTGGGTTTTTCTGGTGGGCCTGAAAAGGGCCGTAGTTGGTGGTCGGAAGCGGCGTGTAGAGAGCAGAGCCCGAAGAGTGACGGCTCGGCTACCGGGTTCAGGCCTAGGTCTCCCTCAGCGGCAGTTGGGTCTCCAATGCAGCATGACAGTGGTGGCGCCCACAGCCCCGCAGCGAGGGTCGGCGTAGGTCTTTAGCCGATAGCGTGGCCGAGGCGGTTCTCTCCGATCCCGTGCTGAACTCTATCTTCACCGTGGTGCCATCATGCATGCACGGGCTTCCTTCAGTGGCCGGGTAGGCGAAGGCTGTCCGATGCATGAATGTTCGTCCGGTGATGGCGCGTACGGCCTCGGCTGTGCTTATCGTGTTGCTTACTTTCTTCTTTCTTCCTCTCCGTTCGGGAGTTGGATGGCGAGTTCGACTCGCAGTTTAGTGTAACCGCTAAAATCCCTCTCCGGCGAGTCCACTTCATGGTGGAGGGGAGGCACTGCTGGCTGCGCGTTGGTAGCGCTCCCCGCGGCAGGCAGGTTCAGGGACCGTCTACAGGCGCTGATAATGGTGGGGCAGTCGGCGACAAGATATATAAAATACAAAATTTTTCACCATTTTCTGGATTCATTATTTTGATGTGAGTAACATTAAGCGCCTAGACCTCAAAAATATACAAGACTATCGTGAAAGTTGGATGCCTCCGTTCATTCATATAATACAACATTAAGAAACAAAACATTAGTCCTATAATGGAGCCACTCTCATTACAATAAAAACGTTTTGTTCATGTATCATATATCTCATCTGTCCGTATCAACTACATACCTCTGACTACTTCTCAATAAAATCTATGCAGAAAAATATCTATTCAGATTAAAAAATATCTACTCCACCACAGATTTTGTTACCACTATTCTTGACACTAACAAAATTGCTCCACCTTAAACAACAGGTAGCACACACAACACGTCAATTTATACTGGACTTTAAAACAAATCGATTTTTTATCAACTCGACGATGTTAATCTAGTGATTTGGGTGGTCATTCAAACTAGAATTATTCAATGAAAAAATCTTTTTAATACCCCCAACGAAGGAAACTTTTACATTGCATTAACATTTTGTCAAATCGAATTTTGGAAAAATATTTCATGCTATACTGATCTAATTTCATTTCAAGTGATAAAAATGATCTTTCTTTATTGCATGTAAGGTTGAAGAAGAGTATTAGAGATATTGTCCGTCTGAACAAATGAACGGAATATAAGAAACCCCATGAAAAATGGCAGGGCTGCTCTTCAAAGACTAAATGCTTTGCTCTGGTATAGAAAACTACAGATGAGAACAAAGAAATTGACGGCCACATATATTTTGAACCCAATAACTACATATACTGCTGGATGGAGGCAAATAAGCTTCTGAAATAAACAAAGGCTAAAGGCTACGCCTTAGGGATGGACTGGTTATTTAGGCCATGCAGTGTCTCCAGAGTGCAGTATAGAAGGCAGTGTAAGTATGGAAATTGTATGGGCCCGAATAAAGGCAGTGAACAAAGAATTCTAAAGAGCGTGCCTTTTCCAATATGAGAATAGATGGATAAGAGGTCAATCTTGGAAAATATGGATACAGGGAGTGCAAGACACTATGAAAACAAGGAATCTCGAACAAAGTCTGAAAAGACAGAAGACGATGGCCTGTAGGATGAGGGAAGCAGACAAATCTGTGGAATTCCGCAGAAAGTAAGTACTGATCTAATATAATACTTAATTATAATGCCTATATAATAAAAATTACAGAGATTGTCTGATGAATATGTAAGCAATAAATAAGAGGTTACAAGTTCTCTATACACTCATTCAATCTTTATAACTATAGATGTAAATTATATATAATAAATACAGTTGCTCATTTTCTCGTCTCGAGATTCTTCCAGTATATTAATTTTAGTGAAATTTCATTTACAAATGTAAAGTGTGAGCAGTAAAATTTATAAAACACCACTGTAAGATTTATTCACAAATAAGTCGACACACGTGCAGTGAATTACGACGTAGAATTGGAGAAGTGGATGCAGGGTAAAAAAAGACATGCGATTGAGAGCTGACGAAGCCACTTGTACATCAAGTACGTAAAAGTGTATTTTCGTTTTCTATTAAAATGACTCGTTATGCGGAAATAAAACGTTGTTTGATTAAACAGTAACATAAATATTTGGATTTTGCAGCTCTGTAAAAGAATATTAAAATTGAAGTAATTTTTGAAAATATTTTTTTTTCTTTTAATGCGCCTTTTATACATTTTTATGATTCAAAATTATACAAGCAATCCTTTTCTACTTTTATAATAGGAACTATTTTCACATAATAGGCAGGTGGAGCGTTATATTATTTGCATTCAATCTGCTAGTTGCTGGGTCTGCTACTTATCTCATGGTCAGCCAATTATAGGACTGAAAAGTTATTTTCTCTGAGAGTAATGAATTTCATTATCTATCCAGACCCTGTGGTGAATGAAGTGAAGGTGTCATTTTCCGGGGAGAAATAGATACTTTTCAGAAGGCATGCTGATAAGCATACCTTTCGACTCAGTGAGGAAGGCACTAGCAAACCCCCTCTTTCCTCGTTTTACTTAGTAAAGCCTCAAAAGATTCAACCCAGCCTTTCGGCTGATGATCTAACCAACAAAATTATTAAAGAATCTTCACAAGTAATAAACAGGAGGCCACATCTATAAGCCCTTTTTTGATTTAGTTCCCAACTTACCTTTGGACTAACCTACAGTTATGTTTAGCTGTACTGTGCAACTCTATTGTTGAAAAAGTGTTGTATCACATTATGTTTTTTTAATAAAGATGCCGATTGTTTTATTGTACGTACGTACTGGATTCAAAATAAATTAAATGATATTTTATACTACGCAGTTTTTTTGGATAAAATTAATTATACAAATAAAAACTTCTAACAATTCACTACATAAGCTACAAAGTATATAAATTGCACTATACTTCCCTTCTTAACCCATACAACCGGAAATGAAATTGATGAATGTAACCAGTATAACTTATACGATAACGGCTAACGTGCACACAGCAGCTGCATCGTATATTTTAGGTTTTGGACTAACCAAGTCCAGCTGCTGGTTACCGATCTCTTGAATCTATTTAACCCTGCAGTTCATCGTTTTTCTTATAGTTAGTATGTTTACATTGTAATTGGTCGATAAATAACCGCATTAACCATCAGACATAAGAAAACTAACATATCTAAAGAATTTATTTTAGATAGTGGATTTCTGTAATTTTTTGGCGCGAATTATTACTTGAAAAGGCTTATACATTTAACTATTGTAACGAATTTTTCAATCAATTTTCGTACGCAAGTAAAGTAATATTTTTTCATTGTGGTGTTTTCTTTAAACTTTACACGTGACAGCAAAGATATGAACATTGATAGTTGTATCCAGTCTAACAGACTCATACAAATATACCGGCATCTGCCGCTTGAAAAATGGACGTTATAACTACATTAAACCTTGGCAAAGAATGTGAAACCCTTTACGTTGAAATTATTTAAATTAATTTAAAACATTTTCAAAATTCCAGTAAACGGGATACTTAAATGTAACGCACTAATGAAACTATTTTTTTTAAATGTAATACTAAAGTAGGTACCTACTTTAGTAGGGTTTTTAAATGTAATACTAAAGTATGTAATACTAACAAAAAATGTACCAATATTTCATTAACTTTCAAAATATTTCAATATTTATAAAGAAAATTTAATACCTTATATTAATGAAAACAATGAAGAAACTCTTGACACCAAAAATCCTTGGCGAATAGGACGGTTAAACAAACTTTTTAGTCAAAATAAAAAGTATTTTTAAGTACTTTACACGAAAAAAATTATATACTCCGTCATTTTATAACGTTAAGAAATAAAAATTATTATTCTAAACCCAAATTTAGATAAGTGTTCCTGATAGTTTTGCAGAAATAATTTCCGAGGTCTACTGATAGAAGACTGGTCGAATAAGTTAGCAAGCAAACAATGCAACTCCCATCTATAAGTAAATTACATCGAACTTTCCAGGTTGTTTTTATAAATTTTAAACAAGAAAATATAGGAAATTTTTTCGAATTATTCAATTGTAGCTTCTTTTGTAAACCAGTAAACCAAAATTATGTATGTACATATTTTTTGGAACTCTACATATAAATATTATAAAAATTACACTCAATCTAGAATTTTCAGAAACCGGCCAAAGGTACAAGTATACTTGTCTTAATCATGAATTAATTTAAATTTTCCTTCAGAAATAAAATCATATCGACACAACTTTTTTTTGGTATATTCAAAGTCCCATCAACAGCTTGGTTATTAGCGACTATGGTGGGTTATGCAACTGGAACGATGTGTTTTGACTTGTAACAATTTCCAAACCCAAGCAGGGAATCGAACCCGGGACCTCCGCGTTGTAGGCTAACGTGCTACCACTACGGTACAGAGGGGGCCACATCGACACATAATTATTGTATGATTATTTCTAGAGCCTTTAATATATTGACAACACCTCATTCAAAAACAACAAACAAAATGGATGAAAATCAGATCCTTGAAGTACACAGTTAAATAACAAAATTCCTTCCTTTTCTTTATTTTTATGGATTTGATAAATTTTCAATACGGGAAAATGTGACAGCGGATATACTAAAATTTAACGTTTCTATTTTAATAATTTATTTTATTTAAACACCAGAAAAAAAAGAGATAGTAGGACAAATTTACTTTACGTAATTAAATAGCTACTCATCATGAGTCAAATTTTCGCGTTTTTTTTTTTTTTAATTGTGATATTTATTTTTAGCACGGATAATAAGCGACTAAGAGGTATGGTATAATTTATTTTAAATATCAATTCTATTTTTAACCTCAGAAATGAAAGAACCAAAGGCAATTCAAGTTTTTTTGAGAAAGACTTTTTTGTGGTTTGTATTTCGATTTGAATAATTTTGGGGAAGGTACTGCTAAAATTTATGAATTTAAATATCGTATCTAAGTACGGTCCTTGAACAGTTTCTTTTAGACTTAGGTAGACTGACACATCCTTTCGTTAATTGCTATAGCACTAAGAACAGTATGAAGTAACTGTTGTACGTAATGTTCACTGATGTACTTTATTGATAACAACGAAAAATATTAGAAAGATTCAAGTTATCTGAATTTTTGGACATGGCCAAAATGGTGCATCGTTTTTAATATCAATAAAATATCTGGTGTGAAACACTCACACGATTTTCTCTTGCCAATGCAAATTATGAACAATATAGCCTAATATTAGTAATAAAACATTAGATTTAAACAAAAAAACTAACCTCAATAAACATAACCTAATTTTAATCATAACTGAAAGACGCAAAATGAAAAACAACCTCAGTTTGGCTTAAAAATACGGAAAATCATTCTTTCATGCTAAACTATGCTCTGTAGAGAAAAATGCTCTTATTAAAAGTTGTAGATCTTTTAATTTCCTATAAATTTGATTATACACTTTTGTCGTAAAATGCATACTAAGGCTGAAATCTTTAAAAAATCTATTTGTACACGTTTTCGTAAGCAAAAAAAAAAAAAAATATATCTAATTACCGCTAAACTAAGCGTTATACAAAAAAAATGTTCAAAATTAAAGTTGCAAAATTTTAAATTTTCTACAACTTTTAATAGAGACATTTTTGCGGTAAAATGCATGTTATTGTCGAAATCTTAAAAAAAACAATTTCTTTTACGAGAAAAAGCCTCACCAAGAACTTCAGCAGACATGGCGCCTACCCTATCTTGTTGAGCATAAAAAATGTAGTAAATGACGCGATTTTAAAAAATCTTAGTATCCGTTTTTGAGAAAATCGCAAAAAAGTGAAAAATGACACGTATAAACTACAACTTCCGGTTGACCGATTATGATGAAAATCTTCGTGTCGGATCCGTTAGTAATACTTAACTTAAGTTTTAAGTTTCAACTTCGAACGATGTTCCGTTCTTGAGATATTCTGTTCACACACACGCGCGCGCGCCCACACACACACACACACACATACCAATCGCTAAAAACATGTTTTTGGGCTCAGGGGGTCTGAAAACGTGTAGATCCGGTAAAAACTCTATTTCGAAAAATCGACATGAAAACAATACTTCCCTTCATATCATATAGGCTTCCTTTCATTCATATAGGCAAGAGAAAGTAAAAACGTACCGGTTTTCCCAGTTTATATAAGTCTTCTCACCAATTGATGATAAGACTGACTGGGAAAAATTTTACATTTTATGAAACCTTTTCACTTATTTGTTAAGTACAATATGTAACTTAAAATTGTTAAACACGAGTTTGGCAGATTAAAAAATATTATAACATTTATTTTTTTACTTAAATAATGGTATTTATTTAACCAAAATTTAGAATTTTTATACCAATATTACAGATAACGATACTTCATATAAGTGATTTGAAATAAATGATTCAGTAGTTATTAAATATTGATAACTTTAAAGAAAATGTATGAAGTATGAACAGAATATTACAAGCTTGTAGAAACCGTAATAGTAATAACCAGTACTTAACAATAATGTAAATTACATAACTTGTTCAATTCCTTTATTAAGCACGTGGTTGAATTAGAGGCAATAGAAAATTAGAACAATGTGTTTACGAGTTAAGTGACACACTAACAATGGCGACACAGAAAGGCCATGCCGAATATTACTAATAAAATAAAAGATAGTGGCCTACTCCAAGAAATAAATTAGCACCAACAAAATGTGTGAATATCAACATGAAAATCCACTGAGTTTATTAACTGTATCAGTTGTTAATTTATTAACAAGTATCCAATTTTAAATCAATTGAACCCTATACTTTTAACACAATACTTGCGCTGAAGTAAAACAAAATTATAAAAAAGAAATGTAAAAATGACTGTGAAGTTAAATAAGATAATTGCGCATAGTTACTAATACTTCAAGTACTTACATAAAAATAACAAAACTTTTAAAATAACTTGATGACAGAAAATTTATAAAAATTAGTTAAGAATACACCTTTTTTATTTTTTAGCAATTTAAATTTGTGTCAAATTTTAAGTTATTAGTAAATATCAAATTATATAGACCAATTAAATATAATTAATTACAATATCAGTGACTGAAATAATTTTTCTGACATTTATGTAACACATTTAATGACTTTAAACACCAATCACAAAAAAAATTTTAATGGAATTAATATTTAAAAGTCCAGGATTTGTAGGTAATTAATAACAAACATTTTTTAACAAACTGTATTATTACTACGGAAGTATTAAAAGTAGTTTTACTATAACCAAAAAACCTTTTTTTTCAAATATTGTCGATCAATTACGAATTTATTGGTTTTTAAATAACTTAAAATTATATCAAATAAATCTATTGAGTAACAAATAAAACCCTTTTTCTTGAACGGTAACCATGTAAAATTCAAATGTAACCTTCTGTAAGTGCGTGTGTTCTAAAATATTGACGAATAAAATAATAGTAAAACAATTTTTATAAAATGATTTTACAAACTAATTGAATAATTAATTTTCATTTAACTTTTTCTTTAAGATGGATTGAAATATTTTGTTCTATGATTTTTAGACACGAACCTATCAAAACTAACACATGGCCATCTCCTTGGCAAATAGGTTAATGTGCTAGACTTCAGTATGTAAGGTTCCGAGCTCAACTACCGGCTAACGTATGTAAATTATTACTAATTCAAACCCACCATTCAATCATCTATGATAACCGAACTGTTAATCTGCTTGAAATAAACTAAAGAATAATTAACACATAGATACGTTGTATGGTTATACAGCAAAAATACGTAAAGTATGTATAAAGACTATGTCTATAGAGATTCTATGAAAGATAAGTTCTGATGCTCAACTCCGGTTCGACTCAAGAACTGAGACACCGAACAAGTTGAAAGTAATTCACCATTCTATCAATTCTAATGGTTTTATGACTAAGATATACTCAATCAAACTGGTTTCTTTTATAAGAAAAATTGAATTGCCGTAACTCTGACACAGTGTTTACTACACAACTTAACAAACTTTATAAGCAAAGTGTAACATACCTCGCGGTTTTTTCAAACAATCTTAACCAAATTCACACTTTTACTATCCCCTTGAGTAAAGATATATTTTTGCAGGTTTTCTACAAGAAACTTTACGATAAATTCGTGAATTTCACCATATAATACAATGAAATTAACACAACAAATTCGAGAAACTTTGATACTCACTGGGAATGGAGGATCGTTTCGAGACATCCTCCAGTTGTTGTGGCGAGGGTGCACGCTCCAGCTGGGAGGCGAGATCCTCCTGGTGTATTCTATGGTTTCTGTGGTGGTTGTTGTGGGGTTTAGGATCAGGGGCGGTCGCCAGTGCCGTCGCCAGCGCCGCTGTCAGCGCAAGTAGCAAGGCCGGCCCACTCATCTCCACCACGAGGTTGTCATGATCGGACGCCACGACCACGACGATCACATCACGGCAGCGTCCGTCCGCGGACTGCTGCCGCGCTATCGACGACCCGCGCACCGACAGTGACTTGCGCATGCGCTCTAATACACCGATCAGCTGTAGCCCGCCGTGCGCCGCTCCCACGTGCGCTACAGCACCTGTCTCCCAACAGGTGACCGCTGATCATTTGTATCTCATTAACAAGTGTGAACCATCCACCTCGTTGATGAGACAAACAGCACTTGGCTGCTTGTAATGATTTATTAAGAGACAACTAATTTCAATGGGATTCACTTATCATCATTGTCGAATCTCCACTCAAAATACTCTCACCGTTAAGGGAACTTGTAATACATGAACAGTTAAATTTTAACAAGCATTCTCATATTTACTCTTAAGATTCTTTAAGTGTAACACCTTTCTAGAAATTTTACGAATTGATTATCACGTAGTGCAAGCTCAATTCAAACGCTCTTTCTTATGAGTTTTCGAAAATATATCAACCATCTAAACTAATTAATTAATAATACAACTAAGTTTAATAATTTGTAGCATATTAAAAACTTGGGAAAAGAAAGTCACTAATTTACAGTCAAATGCATTCTAAAGTCATTACAAACCATCAAATAAATTCCAATTTAATTGGAAATCATTCGTCCGTTACCAGTAAGGAATCTCCTACAATTACACAATACGAAAATTTTTCCCGTAGAAGAAAATTCAGCAAGTAAACCATCATACAAGTTGTATTGTTGAATAAATATTTTAAATTATGAATGCCACCACACGTAAAAAAGACGGCTATTGTTGATCAGATAAGGATTGTTTGATGCAGCAAGAGCTGTACTGAAAACTCGGTTATTCTCTGAAAAGACAATTGAAAATAATCTGTAAGAAACTAGCAACTACTAATTCCAGTAATTCGTCAATCTAATTTGGTATTTAAGCCAGATACTACCAGTATACCTTCTTCAAAACTTGAAAGTTTTCCCAACTCAAACCAAATCAAGAACGAAAATTATGAAATAACAGAATCACACATACTTATTTCCGTACTTTACCGACCATAAACTTTATTCGAACGAATCGAAACAAAACATGCTATTGAAAATTGTTCTTCACAAATTACAAGACTTTGATTTAAATTCGAGAATATCCCTACAAAGAATTCCCCACGACGTTCAATACAGCGATGACATTAACATTAATTACTTTGTAAATTATTAAACTGGACATCTTCCAGCCTCACAACTACAGTTCAAGTTGGTTAAAATGGTACCAAACTATCTCTCGGTTATAAAAAAGGTTTGGATGAAAATGTTTTTGGTGTAATTAAAACTTGCATAACAATTTTAAACTCTCAATAATTAAAGGTTTAAAAGGGTTTATATAATATGAACCCTTAAATAAAATAAATAGGGGAAAAAGAAGAGTTTATAATAAACTTAATTATTAAGTTTTAAGGAATAACATGTAAAACTGAAACAAATTAACAGCTAATAACGACGTGTAAACATGATTTATTCTGTAGACGTCCTAGTTGTCATCCAGGCTAATTTTGACCCCATGATTTTTATGATATCTACGTCATATCCATTCATTTTTATAATGCTTAAAAACAGTTTTCAAGAAGCTATTTTCACAATTGTTTCGTCAAGTGTACTAGAAATTTTCTGAGATCATCATTATACATTTTTGTTCTTAATACACCGTTACCCGAGCAGACCATTCTTGCTACTGACGGAGATGCTATTACTGCATTGTCTTTTGCATATATATCTGGCTATTACTTGTGAACAATCACAATTTAGAACAGCCTAGTGAGGAAAAAATGATAGATTAAGATAAATCAGAAAGCATGAGTCAATCTTCTTAATAAAGGCAGCCCGCCTACGACGATATACTTTAATAAATAATCACACACCAGAAAAAAGTATAGAAAATTCATATTTTCACGTTATACAATTCAAGGGTCATCGTAACCAAGTGGTATATTAGAGGAGTATGAATTAAGTTTTTATTTGATAAGGTATCGCTGACTTAGACAACAGACGCTTCAGAATACAGTTAAAAATGATTGTAAAAATGATAAAATAAATGATTATTTAGGTACATTTCGTTCACATTTTCCAAACGAACCAACTCAAACGTACAGAAGTACTTTGGTTAAGATGATTTCTGTTCACAAAATATCCTTTTCAAAGTGTGATCTTTTCACCTTAGTTAATGAGGTAGTGATTGATAGAATTCAACCGCTGGAGCCTTGAGAAGTTCAATCATTAAGTTTCTTTCATTACATCGTGAATATAAAAATATTCCTTTCAGTTTCTTAAAACATATCTTACTCAACCGATAAAATAAAATTAAGTTACACTAATCACCATTTGTAATTTTTTTCTTTTGTATGAAGGTTGATACCCCGGTCTTAAGAGGTGGACAAGTTACAAGCCTTGAACAGGATAAAAAAATATTTGTCAAACACAAAAGGCGTTCAAAAGACATAAATTTATAAATTTAATTAAAACCTGTATTGTTAACAGATGGCATCAGTTAAAGTAAAAACAGATCACAAATTCGATTCCTATAAAGAAGGGGTAGGGCAGGATTGTGTACTTTTGCCACTTCTGTTTAACTTGTGCTTAGACCTAATATTTAAAGACTCTTTTATAATAATTTAATTGGGATTAAAACTGAATGGAGTAACTTTAACAACATAAAATATGCTGTTTATACAATCATTTTTGAAGATTCAGCTCAGAGGCTTCAGCACTTGATGAACTGAGTTACCGAAGAGGAAAAGGCTCTCAGTCTAAAAATTAGCCCACTGAAAACTAAGGTGGTGGAGGTCGGTAACGTATCTCACACTCGATGCGACTTAATGATTAAAGATAAACGTATTGAACAGATTAAGAAATATAAGTATTTAGGAAGTAGGATGACAGCAGATCTGGAGCCAGCAGAAGAAGTGAGAGCTCGTATTGAAATGACTACGGCATTTCTTGACACGAAGCATCGCTTCTATGTAAAAAACATACATCCTATACAATCCTGCTATACAATGTGGAAACAAGGATTTTAACAATGCAGCCCATGCATTGTTTAGAAGCTTTTGAGATGTTAATGTTTAGAAGAATGCTTTGGATTACACTGACCGGTCATGTTACCGACGTCAATGTCTTAAAACGTATGGGTGTAGACCTTGGAGTGGATGAGCATAAACAAAAGAAGAAGGACTGCCTACCTTGGTCATTTATACGATGAAGGATGTGATATTTATATAATACTTGTTCATATACTACTTAATTTATATGATAAGTATGAGTTTCTCAGACTAATTCTCGAGGCTAAAGCTGAGGGCAAGCGCAGGGCTGGGCGAAGGAAATGCTCATATTTAAAGAACGTTAGACGCTGGACAAACTGGAGTAAGCACACACTTTTGAGCGTGACTCATGATAGAGAGCAATAATTCATGAGCGTGGTGGACAATCTTCAGTAATGGAGTCGGCACTATAAAAATAAGAGATTAGGTGTGGAAACCGTAACTGAAGTAAGGTCAGTCTCATCGAATAAAATTCATTGTATGAACTCTCAGAAATCAGGCGAGTGGCCATTGAAACTTCCGTAAAATTCAATATTTTTTCATTCACTCAGTATTGCTATTACATTTTCATATTTAGTAAACTTCCTAATAACAGACATGTGGAGTGTTAAATTATTTGCACTCGATCTGCTAGTTCCAGGGCTACAGTAAATAGTTCTGTTTCTTATCCCATGGTTAGCCAATTATATTACTGAAAAATTTAAGAACAGAAGAGGTAGAGGTGTTAAAAACACTAGTCAGAGTTACCTCCTCTGAAAGTAATGAATTTCGTCATAATAGAGCCAAACCCTGTGGTGAATTATGTGAAGATGTCATTTGAGAGTGGAAAGCAGATTTTTTTATTTAGAGGGCTTGGCATGCTGTAAGCATAAGTTTCCACTCAGTGACGAAGGCAAATGTAAACCACCTTACTCCTCGTTTTACTAGTAATGCCTCTAGAAGTTCAAATGACCTAAACAACATTTACTAAACATAAAAATAAACTACCATGGAATTCAGATTTTGTCTACAGTTTCAGATATTTACCCTCACATTTTTCCAGTTCATATTGGAATGCTTACTGCACTAATCAAAATTGTCTAAACTTGTTTGACCCAAACAAACAGGATAGTGTGTATGCCCAAATTGAAAGTTTAAACCGAGCCTTTCCCCTCTTGGTGACAGATATCTATCATTTTTAAAACGAAGTACTGAAAACCTGAGGGACTAGGATAATTTAGTTCACAAAAAGTAATAAATGGTGCAATGACTTTGAATGTTAATGAACGAGTAGAAATCATTCTACTATTCGGCCTAATAGTTTTATATGTAAGTAACTAAGAGAATCATACCGAATAAATAAAAATTTTAGCTATTTTTTGTAGAATTACCTAATTTGGCTGTTAGAGATGTTTGGAGCTTTACCTATTGTTCGGAGAAAAAATCAAATATAACATGATACGAGCATTTCAAGACAATTTTTACGTTTAATCACCCGTATTCCCTTCTACGTACGTAATTCTAGCATACATCGTAACCACAACAGACGCAGTATACGCGGCCATTAAAAAATTACTCACGTGTTTACTTTCAAAATTATTTATTAACACACAAATCCAGAGATACGCCAAAATCTGCAAAGGATGCTACAATAGAGGTTGAGTACAAAATAGCAACGAAGGCATACCACTGAGTGATTTTCCTGTTAAGCAAAAACAGGACATTTCACACGTTAGACTAAACTAACCATAAACTACCATAAACTACCATTATAAGAAATACTCCTTAGTTTTATTAATTTACAGTTATAGTTATTTCAAGATTAAGACAAACAAAATATATTTTCACGTTGAAATTATACTAATGTAAACTTGTAATTAATTCAGATTTTTGACGTTTTTAATTTGACCTTCAGTTTTGTTATTACCGCCTGGAATCTCAGTAAAAATATACCTGCTTCATATCATTATTACCAAAGAACAAATTAAAAGGTTGTTGGCGTAAACCAATATTGTAGGAAGTAAATGAATAATAATGCACCACAAATTTAAATGTATAAACCAAATTCTAGAACGATTGGTAAAGGAATATTTTCACCAAATGTAACAAGAAATGTAATCAGTCAATGATTATTAATCAACCAATGCCATTAAAATTCCTATAAGCCGTGAGAATTCGGCACAGGTAAAAATCAGATAAGATCAAAAGTACCAGTACACTTTACTTGACTGTTTTAGTAAAACGTTTAAAACTAACCTCCGTTATTCGTGTCAGAAATTTTTCTAGATCATTCTGTAAAACTGGATTTCTTCTACATTTTATAATGCGATTCATAAAAAAAAGTTAAACTTTCTGGTTATATTACATCTGATTTTTCTGACAAAAATGTAATGAAATAAATAAATGTTACTAGAAATTGCGCCCCCCGCTACGTGCGAGCATATTGCTAGCCTGATAATGGTTGCAATAATTTTGGCGATGCAAACATCGGCTGTTATTGGTTAGATAAATTTAATTATTAAAGCTAATTTCATAAATAGGGCAATAAAACGTCAGTCATTGGAAAAATTGAATCAGTCATTTCAAAAAGCCCGTAATTCAAAAATGTACATGTTTTTCTTTAGTGCACTTTAGGACTAACTGAATGTAATTCCCTACAAAAATTACACAAATGTGGCTTTCCGCAATACAACACTTAAAAAAGGCTTATCTTTAAGAATATAAAGTGCTTTCTTCTAATTAAAAAATTAAACAAGGATGATATTTTCAAGCTTAAGCTTTACTTTCTAGTGGAAGAGGCTACACAAAGTTTCTATGCAAAAATCTTTTTAAGGGAGATAACTACTGTTTGTGACGATGATGAGCGTGAATAGCCATGAAAACCATCTTAAAGTTAAGAATTTCAATTTTTATTATTAAAAAAGCTATCTTGTCACTAATGTAAACTAGTGAAATAAATTAATGAATACTATTGTACAACACAATTTTTTTCTGTTCTAGCAACATATTTTACAGAAAACAACTTAAGTTAGCATTTAATCCAATTTATTTCAGAAACATCAAGTCAAAATTTCATTTTTTTTTAACAAGTGGCTTATCTTCAAAAAAAAATATCCATTTTACATTAAAGAGGACAGCCCTATGAACAAAATATATTTTTTAATAAAGTTTTTTTTAAACATAGTAAATTGAAAAATCAAAATGCGGGTAGGTACACAGTAGTAAACAAATAAATACAGAAAATTAAATCCCTAAAACAACTTCAAAAATAATATTGGATAAAAAAAACATCTCAACAATAACATGTTAATAAATGTTTCAAACACAAGCAAATAACAAATTAGACAAGCTAAACGGGTAAAATCGAAAAATTGAATGCCACTTCACCAATTAATTTTTGACGTAAACTCTGAAAATGAGGTCGCTGAACCTAAACAAGTGTACCCCAAATTTATTTAGCAATTTAAAATTTTCGTTAGCATTTTTTACTGTCAACACTTTCTAGTAACACATGCTCGAAAGGTACATTTTCGTTTTTATACCTAAAATTTATTTATTTTTTCATCAGTCTCTCGGCTGCTTTGAAGCAGTACTCCAAGCTGTTCTATCTTGCACTAGTCGTTTCATACCTACACAACTGTAACACTATATATCTTTTGTAATTTGCTTTAAATATTCTAAACCTTTACTTTCCTCTGCAATTCACTCTCTCAATATTACCCTCCATTATTGATAGACCAATATCGGATGTCTTAAGATATTTCCCACCTGCCTATCCCTTCTTCTGGTAAGATTTTTCCATATAGTACTTCTTTTTTCATCCACTCGCCTAAGAATCTCTAAATTACTTATTTTTTCCACCCACCTAATCTTCAACATTTTTGTGTAACACCACATTTCAAAAGTTTCTATCCCCTTCCATTCTACAGCCCCTATCATCCACGTTTCACTCCCATATAATGCTACACTCCAAACATACTGTATTAAGAAATTTTTCCTTATCTGTAAATCAATGTTTGTAGTCAGTAAGCTGTTTTTCATTTCAAAGGTTTTTTCAGCTTGAGCAATCTCACTTGTGTACTTCTACCATCCTTTGCTAATTTACTCCCTAGATAGTAGAATTCCCTAAATTCCTGTATGACTTTGTTGCGTACTTTTAAAATTTATAAAAACATAAATCTGAGTCAGTGTGATTTAAAAGTTGGTAAAATTTCATCTAATACAAAGATAACTTCCATAAATTTCACCTCTAAGTTTCTATAGAGACTACAAATTGATTAAGCACGGAATCGGGGCGATAAATCTTGAAAGAACTGGGCTACAAAATAAATATTTTCTTTTTTTTCATTAATCAGAAATTTAGAATAAATAACGATTGGTGATGGCAAATCGGTAAGAAGAGAGGGCTGCATATAAAAAAAGGCTAAACAGAATCAATCCAGTGGGAGTTGAGGCTAAACTCGACAAAAAACCCTTTTCATTTTAAATATATAAAAAAACTATAAAAGATGTATAATGTTACAAGAGCAACCTAAAATTGTTAACATATCATTTCAAATATGTATTCACAAAAAAAAATATAGTTCATCAAAAAATGTTCTATCCATAAACAGAACTTATACTGAAGTTCAATGTAGACAGAGTGATCATATGTATACAAATTATATTAGAACCTTTGAATCGTTGTCGTTGGACGCTATTACTGTGAAGAGAATCGGAATCTGAATTATTCCATTCGTGCATATGCTTCTCTTTGAACTGAGAAGCTTAAATTTTATTACATATCCTTTATGAACTGTCTGACAAAACGTTATGAATTTCTTAAAATAAAATATTTTGTAATTATATTTGAGTGACGAAACTCAGTCTGAATGTTAACAGTTCACATTGCATACTTGAGACAAACCACTGTAGAACTTGAAAACCCCTTCGGTGGGAAAAAAAATATATGATTTTGCATTATTTGAATTATATTCAAATTAGTAATTGTATATAGTTCGTTAACCCTTACAGTGCTAGGAGAATATTTGAGTCCCTACCGAAAAACGCCAGGTATTTTCCACTAGGTACAGATTAAAATGCCAGCCTATTTTTGTGCGATTTGTAGAATTTTATATGTCTATCCGTAATTTGGCTATTTTTAAAGATAGGTAACTTAAAACAATACAAAAATTTTTTGCTTAAACATTTATTTTGTGGAACTTTCTTTTTTAATTTAAAAAAATTGCACTAAAAATTATGTTAGCCAACTTCATTTCTATCATTTTAAAGATGATTTCATTATCTACAAAGTCACCTAAACTCATTTACCTTCTGTAAAATATAAAAATACTGCGATAAATATTTTTGAAATCCAATTTTTAGTTTTTAACTTTGGAAAGTACGTACTAATCTACTGTAGAACTTCCTAATATCTAATAATTACATTAAAAGTTTATAAATTAAAAAATGGATGTATAACACTATAAACACAAGAAATAATCAGCAATAATATAAATAAAAATAGAGCGAAAAATAAAAATTCTATGATTTTTTAATATTTTAACGTATGACAATAAAAGGACGCTGGTTATTTGGTATTTGGACGCTGGTTGCTGGTATTTGGTTGACTGCTGACGTCCTAATATTAGAACCCTGGCACTGTAAGAGTTAATTAAGGTATCGATAATAGAGATTAGTATGAAAATCACGTTCCAAATGTAATGCGATAATTAAAACAAAGTAGGGTTACATTGAACCACAAGACTGGCGCTAAAATAACTGCTTGTTAATCCACTTTAAACTGTTTAAATATGATAGTGTGGAGGAGTCCAGACAGGTTGTAAAAACTGGAGTCTTTATAAGAGAAAAAAAAATACACGCACCCGATCAGCACAAGCCAGACTGTTAAATGTAATACATATACAATCTAGACTGGCTAGCTGTATGTGGCATAAGGTCGAAGCAGGCAATTTAAAAAAAAGTTGTTTTTAAGTAGGTGTTCGACAACGTTTGTATTATGTATAGGGATCACCGTCGGGACTTTATGTAAATGTATTTTAATACATTCCTTATACCTACAACTCGATAATAAAGCAGCAATAAAAATAACAATAACGGTTAATCTTGTACATACATTTACAAAAGATCTGTATCTTTGACTTTACATTTAACATCACGTAGATAGTAAAAATACCGATCCAAAAATTAAAATTTTATTACTTATTATTAGACCAACAGTAATGTTTCAATAACTCATTTAAAATCCGTGAAATAGATATCAGAAAACTTTTTTCCCTGCACGGCAATAAAAATAACGTGCAATTTGATGCATATTTTCTACATAAAAATCAACTTCCGATAGTACTTTACCTCATTAAAATGACTGAGATGCAGATATTTTGTTCTAATTAACCCAAAGTTCTGAATCTTAGGTTATTTTCACATGGCGTGGCCATAGCCACGCTGCTAGTGGCCAAGTCGCCAAAAAAAGGAAGTGACTAGTTGCGAGGGAGCTATCTGGCCAGGCCAGTTTTTTTGTAGATATTGAATGGAATGAACATTGAAGAAGCTATTTTGTTGTGTTGGTACCGTAAGAAACGGTGGAGACAAAGAACAATTTGGGTAAGACTATACGAATCGAAAATTATAGGTTATAACTTAACCAGCTACGCCAATTGTTACGACTCAAATGAACTGACCTAATCACTATAATGTAAAATTTAGCCACTCATCGCCGAAATGGCGATGCAACAGCCACGAACTGAACACCCGTCTTTTGTGGCCACGTAGGTGCGACGTGGCTGCCACTTACGTTTGAGGTTACTCATTCTAGTTACTAGAAAACATGGCGACGTGGTCACTGGCAGAATGGCCATGGACACGTCGTGTGAAAAGAATTTTAAATAAAAACCAACTAAATCGATTTATTACAAAAGGGTTTAGAAAAAATTTCAAACAATTCACGTCAAACTCCTCGCCAAGAATTAAATTTATAAAAATCAGAATATTTTTCATTTACAACGAAGATAGTAAGATAAAATTAGAAAAATGAACTCCTAAGACAAGCCGAGATCAAACTTATAATACTGTCATAAAACACTTATGATTGTACGCTAATGAGCGCCTTAGAATTACCTGAAAAGCTGGTCTACGAGAAGCAGAGAAATTTTAAACAAAGACCCTCTAGCAAGATAATAGGTTCAAAGGCAGTAGATAATTGTACAGGTTACAAGATCGAGAAGAGCTGTTACGAGAGAAACGAACGATTAATCCAAACAATTAGAAAGAAAAAATTAAAATTCTACAGTCATCTGCATAGAATCTATGACAAACGATTGATAAAACAAATTTTTAAGGCACTAAACAGTAGACAAAAGGTGTCGGAAAAGTGGTTTAAAGGAGTCAGGATGGATGTAGAGGAAACTGGAATAAATGAAGAAAACATAATGAATCGAACCAAAATCAGACAGCCAATTAGTAATGATTAGTAATTAGTGTTAATTAGTGATTATTGAAACAATTAGTGGTGTTTTTGGCATGAAGAACAAAACCAGGACACCGTATAGGCAGTAACAAGGAGAAAATCCTACTGTGAACGAATGCTGAGAATGTGAATTGCAAATAAAAACTTTCAGAAATGTCTAAAGTTACTTTACGTAGCCAAAAATTGGTCCTAAAAGGAAAAATCAACTAACAAAGTAATTTACAAAAAAAATTAGTGTTATCATATCAGACTTATTACGGTTCCTTTTATAAAATAACAAACAAATATCCCTTCTTAAATTGTGTAGATATCGGAAGTCGACTAAGTCCTTAAACTTTTACTTTAAAATGAAGAAAAGTATTACAAATATCATACATACTTTCATTTTGTAACCAGTAGAATAACGAAATTGTAACTTATTAAACAAATTTTAATTCAAATGTTGCTTAGGTCATCAGCTGGAAGGCTAAAACGAGGAGTGACGTGGTTTACCCTTCCTCACTGAGTGGAAAGGTATGCTTATCAGCATGCCAGGCCCTCTGAAAAGCACCTACTTTCCACCTTGCAAATGATACCTTCACTTCATTTACCACAGGGTCTGGCTGTATAATGAAAATCATTACTCTTAGAGGAGAAAACTCTGACTATTGTCTTTTACACCTCTACCTCTTTTGTTCTTATATGCTTCAGTCATATAATTGACTGACCATGTCATAAGAAACAGAACTATTTTCTGTAGTCCTGGATTTTTATTGCAAAGATCTAGTGCAAATAATTTTAACGATTACACTCCACCTGTCTGTTATGAGCTAATAAATTCAAATAACGAAAATCATGTGACGACAGCATAAAATAATATTTCATTCGTTAAACAAAGTAAAATTTATATTACCGTATTAAAGGTATACTTTAACTTTTTATAAACAACCATTGGAATAAAATTTAGTTCCTGCTGTTACCTCTTTTAAAGAAGACGAAGAATTTAGTTCTCTTACTTCTTTAAAAGAAGTAGTGTTTTTTCTAAGCACGTCTATTAAATCACCGAAACCTGTGATTAAAAACGAAGAATTTATAAAAAATTTTAAACAAATGTGTGTGCTTATAAAACTGTTCCTTTCAGATTAAAAAAAATTGATTTATATTCCACATTAACACCGTGTTACACCGCAATGAAATTTCGATACTGTAGGTCAGTAACTGAAAAACCAATTTACATTCACCGAAGTGTCGTTTTATATCCGTTACTTGATAAGTAAATTTTTCTGTGAAACTGTACACTACAACCGCAGAGTACTTCTGTTAACTTTTTAATACTAAAACTAGTTTTAAATGTAAGAAAATATACTTTAAACATTATTTAACAAATATGAAGGAATTATTGATCTAGAAGACTGTAGATTGACTATAACATATCGACTTTTTTACTTTAAAATATTCAGAGGATTCTCTGTAACGTTATGGATTTTATTTTGAAATCAAACTTATTTAATGTTTACATCAGTCTCTGTATAATTGAGGCCCATTCCGTTGTAACCCAGCTTATTTTAATATTCAACTCAAACCCAGTTAAAATTTATGCAGTCCAGGTAAATGACTACGATATAATGACAATTAACCGAAAACTTTTTGTAACATTTTGTAACAATACAAAGAACGCACACACCAGGCTCTCATGAAACAAATAAACTTAGGATTGATTTTCTATCTTCCCATTAGTATATTGTACAAAATTAACGATAATTATTGTCTATTTTGTAAAGGAACTAAATTCTCTCTTTTTTACTGTACGGGATGTCAAATTGTTTAAAGTAATGCTTACAAATATGTAGTTAAATGCTTGTTCTGTTTTTAAAGAGTTAAAGAAATTAAATTGTCAGGTAGAATTTTGGTATTAATAATTTTGTTCGGTTTTTATATCAACGTTATGCCTAATTTACCGATTTCTGTCGTTTTTCCCTTTTATTGTGTAATTGTATCCTTAAAAAATTAATTGTTGTTAAACCTAATAAGTAATAAAATAATTATAAACCCTCATCTAGTGTCCTCAACCTTACGGATACTTAATTTTGTCACTATACTCTATTTGTAAGATCAAGTGGGAGTTTTAGTTACTATATTATTAAATATTTTTCATTAACGTCATTCTTCTAAGCAAATTCAGGCCATCCAAAAAATTTTACGCGTACAATTTCACAACACCCGTTTTGTTATGTAAATTTTGTTAATTTAAGATAATGTAATTGTGGTCGCTAATGACTTTATTGTTGATGCGACCTTAAACAAACAAAAAAAAAACACCCGTTTTATGTTACGAACAGTACCCTTCATAATGATTTAAAACTCACATACGTTTCTAATCTGGCTAAAACATTTTGCACAAATTTGCATAGCAAATTTGGTACACACTTTAATCAGTTTATGCAGGCAATGAGCTCAATACACGTACCAGGTTACCCTGTTAAGGAGATTTAACACCAATGACCACGAAACTTTCTTACAGAAAATCAATGAAGAACTTGAGGTAATGACCGTTAGATTCATCGAGTGAAAACGTGTGTTTAATATGTATGTATAAATAGTTGTTTAAAATAAAAAACTGATTAAAAAGTTTTATTAATTTTTTAATTTAATTTATAGTTAAAATTTTAATAAAATACTACGAAGGCGCCGATCTTTCGGTGGAAACGCCTAGTTTTGATTAAACTTCCTTCATTCAGTATATTTTCTAAGCTGTTTATGAGACCATAAGAGTATGTCTGGAAAACTGTTTGGGAGGCTTTGTTCTCTTCATGAAAAGTAGATTCTCTTAGATTTACAGCCACAATATGCTTTTATATGCATTTTAGGGTGAAAATTCAAAATGCTACAAAGTTATATTTAAAATAAGTTTTTGTGTACGTTTAGTACAACACAAAATTACAATTCCCTACGCATAAAACCCATTAAAATCGGTTTTCTTTAATATTACAGTCTACGGCCACATAAGGGGAAAGTTCTTTCTTTTAATTCATAAATGAAATTTCTAAAACTTTTGTTTTTCAGCGAAAATTTGAAATTTTCTTTTAAAAATCAGCTACGTGGTTCGTTTCCTATTTAAGTCATTCCGTACTACGGACAACGCAAAATAATAGCTTTTAATAAATTACAATTAACTAATGCATAAGAACATTAATTGATGTGGCTGGACATTTAATGATGTTGGATTTAGCTACCAAGGAATTAAAAAACACAAGGAAAGAGATTTCTTGAGGAACCATCGCCAAAAGAGTTTTTTTCTCATTAGTAGGATTTGCTAGTAAACTCTTAGCATTCAGAAGCTTCACGGACTCGGGTGGGATCCTGTACGCCGTACTTAATTTAAAGCTGACCCGTGATATAGTGGTTATTGAAACAGGGTTCTACGCCAGGCACTCCGGGTTTGATTCATAATCAGATCTGGAATTTTATCTATCGCCCTTCATCGTTTTCTTTAGTAATAGACAAGTATGACAAACAGTCGAATGTCGAACAAAAAAGAAAATTTATAAAAGACTTACGAAAAATTTACAACATCAAAAATTAGAGAAGTTTTAAAAGTGTACTACAGTAGTATTCGTTTAATACGCTCACGGCTATAACGATTTCTGCTTAAAACACGGTTTTCGTGAAGTCCCTTGATAAATAAGGTAAAACACGTGTATATGTTTCCGCTTAATACGCATTCAATCCCGCCTAATACGCGCTCGAAATTGATGACAATTTTAAAAATAAGTAATGGAAATTTCGTTATTAGTTACAGTATTTATTTACACATGTATTAGTGGTGTTATTTGTTTGTTCTTTTAATTAAATGTGATGTTCAAAAAAAAAGGTATGTATCTTTACGTTTATTTATGTAGTAGGCCTACCTATAGCCTAAACTATTTATTTATTTATATATACGTATATGTAATTACTGTTATTAATATTTTCTCACATAAAGCAGAGTGTTAAAACAGTAACACTTTTCTGCCTTCAATAATAATTCCTTTAAAAAGCACTCTTAATATTGTTTTGGCCGCTTCTTGGCTAAGACGATTTTCCGCGTAAGACGCTAACTTGTGTCGGACCCATAAAAATTGTATTAAGCGGATTATACTATATTTCTGGTTTAAAATTTATTGTATTTGATTTTTTATCAACGTTAATCCAGATAACTGCCCATAGCAGACAGGTGGAGTGTCAAATTATTTACACTCAATCTGTTAGTTGCAGGGCTAAAATAATTAGTTCTGTTTCTTGTCACATGGTCAGCCAATTAAATGACTGAATCATTTAAGAACAGAAGAGGTAGAGGTGTAAAAGACACTAATCAGAGTTATCTTCTTTGAAAGTAATGAATTTCATTATACAGCCAGACCCTGTGGTGAATGAAGTGAAGGTGTCATTTGCAGAGTGGAAAATATGTGCTTTTCAGAGAGCCCGGCATGCTGATAAGTGAACTTTTCCATTCAGTGAGGAAGGCAATGGTAAACCACCTCACTCCTCGTTTTACTTAGTAAAACCTCTACAGGTTCAAACCAGCCTTTCGGCTGATGACCTAAACAACAACAATCCAGATAAAAGTCTAGATGAAAACTGATCTAGATTGAATTATTTTTTTTTTTTTTTGGTTTTACGTCTGATTGTTCTGCAATCGCAGCTAATGCAGACGATGATAGATGAAGATGAGTAATAAAAAAAATGCCAGACCTGACCGGGAATCAAACCCGGGACCCCAGCGTAGAAGCCGGTTGCGCTAACCACTACGCAAGCGAGCCGGCCAATCTAGATTGGAGAGCTTTGAAAAAACTACAACATAAACAATGTTTTCTAATAAGAGTATAAAGATAGTGTATATAATAGAGTAGCCTAAGGATAGTAATAGGAAAAGATATCAGCAGAAAAGCGAGAATGTTTATTAAAAAAATATAGGTGCATGTGCATCCACTGATGTCAGCACGGTCGGGTGAACAGGATACTTAAACTAACGAATTATGGAATGAGTAGTTACAAGGAGAGATAAATAGGGGTTCCCACGGATTTCAGCAAATGGTCGCTCATTACTGGTACACCACCGTGGCACGACTATTTTGATTAGAATATTGAAGTAGAAAAACATAAATCAAACTAAATAAAAAAGAAAAGTTGGATTCAGTAGAGTGCATTACCGATTTGCCGCCGGCGACAAGATAATTTTGATTTTAACATTGTAGAAAGGTTAGGCCTACGTTTTTAAGAGCTCTGATTTTGGGTAAAAACTTCACGAAACTTTTCTATAAAATAATGAACTTGTTTCAAAGCGGTTTTGCTCAAAATTGTATGTTTCTGCTAAATTAATCGGTGCAGTTAAAAGTGCATGTAAATGTTTACAGCATTTCTTCTCAATTTTTATTTTGTGAAGTTTTCCGGTAAGATGAACCTTGAGGCAGTAATCTTCAAGGAACTGATTTTAAAGATATTAGGTTCGTTAAAAATCATCCTGTGGTACTAGTTGCGCTTTCATAATGAGTACAAGCAGAAATATTGTAAAAGAAAATCAGAAAACTTAATCAAATTCCTTATTGTCGTTTTTCAGAAAAATCGAATACTTTACTTCACATATTTGAAAAAAAGTTTTAATTTTGGGGTTGTACGACTAAAGCCGCTCTCACACCGTGAAACACGACCTCAACGCTATTAAAATAAAGAAACCTCGACTCGACCGAAAAATGAGTCGCGTCGTGCATGTTTACACATCGAGGAGACTCGACCTCGACGCAACTGTTCAACCTTTTCTTTGAATCCACCTGCAGTTTGCAAAATGCCTAGTGATGAAGAAGATGTAATCATTGTTTATTACTATCTAAGGAGAAAACAGAAAAAAACGCAGTTGTTGGATATCACTGTATAATAATAATCGTATTACAGAAGCGTATGTGTGTGTCCAGAAACTCTCTTGTGATAGATACAAAATTGTCTTTGTATCGGATGTCAAAAGAAAGTTTCCAACTATAACTTGAGCTTGCTGGTCCTAGAATTATAAAAAAAACACAAACTACAGGAGTAGTTTGTCTCCTGAGGAGCAATTGCTAATGATTATACGCGACTGGTCGAACAGGAGTCGGATGCAATCGGTTTGATCGAGGTTGCGTCTAAGTGGTACTGGTGGAAGGGCGAACATATAAATGTAAGGGTAGGACTCGTATGCGACGTCAAGTTGAGTTCGCGTCGCAGTCGAGTATCACTGTTGGGAGAACACCCTAATTTCAAAAACCCCTTGGTAATTCAATGAAGAACAGTAATTTTTTTTAACGTCTGAGTGTATTACAATTTCTGTTAATGCAGGCGGTGGAGAATGATGATATAAGAAAATAAGTGATAAAAAATTGCCAGTCCTGAATGAGAAAACGAACCGTATTAGAATTAGTAAATTTTCTCTAGGGTATTAGTCTTGTGCGTGTAGATGCCCACATGTACATGTGTACAGAGCGACAGCAAGGGCAAAGAGATAAATTATAAAAATCAATAACTGGAGTTACTATTTTGTTGTGATCAAAACTTTTTCATTCTCAATCATTGAACAACAAGAAGGAAAGATTTTATCCATTGATCCTTTGTTAACCATTGTTGTAAACAACTATTCGTTGTGGCTACTGAATATTGCAGCACCGACTTAATTTACCATGTCCAACTATTATTTATGTCATTGTATTATAATTATTTCTGTTTGGACTAATCATTGATTACTCCAAACAGGAAGCGCCAAAATTTCAAGTTCAATAAAAAAAAGTAACATAAAAGTTTAAAGAACTTCCTTTTCTGTTAATTTATTTATGTTGCTTAGGTCAACAGCCGAAAGGCTGGTTTGAACCTCTAGAGGTTTTACTAAGTAAAACGAGGAGTGAGATGGTTTACAATTGCCTTCCTCACTGAGTACAAAAATAACCTACGCTTATCAGCATCCCAGGCCTTCTAAAAAGCATATATTCTGCACCCTGCAAATGACACGTTCACTTCATTCACCACAGGGTCAGGCTGTATAATGAAATTCATTACTTTCAGAGGAGATAACTCTGACTAGTGTCTTTTACACCTCTACCTCTTCTGTTTTTAAATAGTTCAGTCATATAATTAGCTGACCAAGTGATAAGAAACAAAACTATTTTTTGTAGCCCTGGAACTATCAGATCGAGTCCAAATATTTAACACTCCACCTGCCAGTTATGGGCGACATTTATTTATATATAAGTCAAAATAAAATCTGGGCCATTAATGATTATAATGTATCTCATTGTTTTACACTTAACTATTTTAAACAGTAATGTTAATACACTGAAATAATTTATTGAACATAATAAAGTTTGACAGAGTAGGAATTTTCTTCAGAGTTTGTAGCCAGACCCTAACCTTCGGTTTAGCAGTCGATCGCGGGGCGATGAGCCACCGAGGCGTACAGAATATGTATATATTTCTTCAGTCGAGTAGACCTACGTAGTTATTAAAATCACAAAAAGTGGAAATTGACAACAAAAACTTTTACCAGACTTTGTTTTACCTAAACTTCAATCACTAGAAAAGATTTACCCATATTCACATTCCTGATTATGGTAATAAAAATTAATTTTGATGACTTAGTTATGAACTATAAAAAAATCAAGGACGCATTGATTACATTTTTTCTATAAAACTTGGTTGCTGTTGTAGTATTATTCTCCACTATAATACTCCAACAAGAGTTTTAGTGGTTTATATAATAATAGTTCGTGCTCCTTCCAAAAGATAGCAGCAAATCGTATTACTGTCTACAGCGCTATCTAGACTACCATTCAGTTAGTTTTAGGTGAAAACTTTATACTTACTAAAAACAGTACATTGTACTAGATTTACATTAATGTTATTGAAAATCGGATTTGTGCTATTGTATTGTTTATTAATTCTACAAAATAGCATCTAAATTTGTTTGTAAAAACAACAAAATATATTTCTTAAAAATACTTTATGTATGAAAAATATTTATTAAAATAAAATATGAAATAAAATAAATTTTTCACATTACCTGCTGGGTAATTAGTGACTTTAGTGAGTTAGGGAACAGGTACAGTGAAACTTTACAGTTTACATACATTGTCTTTACAGTTTATCTTGGTAAAGAATTTCTAGATTATTGCCTTGGAATCGGGATATTCTGCTCAGGAGTCCAGCTCAATCTGGTGCTCTACTGTGCCACGTCGGGATACCTACTGAGTTAATAAATTCTTAATTTTATTAAAAATAAAAGCTTAACTACAAATACACGTCAGCCTTTGTATCTATTTAATTATTACATTGATACTTAGTAACTAACTACGCAAAGTAAATATGTTCTATAATAATTTATTACATTTTCTGATAGGTTTATTTACTATTTATTGTTTATATTAGTCTATTAATTGATATAGTTTATATTTTATTTATACTTACCAAAGACGACCGACTTATAAATTTCACCTAAATCCTTCTCGTGGTCTGAGAAACGTTTTTAACAATTTCATTGCACTTCCTTCATTCCATCCAGTGCTTATGTTCATAGAATTCTTATAAACAGTACCTCTAGAAAAATATCTACCAAAAGATGAGAAAACGGAGGAGAATCAAGCAAAATAAAACTTTTCTTAGTTCGATTAATGACATTTCTGTATTTATTGGACATTTCCATCAAAAAATAGGTTGTGCCTTATGAGGAAATCAAAATTTTCTGATTTAGTCTTTAAATGTTTGAGTTGTTGTCACCTGTAATGAAGCGGTACTTTAAATATGGAAGTAAAATATTCTACCAACTCATTTAATTTAAATATAATAACTTACACGTTAAAGCGATTTCACGACTATCTCTATCTTACCCGCTCAAAGATCTAAAAGGTAGTGAGTTCGAGAAAAAAATTTGCTAAAATTGAATTGTATGGAAAAGTTCGAGCGGTATTGTTAAGATTATTTGAATCGTTTGTCTGTAATATTGTTTCAAATAGAATATGCAAATATAATTGTTGTTTTTTTCATGAGTTAGGTATTGGATTGACTTTAGAAGAGGATAGAAGCTTCTGAAATGTGGTATTATAGGAAAATGTTGAAGATTAGGTGGGTGGACAAATTATAGTAATTTAGAGGTTCTTAGACGAGTGGATGAAAAAAGAAGTATATGGAAGCATCTTACCAGAAGAAGGCATAGGCTAGTGGGGCAAATCTTAAGATACCCAGGTATTGGTCTATCAATAATGGAGGGTAATATTGGGGAAATGAACTTTAGGGGGAGGCAAAGGTTAGAATATTTAAAGCTAATTACAAAAGATGTATGGTGTTACAGGTATGTAGATATGAAACGACTTGAGCAAGATAGAACAGCTTGGAAAACTGCATCAAACCAGTCGAGAGACTAATGACTAAACAAATAAATGTTGTCTTAGAAAACGCAGGGTGCCTGGTAGTAAAGTCACAATTTTTTTCAATTTCTTTTTTAAAGGTTAATTACAGTGTGATAATGCGGAATCTAACTAATTATTATTTCTTAATTTTATGTAGCAGTTTTTCAAAATGTAAGTTCTGGTAATGAAATCGTATGTTTCTGCTTGTCATTGCTCATATTTTTTAAACTACAGTTTAACGTTTTAGTACCAAAATCACGAAGTAAAATTTTCAGATTGGCAATTAGAGTTTGAAATTTTAAACTTAATATAATATTATTATATCAATAAATAATTTAAATAATTTTACATGAAGGGACATTAGAAAAAGATTTAAAATATTTTAATTTGTAGCTAAAAACAATACTATTGACATTTAGATAAAGAACAAAAATAAGGTTGTAGTAAAGAAAATAAGTTTTCCGTCCACTCTTAAATTTTATTACCAATGAGAAAACGTATATTTTACACTGTCTATATCGATGGCCCGTTTAACGTAGTATAGCATTCAAATTTAAAAGACTGGTAAAACAAAATTTTATTGATGGCCGCATTGGCATAGTTGGTAACGTGCTCGCCTCTCATCATGCGGTCGTGGGTTCGAATCCCACTCAGGCACGGCATTTTCATACGTTACAAAAATCATTTCATCATTCACAGACACAACGCAACGTCGTCGCTAATGACCACACTAGCTGATGCGACGTTAAATAAACAAAGAAGAAGAAAAAAATTATATTTAAATAGTAATCCTCATGAAACACACCGGTTGATTAACGATCTCAATGAGTACCTTGCTTTCCAGCAATAAATACAATAAATCTATAATAGCAGACAAAACGAATCAAATAATTTTTGTAAACTAAAGCTGAATCTTTTACCGTTGAAAACTGAAAACCTTAAAAAGAAACTTATTTAATAAATTGTTAAAAATATTAGCAATTCTGTCAATCATAACTGTAGATAATAAGCATCATCACGTCTTTGTACAAAATAGCCCATACAGAATTGCTTTTTTTCTAAAATTTGGAATTAACATAAGCGAAATATATATTATTAAATAATTACAATGACCAGAAACGTTTTTAACAATTTCATTGTACTTCCTTCATTCCTAACCTACGAACGTTTTTTTATTATTGTAGAGTAATTAAGCCTAAGTAAAATTAACGATTTGTCTTTCTTTAGTGATCAATCAACTTAAAAAATGCATAAGTAACGATAGTTGGAGAAAGAATAGGAGATTATTTGATACAACACTTTAAAAGTGTTTAGTTATTCTATTTTGTGACCAGGTCAAATATGACGTCACATGGTAATGGAGTACTTTATTAATGAAGAAATTTATGTTGTGCTTAGAACTTTGTAGTATGGCCACGATATAAAGGTTTTTTTAAAAATAAAATGCATGCTGCACGCGAACTATAAAATGCATTTCTTCTGCATTACATATGTCAATCAATAAATTCACATTCTGTATTTCATTCACTCGCCTTCGTTTACGAAATAAAATTGCACGGTATTAAACTATTTTTGTTTTTACGTAAACATTTCAAAATGTTTTACTTCCGTATAAAATCAAATGTCTAATCTTCAAACAAAATTATTCATTAAAAAAAACAAAGTTATAAAATAAATAGTTTGTGAAATGTACTGAGATTTTAATAGCAACTCTAATAATAAAACTCTTCCATTGGCCTTGTTCATCCCTAAAATATTTACGTCTACTGGTATTGCAAATCAACCTTCAGTCATACTAAATCTGAGGAGCGTAGTCTCTGAGTACTAAAGTCGTGTTAACAATTATATGAGTATTAGATTAATTTACCCTTTTCTAAATCACGATCGCTGTATTTTAAATGTTCAAATTATCATTCTTTAAAAACACAAAAAAGTACGTACATACAAGAGTTTTATTTTGTCACCTCGAAGTGTTTAAGTGGTTTCAAAAATGATAAAAAACTACCCATCGTTAAAAATTTCAATAAACTTATTTATAAGTTCCAAAATGTAACAAAACTTCTGACTTATTAAAACTACAACATTTTAAATTTGCTTATATTCTTTTTCTTATTCAGGTGCCAATGAATTCCGAATGTTTGCGACCAACAAAGTAATTTTCATTTTGTTTGTTGCACCGCGGTATGGCTCTTCTGAGCTTTTTTTTTTCAAAACAAGGTTTTAAAATTCGAAGCCACGACAATCTTCTTCCACCAGGCTTTATTTTTCCGTATATTATCCCCTTTCAGAATGGCTTGAAGTAAAATTCCTTATGATATGTCCCAAGTATTAGAGCTTCCTACATTTGATAGTGTAAATGATTTCACATATTTTTTCATTCTCCCAAGAACATCTACATTCGTCATCCGAGTAGTCCATGGTACCTACTCTAAAAATTTGCCTGTAGCTATGGAACATTTTCCATTCCGATGAGAAATTTATAGTGACATTAAATTTTGATAAAATTCAAAATTTTTAATCATAGAACAAGTACTTCGAACGTGAAAACGTTTTAAATTAACAAACTTTAATGGATTTTGATTTTTAAGAGTTGAGAATTTCTAAAACAGAACTCCATCAATTGATTAGAATAAATGTTGTTTAAAATCAATTGTTTTTTACAGTAAAGAATAATTTACATACAGTTTAACAAATATTTCAGCAAATATTTATGTTTACAATCTATCTTGAAAAATATAGCCGTCAGCAGTGTTTTCCTTATGATATTCTGGTTATTGTAAATGATAAGATGTTTCTACTTGAGTTCAGATGGTGTACTGTTTTTCGCTAAGATGGAAAATGATGCAATATTTTGTTTGATAAAGAGTAGATGGAATGAAGAAGTGACACATAGTTTAAACCCATGACTAGAACTTTTCTTTTTAGATTAATGTGATTGAAGAATAAGAATTACTTTTATGGTTATTTTAATAATGAAATGTAAACTTAATTTATTTGTAATACAATAATCCAATTTTTAAGCGATAACGTTTGTTTCTTATCACCCATACGTCTTAAAGAGAAATTATTACTCTACAATTCCCTCTTCAATCACTCTTCATCTAATTCACTCTTAATTTAATTTTGAAGTACATCTACCGAACTGTATGTACGGCATTCAAATTTTGATTGCACAAAACAGAGTAATTTAAAAACTATTCAAGCATTCCGGTTCACCCTACTATGTCTCATTACACGCAACACACCGATTTAAAAGCACCGTTCATTTGCGACATCATCAAAAATAGTTATTTTAAATTCTATTCAAAACTAAAAATTCATAAAAATCCGCTAATTAATGGCAAATCCATAAGGCTTCATTAGAAGATTAAAAAGAATTTGGAGCCAGATATCTTCCTTAATTATTTCTGCATGTACCAGTATTATGTGCACCTATTCGGAAAAGGTAAATGTGAAATATTAGATGATATTTTTGTTTTGTTTTTTTACTTTCTCTTGCCTACATGAATATATAGCCTATAGGAAGGAAAGTATTTTTCTCGTGTCGGTTTTTCGAAATCGAGTTTTCACCAGATGTTTTCAGACCCCTTGAACCCAAAAAACATGTATTTAGCGATTGGTGTGTGTGTGTATGTGCGAACAGAATATCTCAACAACGGAACTTTATATGAACTTGAAACTTGAAACTTAAGTTAGATACTATTATTGGACCCGATATGAACATTTTCATCAAAATAGGTCAACCGGAAGTAGTAGTTTATTCGTGTCATTTTTAACTTTTTAGCGATTTTCTCAAAAACGGCTTCTAAGACTTTTTTTTAAATCGCCACATTTACTTAATTTTTTATGCTCTACAAGATAGGGTAGGCGCCATGTTCGATGATATTCTTGGGGAGACTGTTTTCATGAAATTTTTTTTTTTTAAGATTGCGGCATTTTAGCGCAAAAATGTACTGTATAATAAAAGTAATATAATAAAAGTTGTACAAAATTTAAAATTCTACAACTTTTATTTCAACATTTTTTCGTTAACGCTAGTTTAGCGGTAATTAGCAATTTTTCTATTTTTGTGTAAAAAACGTGTAGAAAATCGATTTTTTAAAGATTTCAGCCTTAGTATACATTTTACGACAAAAGTATAGCCTATGCAATAAAATTTATAGAAAATTTAAAGATCTACACCTTTTATTTAGAGCATTTTTCTCTATAGAGCCCAGTTTAGCGTGAAAGATTGATTTTCCAAATTTTTAAGCCAAACTGAGGCTGATTTTCATTTTGCGTCTTTCACTCATGATTAAAATTAGGTTATGTTTATTGAGGTTAGTTTTGTTGTTTATTTCTAATGTTTTATTACTAATGATAGGTTATATTGTTAATTATTATCATTGGCAAGAGAACGTTGTGTGAGTGTTTCACACCAGATTTTTAAATATGCTTTATTACTATTGGTAATAACTTTTCTTTGACAATAACTGTTTATTGTTTTTATTTTCATACTTTAGTATATTTTTCGTTTATTGTGATGCCGAATTTAACGTTGCTGAATGTTGTGATTTACATTCGTGCCTGTTCTTGTTAATTGTTATGTAATATCAGTGTTCTCTCATCTTCTGGTTGTTCTCTATTGTACAAGTAAAGATTCAAAATAAAAGATAAAAAAAGAAGCTTTTTAATCTTTAATACGTGTTTATTGCAATCTGTTCAATTTAAGAAAAATAAGTATTCCCATGACCCAATAAGATGAGAATGATATGTATAAAGTGTAAATAGACGTAGTTTTGTCAGGCCGACCATTCTTGAAAGAGTGTGGTTAATTGAACCCCAACCATCAAAATACACTAGTATCCATAGTCTAGTGTTTAAGTCCATAAGAAAGTAACTACCTCTATACAATTTTATTCATAGGCCTACGATAACTAAATAGACCTATTTTAATTCAGGCGATTATCTCATATTCTGCCCATTTTAAGTCTTCTACACTATTGTCGAGTTTTTCGTACATTAAGTGAGGATAGGAAAGCATAGAAAATGTTAAATAAATCTAAAAGTAAAAGAAGTATTAAGAATTGATTATTTGCTTTTTCAATCTCTGAAAGTTCCATTCCTACGTGTCGGTAATTCGAGTTGATTGAAACCAGGAGTCAATTTCTCAACTACAAAAGTAGGTTTTACATGAATTTTTATAAATAGTAAGAATAATACTTCCGAAATTATAACCGATTTTATATGCGTGAAACTTTTAATTGGTCTCTGTAAATGTCAGGAAGGCTACATCAGAATCAGTTAAAGTTACTTATTGGCTATATATTAAAAATAACAAATCATGTAATCCGAATAAATATATTTCATTATTTTATCCCACGGAACTGTATTTTTAAGGTTTTGTTAATACGTAATAGTTTTTAAGTTTAATAGTTTATACACTTTAACACGGAAAAAGTTTTGACAAGTTTAGTATAAAATAATTTATTTATTAAAACCTCAATATTACTAAGTATCCTCAGATAATAGTAATTAGTATCTGAAGAATAGAATTTCAACTCTGTTGTTTAGGTCATCAACCGGAAGGCTGGTTTGAACCTCTAGAGGCTTTACTAAGTAAAACAAAGTCTGAGGTGGTTTCCCAATGCACTAAGTGGAAAAGTAGCCTATGCTTAGCAGCAGGCCAAGCCCTCCGAAAAGAATCTACTTTCCACCTTGCAAATGACTCCTTCACTTCATTCACATTGGTGTGGCTGTATAATGAAATTCATTACACTCAGAGGAGATAACTTTGACTGGTGTCTTTTACACCTCTACCTTCTATTCTTAAATGCTTCGGTCATATAATTGGCTGACCATGTGATAAGAAACATGACTATTTTTGTAGCCCTGAAACTAGCAGATCGAGGGAAAATTATTCAACACTCCACCTGCCTGTTATGGCCAAAATTGCTATGGGCAAGCATACCGTTTATTACCACAGTTTAACTGTTATTATTGAAAAAATAATGTTTATATTGTTGTGTATACTCGAGGCAAAAGGCGTTAAGTAATTCGTTGTCACCGCTATCCACTAAAGAACGTAACATATTCCTTAAACTGCAAAGGAATATTTAAAATATATATTAATATACAAGCGATTCAAAACAATATTCTACGAGCGATAACGCAATGCATCTTTTACGTCACGAACTTAATATTGCGTAACGCCTCAGGAATGCCATACGTAAATGATGTCGCGAAACAACTATACAAGACAAATTTTAATTATATGACAACTCTCTCGTACAAATCATGTACACTAGAGTGACCGGGTACTCAGCGCAGAAGTTTAAAATACCCCTAGCCAGGGGATGTCTTGGCCTATTAGGACTGTAGTAGGACTGTAGTGATGACTGTAAGTTCCAGCAAGTAATTCAAGTTTTGGAACTTTTAGTGTCAGTTAGAAATTGTTATAATATGTAATAAAAGATACTAAATTTTCAATAAAAAAGTGTCCAGAAAAATTGCATAGCTAAAACATTAAATGACATCTGTATAACTAAATATAGTACACTTAACATGTTCATCAATCACAAATATTTTTAAAACATTACAGATGAAACCATGGAGTGATGGGGCGGTCAACCTTCTAAAAATGAGTGACTTTTGCTTTATTTAAAGTCTCTATCACAGCTTGGTTATTACAGACAACATTTTTGGTAAAGTATAAGCGGGGATTTTTATTAGTTTTCCTTTCCTTACCAAGAATCGAACACGTGACTCGTTTTATAGTCCCTTACATAATCAATGCTCACCGATTGTCACCTATGGCTGTGAAATGTACACTTTGTAAGAAACAGATTGGAACTTGTTGAGTATGTTCGAAAAAATTTTTTTAAGGAAAACCTTTGGACCGGTAAGAAAGAGGAACTGAATACTCTCATTGAAGCCAGAGACATAGTACCTTTAATATAGGCTCAAAGACTACGGAAGTTGGGGCACACCGAAACGAGGATGGTAACGGTGATATGGAAAAAATATTCAAAATAAAAAGGAGAGGCGTCCTAGGAAAAGGTGGATGGATATTGCCATAAATAATTCGATTTTGATATCAGAGAATGGAGAGGATTTTGGATATCAGAGCATGAAGGGTGCTACCAACTAGTAGAAAAGCCTGAGGAGCAAGCAAAAACTCACCAAGGGCTGTAGAGAAACGAAGTGATGACACAACCACTTCTACACAGAGACAAAGATTACTTTAAATTATAAGGATTCATGATGCTTATAGTATATTTTCATAACGAAAGTTGTAATTTATATAAACTTTTCCTACTGTTTCATAAATTTAATTCCGATTCCCCCTCTAATAACAGGGTCATAAATCAACCTTTGCCTTTTCGAAAATAATTCTAGTAACAAATCAAAATAATAAGTTAATATTAAATACTTTATTATAGTTCTCTAAACATTGCATAATTTCAAAACGTTTCAAATGTTGTGCAGATATTTATCGTAAAGTTGTATTACTAGAATTTATTTATTTTTTGTTTAAAAATATTTGCATTTCGGTGGTGATTAAACAGGTTGTTTAAAATAATAAATTTATACAACATTTACTATCCTTAGTATCTAAATTTTATAACAGATATTTCTTATTTAATTGTAATGCATGCAAAACTTTACTCCTATTTAAAACAATGTTGAAGCTCCTCAATGTTTTTAGTTCCGGTCAGCGTTTCGTGTTACTAATGATGGTGAGGATATACTTTGTTAAATGTTGATGTAGCTGGCAAGGAACCACCCCATTTAGAAAAGTATTTTCCAAACTTTTCACAGGAATAATTTTGTTTTATTCTGGGCATTAAATCAAAGGAAACAAAAAAGTAAGTAATATTATCGTACTCTGTGACGTCTGTTACATTAATATTATTAGCAGTATCATGGTTGCCTATTATAACTCATAAAATGTATCTCGTTCCCCTCTACTTGATATGTATTCATTCAGTTTAGCAGTTATTACTTGAGTTAATTTTGTGTTCAACATGAACTTACTCAGGGGAGGGATATTTTCTTCCCTCTTATAAACTGTCAGAATTGGCAACACCTGCCCCTCAACAACCCACGAATGTTAGTTACAAGGTGGCGTAGGTCACGCACGTTCAACTCAGTTGAAATGCGAATAATAAACATGAAAAAATGCGAACATTTAGCACATACACACGAACCAAATAGACCTGCATCACGCGCGAGCTCATCTATACCCACATGAATTTTTGTAATGGAAAGTTTGGATTTGACAGATCTAGGACTGTAACCCGGAATAGATGGCCTTCTATTGGTTAATTGGGCTTGGTGACCGGGTCATATTTGAAGACTCGCTCATTATTATGTCTGAGAAGTCATCAAGCAGTTAGCTTTGTTTTAATAAAACGTGCAATCAGTTTTTTGCAATCACTAAGATCAGCCTATCTCTCTAATTCTTTTTCTTGCCATTTCATTCACGTTTTTAGATTTATTTTTTAAAATGATAGGTTTGTTAAATTATTTCATGTATTTCTTAATGGAAGACACTTTTCTAGCTTTTCTTTAGAACAAATACTAAACATTTTGGTCGTTTGGATAAATTTTTACTTTCTTTTGCCTATATGAATATAGGTAATATAGGAAGGAAATATACATAACAAGGAAAGTATTGTTTTCATGTCGATTTTTCGAAATCGAGTTTTCACCGGATCTACACGTTTTCGGACTCCCTGAACCATAAAAACGTGTTTTTAGCGATTGGTCTGTGTGTATGTCTGTGAACAAAATATCTCAAGAACGGAACATCGTACAAACTTTAAACTTAAAACTTAAGTTAGGTAATACTAGAGAACCCGACACAAACATTTTTATCAAAATTGGTCAACCAGAAGTAGTAGTTTATTCGTGTCATTTTTCACTTTTTTGCGATTTTCTCAAAAACGGCTACTATGGTTTTTTTAAATCGCCTCTTTTACTACATTTTTTATGCTCTACAAGATAGGGTAGGTACTATGTCTGCTGAAGTTCTTGGAAAGGCTATACTCTCGTAGAAAAAAAATGTTTTCTTTTAAAATTGCGGATTTAATATGCATTTTAGCGCAAAAATGTATATATAATAAAAGGTGTAGAAAATTAAAAATCCTTCAAATTTATTTCAAACATTTGTTTGTATTACGTTTAGTTTAGGGGTAATTAGCAATTTTTTTTCACGAAAATGTGTAAAAAATTGATTTTTTAAGATTTCAGCCTTAGTATGCATTTTACGACAAAAGTGTATACAATAAAATTTATAGGAAATTAAAAGATCTAAAAGGTCAGAACGAAAATCGTTATACATGATAAGGTTTTAGAACAAGTCTCGCATTTTAAATATTTAGGATGTGACGTAAGCTTTTTAAAAGATGACGATGTTATGAATAAACTGAATAAGTTTAGAACAATTTGCGGGACAATACATCGAACTTTGAAAAATAAGACAAGAAAGGATACAAGAATTAAACTGTACAAAACTATGGCAGTCCCGGTTTTGCTGTATGGCAGTGAAAGTTGGACCATGACGCAACGAGAGAGATCTCTAATACAAAGTGCAGAAATGAAGTTTTTTAGGGCGACGGCAGGCTATAATAGGCTGGACATGAAACGTAATGAAAGTATTCGAGCAGAATTACAGGTCCAACCACTATTAGACGGCATTGCGCGCTACAATTCCAGGTGGTGCGAACATGTGAATAGAATGCGAGAGGAAAGACTACCAGTCCAAATATTAAGTTATGCCCCACGGGGTAGACGTGATAGAGGAAGACCGCTACGAAGATGGGTGCCGGAACAGGCTTTAGGCCTATCCGTGTTTGGGTGATGATGATGATGAAAAGATCTACAAATTTTATTTAGGGCATTTTTCTCTACATAGTGCAGTTTAGCGTGAAAGAGTGATTTTCCGTATTTTTAAGCCAAACAGGTTGATTTTACTTTTGCGTCTTTCACTCATGATTAAAATTAGGTTATTTTTTTGAGGTTAGTTTTGTTGTTAATTTCTAATGTTTTATTAGGTACTAATGTTAGGTTATATTTTTCATTATTTACATTGGCAAGAGAAAGTCTTATGAGTGTTTCGTACCAGATTTTTTAATTGTAATTTAATTTGCATTAAATGTTGGCTGTAAATTCAATGGCATGAAAAGAACTGAAATTTGGTAAGAAAATCAAAGCTACCACTTGTCATCGGTGAAATCGCTATTAAATGAACCGTCATTCTGAAATAGTAATAATCACATCACATAATTATCGCATCGTCACATAATTATTTTGTAATTACCAACAAATAAAACTCAAGTTTTAAAGACCGATTTCGAAAATTCTTCTATAGATTTTTAACCTTTAAAATCAGATACCTACCAATTCGATGAAATAATACTCTTGTTGTCTTAGTCAACAGCTGAAAGGCTGGTTTGAATCTAGAGGTTTTATTAAGTAAAAACGAGGAGTGAGGTGGTTTACTATTGCCTTCCTCACTGAGTTGAAAGAGTACGCTTATCAGCTTGCCAGGGCCTCAGAAAAAGCACCTATTTTCCACTCTGCAAATGACACCTTCACTTCATTCACCACAGGGTCTGGTTGTATAGTGAAATTCATTACTTTCAGAGGAGATAACTCTGACTAGTGTCTTTTACACCTCTACCTCTTCTTTTCTTAAATAGTTCAGTCATAGCTGACTATGGGATAAAAACAGCATTATTTTTTGTAGCCCTAGAACCAACAAATCGAATGCAGTTTATTTAAGACTCCACCTGCCCGTTCTGGGAATGAAATAATACTAATAACTAGATAAAATTGATTTGATAGATCAAAAGGGAATAAACTGAAGCAGGAGTCAGTAGGTGAAGTGCAAGTGCTCCATTAGTATTAGTACTCCATTAGCTTCACTCCAAAAGTACGTTCCATTTTTTAAAAATATTATTTTCAAAATTAAATTATACTTATTTTAATTTTAAAAATAATATTATACGCATTTTAATATCTAATGTCACGCTAATAATATGGTAGTTGTTAAATAGTAATACAGTAAGCACCGCTTATTACTTTAATGAATCAGTCGCTTTTTCTGATCAAATTGAAAAACAAACGGAATCTAGTTTTAAAATTATGTAGTTTTCTTCTGTTTGTATCGTCAAAATTATTAACGGAATAGTTGTTTTATCTGTTCTAACTGAATTAAGGGTAATTTTTTTTGCCTAATTGGTAGTCATTCACAGACTCGTTAGAGAAGAGTGAAGGGGAAGGCTTTCGGTGCAATAAATCACACAGTATTCTCTTCTCACAATCAAGGATTAGGCTCTCACCTGTTCCGACTCACAACAGCGACAAAACTCAATTGATTTATTGCCATCTCTTGCGTGGCCTCCCAACATCTCTCATCCCCTCCGACATGTATTTCAAAGCGTTGAGAGAGATCCTTTCCTCAGACATTCTCTCAATGTGCTCCTTCCATCGATTTCGATACTCAGCAATCTTCCCACTCAAGTTGTAAACATCCAGTTCCGTTCTTATACCCTCATTTTTTAGTTGGTCCCTACGATTGCAACCATTTTTTCTCCTCAAGAATCTCACATCTGCACTCTACACTCTACTCTCTTGTAGTTTTATCACACAGTATTCACAAATTAACAATATCACCGCTTTTTTAGAAAGGTAGACACGTGGGTCAGGGTACGATGAGGTTATAATGCAGAACCAAATTTATAAGTTATCATATGTGATATAGATATCCTCTAAACATAAAAGGTAATAAATAGGCCAATGTACGATGTACTTTTGGTTTGTATGATTTTGCTAAAACTTATTTTGTTTTCTTATATTTTTAATGTGTTGTGTGTTACAGTTTTGTGAAGAATGAGAGACATTGTCAAGTATTTTGTACTTCGTCTAATTTGTAAGAATTCAGTATTTTTATAGATCAAAAATAAAATACCAGAAAATGCATTATATATATAAAAATAATAATAAACGAAAACGTGAATACTGATAGAAATGACTTTTTAGCACAAAAACGTAAGCGTACCATTAAGACTGCTCTTGATTTATGATATCGTTTCAGGTTACTGGTCAGGCTGTTACTGACGCAATTTTCGGGTATTATCATCGCCGTTTAGTTCGATTAAAAATCCGAAGTACCTACGCCATCATAATAAGCGACAGCTAATGTACTACGTTTTAACTTGATAAGTTTTACACACGCTACTCGGAATTAAACCTTTCAGTACAGATGTTTGACTTTTAGATTTCCTGTTCAAAACTTTATCCGTCATTCCAGCAAGGTGGTTTCAAATGATTTTACACCTATATATTAAGAAAAAACCAATTATTATAATTATAAAGATGTTAGTTGAAAAAAATGAATTACTACAAATTTAAATAGAGCCTCCTACAGGAATCTAGTTCATTAAAATCACTTATTCTTATTTCGCAAAGGATGAACTTTCTGAATGAACTACTTACTTAATAACACAAAGAAAATATATTTTCTCAATTATCCGTCTATTCAAGTAGCATACTCTAGAAACATATAAGAAAATTAAGAAAAAATGAACAGAATATGAAATCTTTTGTCAGTAACTTTCCTCTGTCAGTTTGAAGGTTCATATAATTATTAATTGTGAAGTTGTTCGCAAAAGAGAACGTAAAATACTTATACTAAAATATTCGCGAGAGAACTGTAATCTCTTAAGCAATAATTCTTAGTCTGTATTGCACCGACACAACATTAGCAATTTAGACTGCTATTACATCATCAGCCAGATGTACCAAAAAACGTCGCTCTAGATAATAATTACGTTCACAAGCCTATCTCTAACCAACTGCTGAAACTTTGTGCGGTCAGCTGACTAACATCTTATGATCATTAAAACGTTGCACTATTCCTCTCCACCAGCTAACCGTATTAATTTAACAGAAAAAAGTGACCAGCAATTGGGGTATTTACAAACTCACCCAGTTTTGTATAGTTTATGTATAAGTCCCTCAATTTTTTCAATAATTAAGAAAAATCATTGATTCTTCTTATTGACAGGTTTAAATCAGGTAGCAGAGAAAAAAGCATTCTTATAATTTATCAGATTAAACAACTTGAAACGAGGCGTCAATATTTTATATTAAAGATCACCATAAACGTTTAAAACTGTATTTTATAAATTTTTACAAAATAACAATCGTATGTTTCCATCTTTTTTTATTACTGGAAGTTTAACCCAGATATACAGGTACTTTTAATATAACTTCCGATATACCCAGTGGTACATTTTCCTATTAGACTACATGTGTTGTCCGTTATTCAGACCCTTTCATGGTAAAAAGGTCTCTGCGCCATTTTTTCTTTAGACGTCCTCCAGTTGGGAAGTTCCTTGTGCCTAGGTCACGGGGTAGTTGGTTCGAATGGTTGTCTAGTCGTTCGCAAAATTTACTATAAAAGGACGCGGTTAGTTCCTGTACTTTTGGAATTGTGAAATTTATTATCCTGAAGGTTTTTTGTTGTTTACACAAAAAGAAGCAAGACTTAAGAATTTTCACTGAAAGGTTTTTTAGTTACTCTTTCGAAGTTACTCTCTGCCGCTCAAAAGAGCTGGACACCATAAGTCCAGAATGGTCTCAAAAGTGTTTTATAAATAAAAATTTTGGAACGGATGTTCAATTTCGGTCGAGGATTAATTAAGCAGAAGAGTAGCTTCAGCGGTTAAGTTCTAAACGTTCTGCACGCACAGAATGGTTCCAAGTTAGTCAATCCACAAGCCAAGATATTTTTAACCCAAAAAATGTATATGTTTGATTCACTTAAATGGTGAAAGCCGAATCATATAATCGGTTGGTAACGTGCCTCCATGATCTAGAGAATGAGATTAAAAATTTAGATGAGTGTCCTATGAATGCAGCAGCTGCAATCACTACAAACATACTTGAGATAAGCACACATTGACTGCTTAAAGCTATAAAAAATTAATGTTTTTTAATGATGCACTATAATTTAAATTTTACTGACGGTAAAAATATAAATTACCGACCTCATGATTTCAAATACAAAGGTAAAATTTTAAAACTAAATTTAATTAATATAGGCCTACAATTTAGCACTGCCACTTCTTATCAATTACGAATATTTGGCACAGCGGCAAAACAACATCTAGCAAACCCGTTTGCAGCAGCTAACTTGTTTTTAACTCACACTTAAGCTAAAATTTCGTAGTATAGAGAAATAAAACGTCATAAAGTGAGAAGATATTACAATCGTAAAGACAGACCAAAACCATTGAAAGCAAAAGAAAATCACATTTCACTAAATGCCACCTCAGTAATAAAGAGGAATTTTATTCGTTAAAACACACGCGTTAAAGCCAAGTAAATTTATTTCTTAAATTTGTATGACTAGGCCTATACAATACCACGGAAACTTTCTAGCCGCTTTGCTTCCCAAATCCCGTCTCTATTACAGCATAGAAATCAATCAAAATTATGTGTCTTGTACACTTTTCATGTTATTATTCTAGCTGCTATTTGAGTAACAGCGAGTGTATTTGTATAGATTTTTTACACTACCAAACGGTTCCCATACCGTTGTAATCACTGTAGGTAGTAACTTTAATCAAGACCTTTCTTGACATCTCTCCGTTTTGGAGTACTCCTTTTTGGAGTCTCCTAGACGAAGTTATCAAAAAAACCTTATCCATCGTGAGTGAAAAGACTGGACGGCTTAATTGAAAATAAGAGTTATAAAAAGAGACAGGAAGTGTGGTACGAGGTACTATTTCATGGGAGTTTAAAATTCTAATCCACATGTGTCATATGGAATGTAATTTTACTTTTTTAAATAATAAGGTGGCAATGCGGTACATGTTTCGATGCAGTTTTAATACAAAATCAAAAGCAAAAATGCGGTTCGATATCTCAAATAGTTTTGATGATATTGAAGACGTTCAAATTTTTTATTGAATGTCTAATGCGAATCATTAGTCATTATCTTTAATTGTACACTATACCATTCCGTCAAATAAAATTTTCGCTGCAAATATTGAATAAATGATGCAAAATGAACGCCATGCCAGGTGGGTTGGTAAGCAATTCTACTGCACTTTTACAACGTATCCATTGTAGTACAAATGTGTTATTTAATATTTCTTGGACTCCTACTGCGTAGTAAGGACTTCATCTTATTGATACCACAAGTTGATTATGTCTTGCCTACTGTGTTATGAATAGCATGAGTAGTTAGTGTGATCAGATTTAACAACATATCTTTTTAAGTGTTTCCTGTTGAATTTCCTTTTATAAAAAAGCCATAAGAACCGTCTGTTAAGAATATCAGCTCGGACGTTTAATTACATGCGTACGTTAATTTCTGAAGATGCTATGTATGACCCTTGAATCTTCGTCCGAAAATACTATGTTATTAAAAAAACTTTTACCATTATCATACTCTACCATCATAATGTCACGAGCTACTCAACCCGTCGATCGAAGTCATCTTCAATCAGTTCACATAATAAATGTAGCTTAACCCTTTATAGGTCTTTGGTAAGTATACCACACTTGCAATAAGGTCGAATTTATTTAAGGATAAGCCATAGAGTTGAACCTTATTGGTATTTTATGTTGTTACAGATGGTTTCTGGTAAGTAGGCTACCCACATATTGAAATTTGCGCGCAGCGACCATTTGCTTCTTGAGTTGCACGAATGTGGTAAAGATTCATACTAGGGTACTCTACCGTGTTGTTTGTGCTTAGAAAATTCAAGTTTTTTACGGGAAAGCAAGCATTCATAAAGTTAAGATTAGTTATTCTACACATTTTTTTATATAGAACTACATGTTGTTTTAATAAGCATTCTTACCACTAAACATTATGTGATTACCATTTCAATTAACGTTTCTTGGTAAGTATACTTACCAGGACTTAACTTAAAAAAAATAAATATCTTACAGTCCTGGCACTAGAAATATATTTTTCAACTCCCTGTAAAGCAAAATTTAATATTTTACTACATATATATTTTCCCCGTAGTACTGCCCTATAAAGTGGATCATAGTAAAATTTGTTAAGAGATTTTCTGACCGAGCATGTTATTTCAATGAATGATTGCATCGCATTTAACGGCCTACCATCACTGAAAAAAATTTTGGTCTTTTAGCTCGAGAATGATCAGCTAATAGACAGGTTTCTTTAAAACCGTTTTACCGTTTAAAAAACTACAGATTTAGAAATTTCAGGTCGTTAGGAAACGTATTGTTAAATAAATCGCAAATAAGTTGGTATGACCGTACTCGTTCACCTTAGGCATACACTATTAACAAAGGTTTTCTATCGATTTCATTTAAACAAGTCATTACCAAACTTATTAAATTTGTAATTTCTCTTCTAGAAATATTTTCACCAGATAGGTGAATTTTACCAACTTACCGTAGTACACATTAACAATTTTATGAAACTATTGGGTCAAACTGCCGATTCTTTAGCAGTCGTTAAAGTAAATTAGAATAATTAACTAAACGCTCCTACAATTGGCAATTTTTAAAATTGTAATCTATCATTTTGTTTTGTCCATCCGCCCGTTACACCCAAATGTCAGAAAGTAGAAGAAATAACAACAAACGGTTTTCGGAATCGTAATTTACACAAAAAGCTAGTGGGCCTAAATTTGATTCGAATTTTTGGTTTTGACAGGAAGTGGCCCAAAACCGGAAGTTAAGAAATCAGAGTCGGAATTTTAAAATAAAAATAGTATCATTAGATTCCTCTTAAAGAGTAGATACAGAAATCATTGAATTTGAAGTTCCTGTTTCAACCGGAAGTGATCAAAAACCGAAAGTCAAGAAATCAAATTCGGAATTTTGAAACAAAATTAGTCTCATTAAATTCCTTTTGAAGAGTAGATGCAGAAATCACTAGTATTTTTTGCCATGTCAAAGGTAAACCTTTTTAAAAATTTCCACCAACCGTGAGACGCGTCATCTCATGAAAGGAATTTCTTAATTAACTCAATTTTATGATAAAATATTAAATTAATTTAATAAATTATCGTAGAATTAAAAAGTAAAATCTAAATTTTTAACAAGAGTCTCTTATATTTTGAACTTAAAATTCAGCTGATATGTTTAGTAAAAATTTTATTTGCTAGAAGCCATATTATTTAATGTAATTAAGTAAATTAAGCCATTCCAGACTCTTCACCAACGTTGTATATTAGGCCTAACTATCAGCTCGATAGTATACAAAAATTAAAATTTTCAATAACAGAAAATTTGAAGATTCATCTATCTCATTTTTAATATATTTTTTAAATCATTTTATTATAATATTTGTAGTGGTTTTCTCCAAACGTGTCAGGTATTTAGTAAGAGTAAATATTAAGGTCAGCCAAAATGACATGGGAAACTTATCTTAATGTTTGAATCCATAAAGACGTAAATTTTATTAACGTGGTATTTTATTTTTAATTTATGAAGATCATCTACAGCAATTTAAAAAAACTAAATAAGTGGTCATTATTGACTTATTTAAAAATCAATAAGTAAATATCATTTTTGTTTACATCAAAAAAGAGTGAAGGTTAACTTTTGTCGTCGACACGATTTTTAACGGATTACACATCGTCTGATCGGTGGATTATTGTAATTGCTGTCGTATTCCTAGTACTCGAATACAGAGCATCAAACTAAAGGACATTTTGCGCATCTAGGAATGAAATCATTTTTAACTGTTCAGTGGTTTTCCAAAATTATTGGTAATATATTTTTACTCTCTCTTGCTCTGTAAATGAATATATACGGAAGAAAAGTATTGTTTCCAGGTTGATTTTTCTAAAACGAGTTTTCAAAGGGAATTCAGCCCCCCTCCCGAACCTAAAATAAAGTATGTTTTTAGCGAGTGGTCTTTGTCTTTGTGTGTGTGAATGTGTGTGAGCGAAATATCTCAAGAACAAAAAATTCTAATAAGTTCAAACTTGAATTTAAAGATCTTAATTTAGATACCACTAGGGCAACTGAAAAGAACGTTTTCATCAAAATCGGCTAACCGGAAGGAGTCCAGTAGTTTATTCATCCAATTTTTCACTTTTTTGCTATATTTTCAGAAACGGCTCCTACGTTTTTTAAAAATTTGCCTCATATACTGAATATTTCGTGCTCTACAAGATAGGGTAAGCGCCATGTCTGCTGAAATTCTTTGGGAGCCTGTGCTTTCGCAGTAGATAGTATTTTTTTTAAGATTTCGGCCTTAATACGCATTTTAAGACAAAAGTGTATATAATTAAAATTATAGGAAGTTGTGTGTGGTAGTTCCACGTTAGTCTCTCGTCTAATGTAAGGCCTAAATACAATATTTGTCTCAAGTATCGCATGATTGTCGTAGCGTAAAAGTTACCCGACGAAGTGGAAACGTAACGTGATGTGTTTTTGTTAATTTCATATAATTTTTAATAATTTACACGAGTGAAAAAAATAAAAATATGTGTAATTTTGTAAAGTTAACTTTACAGTTTTGCGGTCACAGTATTTCTATCGTCTGCGTAAGTAGCCGCTAAAAAATCCGGAGCAGTTGGGAAATCAGATGTGTAGAAGAAATAATTTAATTAATTAATTAAGATTTAGAAAAATATGTAAATATAAGTTTGGAATCTTTCAAAGCAAATGTAGTTTAAACTTCAAGCACCAGACATAATATTTATTTTTTTTACTGTTGACTAATAAATTTTCACCACATATCATTTCATATCACTCTAGAAACTTTTCTAAACAGGCTTACTGAACTTTGTAGTTGTGACAATCATTAACTTGTATTAAGTAGCCTATTTTCTGCATTGTTATTCTGACAAAAATTTAGGCAATATTTAGCACAAAACAATAACCAGATAAATGATAAACTTACTACTGTAGCGTTAATGTGACCTTGAAGCATGCATAATTCTTATTGCATCGTAAGCATGCACTGATTAGGTTTACGCTGAGTATTAACTTTATTAAACGATAATTGTTACAAAATATTTTAAGCGGTCAATGCACAACGATAGGCCTACCGCTCTTGTACTCACAATTGAATCGGTCATTCCCTTTGATATACGTTTTACATTTAGTTTCTTTTAATAAGTTTTTATCAAAACAAATTTGAAAATGTTCATTTTTATGGTATTCCTGAAGTAGGTAAATAAGATTAAAATGCTGACTTTGTTTTATTTCTGCATGAAATTTGTTGTTAAATAGCCACAAAATAATTATGTTATGAAATAATATTTATAAAAATGTATTCTAGGTATTTCTAGTTTAAATTAGTGACTGAAGGAAGCTTTTCACAATCATAAATATTTAAATTCTTCACTTTCAAAAAGAAATACGTCAGTTTTTGGAAATATTCACTTTCTTTGTCAACCGTGATCAACAGTAGTTGTCTCTCATAAAAAGATTCGAAACCATAAAAACTTTGTATGTCTGCTTCATCTGAAATGTACGGCTTAAGCTTCAAGAGATCAACTGCGTTCTTACTTTGATTCGAACAAAATCTCTTTAGGGTAAGCCGTTTCTTAGTATATTAGGCTACTATTAGTAAAGGAAATCAATACTTACGTGACTTTTTGTATGGAATAAAGTATTAACATTCAATTAGCTCGAAAATGTACAAAACGAAAAAAGGCAGAAAAATTTGACTTATGGGCTTTCTTTAATGACTGATTCAATTTATACAAGACTTAAACTTATTTTACAAATATACATACATTTATTTTTTCTTTAGTTCTTATTCAAAGTTCCATCAACAGCTTGGTTATTAGCGACAAATATGGGTTATGAAACTCGAACGTTGAATTTTGACTTAAAATAATTTCCACACCCTAACCAGAAATTGAATCCAGAAACTTCCGTTTTCATAAGAATACAAATTACTCTTGTAAGCGTAAACTTGACTTAAAGTGCAGAAAAATAGATTTATAAAACATACTTTATCTTCCAAAATAACTTGGTTTCATATCTCATCGGTAATTGGCATAATTTCTTTGTGTTAAATTCTATAGGCCGTTTCAGAGTTACTCGATTCATATGTAAGTATTTATATACCTGATTCATATGTAAGTATTTTTTCTCTCTATTTCCTATATGAATATAAAAATAGGAAGGAATGTACTGTTTTATGTCGATTTTTCGAAATTGAGTTTTCACCGGATCTACACATTTTCAGACCCCAACCCAAAACCATGTTTTTCTCGATTGGTCTGTGAACAAAATATTTAAAGAACGGAACATCATACAAAGTTGAACCTTGAAACTTAAGTTAGGTACCACTAGAGGACTAGACACAAACATTTCATTAAAATCGGTCAAGCGGCAGTAGTACTTTATTCGTGTAATTTTTCATTGTTTGCTATTTTCTCAAAAACGGTTCCTACGTTTTTTTTAATCGCCTCATTTACTACATCCTGTACTAGATAGGGTAAGCGCCATGTCTGCTGAAATTTTTGGGGAGGTTGTGCTCTCGTAGAAAACACTGGGTTTTTAAAACTTGAAGTCTTAATATGCATTTAAGGGCAAAAGTGTACAGGTACAATCAAAGTTGTAGAAAATGTAAAAACTTACAACTTTTATTTGAAACATTTCTTTGTAAAACGCTTAGTTTAGCGGTAATTAGTGTTTTTCTTTTTTTCATGATAATCTGTAAAAAATAATTTTTTTAAGATGTCGGACTTAGTATGCATTTTACGACAAAAGTGGATATAATCAAATTTTTAGCAAACTCAAAACCTACAACTTTCATTTACGCATTTTTCTGTACACAGTTTAGCGTGAAAGAGTGATTTTCCGTATTAGTAAGCCAAACTACGATTGGTTTTCATTTTGGATCATTCACTCATGATTAAAATTAGGTTATGTTTTTTGAGGTTAGTTTTTTGTTTATTTTTAATGTTTTATTACTAATGTTAGGTTATATTGTACATAATTTTGACAAGAGAAAGTCATGTGAGTGTTTCACACCAGATTTTTTTTATACTAACTTAGTAGAATGATACTCTTAGTAGTAGTAATGATAACTTAGTAGACTACTTACTCAATTTGCGACACATTGAAATGTTTCAAAACTTACCTTTTTTCTTGTTTGACCATTTTGGATCACTTTAGTCAATTACTTCTTGGAATACTTTTGAAGTTTTTGTTTCCAGTACTTTTTCATTCTATCGGATCTTGCTTTTCCTTCCTCATCTGAAAATACCTTTTCCGTGTATTTTCTAGTTGTAGCTTGTATTATGGTGTATTTGTAGTATTTTATTTTTTTAGTATTTAGTATTAGTATTTTACTTTTTCCTGTTTTTTTGCTTTAAATCTTCCAAACTTACCTCATTACAACAACATTAAAATGAGAAACACAAAACGTGTTAATTTGTAGAAATTCACGCCACACTTAAAATCGGAAGTTACTGCGCTGACAAATTTCAACAGATCTCGAATGATCAATCTTATTTTAGTGAAAACCGTGGTAATTTTTCCGTCTAAACTTATTATTTAGTACCTTAAAGTTATTATTTAGTACCACTTTGGAATTATTCTCATTCAGTTAAATTATTAACCCACCGGGTTGGCCTAGAGGTAAAGCGTCGCCAAAATCAGCTGTTTAACAGCTGATTTTCGGAGACGAAGGTCCCTGGTTCAAATCCTAGTAAAGGTAGTTAGTTACTTTTATACGGATTTGAATGCTAGACAGTGGTTACCGGTGTACTTTGATGGTGGGGGTTCGATTAACCATACTCTCTCAGGAATGGTCGACCTGAGTCTGTACAAGACTACACCTCATTTACTCGTCATACACATCATCCTCATCTCATTGGGTCATGGGATTGCTTATTGTTCTGAATTAAACAGATTGCAACGTACACAAATTAGGGATTTAAAAAAAATGAAGTTAAATTATTTCTTAAATTTGAGCTACAAAACAGCATATTTGGGAATATTCTGATTCTTCTTCTTTTAGTGCGCTATCCGTTTCGGATGTTGGCGACCAGCATGGCAATTCTCACTTTGCTGACAGCAATACGGAAAAGTTCAGCAGATGTCTTTCCGGTCCATTCCCTGAGGTTGTGTAGCCAGGATATTCTTCTTCTTCCTGGTCCTCTCCTTCCATCTATCCTCCCTTGCACAATGAGCTGTATCAAAGAGTATCTGGACTCATTCCGCATGACGTGTCCTAAATACTGAAGTTTACGGATCTTAATGGTGTTCAATATTTCTCTGGATTTCTTCATCCGTCCCAGAGCTTCTTCATTTGTTACATGCTCTGTCCATGATATTTTAAGCATTCTCCGGTACAACCACAATTCAAAGGCTTCTATACGTTTAATCATACTCTTGTTCAATGTCCATGACTCTGCTCCATACAGCAAAATAGAGAAGATGTAGCACCTCAAAAGTCTGATTTTCGTTTCAATGGTAAGATCATGGCTCCTGAAAACTCTGTTCATTTTATTGAAAGCAGCTGTTGCCCTTGCTATGCGATATTTAATCTCCAGTGCCATATCCCAATTTTCATTTATCATTGTTCCCAGGTACATTGTGTGTTTCACACGTTCTAATTGCTGGTTATTGACGAAAATTTTGGCATTGTCGTTTCTGTGCTTGGAGATCAACATGAACTTCGTTTTCTTACTGTTCATATCAAGGCCATATTTGCAACTTACTGTGGCTATTTTGCTCACTAGATGCTGTAGACCTTCTTCACTATCGGCAAGTACTATGGTGTCATCCGCATACCTTATATTGTTGATTCTCTCACCTTGAATTGGTATTCCATGCTACTCTTCACCATCCAATGCCTCTCTAAAAATCTGTTCCGAATAGCAGTTGAACAGCAACGGCGACAAGACACATCCCTGTCGGACTCCTCTTCTTATTCTTATCTCATCTGTTGTTTCGCCATCTACCCTCATTTTTGTTGTTTGGCCCCAGTACAAGTTTGTGATTATTCTCATGTCCTTTTCATCAATACCAGTTTGTCTCATTATTTCAACCATTTTTTCATGTTGTACACGGTCGAAAGCCTTCTGGTAATCAATTAGGCAGCAATAAACATCACAGTTTACATCTCTGCATCTCTGGACCAAGACTTGCACAGCAAATAACGCTTCTCTAGTTCCAACTGCATTGACAAAACCAAACTGATTCCGAGATATTTGCTCTTCACATCTCTTGTAAATTTTCCTATGAATTATTTTGAGGAAAACTTTTAAAAGATGGTTCATGAGACTAATGGTGCGGTGATCTTCGCATTGTTTGGCTCCAGGCTTTTTAGGAAGAGCAATGAATTCCGAGACCAACCAGTTATGCGGTATATTGCCCGAAGAGTAGATCTTGTTGAAGAGGTTTGTGATCTTCTGTAGTCCTTTTTCATTCAAAAGTTTGACAAACTCTACATGAATGTTGTCTGGCCCCGCTGCTTTGCCTTCTTTCATTCCATTAATTGCTGCTTGTACCTCCAATAGTAAGATGGTTGGCCCACTTCCTCCATTCATCTGTCCCATTGAATGCCTCCTATCATCTTCAAACAGCTTTTCAAGGTACGTTATCCAAGTATTTTTCTTCTCTGCAATATCCACCATGATTTCACCTTTCTGATTTAGAAGTTTCCCATGAATTTTTCTTCTTCCTTGCCCTGTTACTTCTCTGACCTTCCGGTGTACATTAAAATCATCATATTTGCTTTGATATGCTTCTATTTCCTGACACTTTTCCTTGGGTTCATTTTCCTTTGCCTTTCTGATTTCTCCTCTGATGACCCTGTTTATTCTATTGTATTCCAAAGAATTTCCCTTATTTATCCTTCTTAGCTCCATCAGATCCAATATTTCCTGCGTCATCCATGTCTTTCTCTCCATTTTCTCTTCCCTCAAGTAAGTTCTCTTTACACCTTCTATTATCTCCTTTATTTCTGTTATTTGATCCTCAACGGGAGAGCTGTTGTTTATCTGTTTCATGGCTGTGTTCAGTTTTGTTTTAACATGATTCTTGATTTGTTGATCTTTCAGTAGTCTAAGGTTAATTCTGATTGTTTCTTTTCTTTTTACCTGTTTTAGGACCACTCTGAACTGCCCAATTACTGGGACATGATCTGACTTCATGTCTGCTCCTGGAAATGTTCTCATATTTGTACAGCTATTTCTGAAACGTTTGTTGATCATAATGAAGTCAATCTGGTTTCTTACTATTCTGCCAGGCTTGTCTTGTGGGGATTTCCAGGTGTACAAACGGCGTGCATGATGTTTGAACTGAGTGTTGAGTACCACCAGGCCATGCTGTTCAACAAAACTTTCAAGCATGTCTCCTCTGTCGTTCCTTTCTCCTAGACCATACACCCCAATGAGTTCTGTCTTTTGCCCAACTCCCAACTTTGCATTGAAATCTCCCATTATAATATTTGTATCCTGTTTGGGTAGTTTTCTGTATAATTGGGCAATATCCTCATAGAACTCTTCTGCTTCAGTGTCCTCTTTCTCTGCAGTGGGTGCATACGTCTGTATAAGGTTCAGGTTCACGGGTCGACCTTTGATTTGAAACAGCATAATTCGCTCTGAGAAAGGTAAAACGTTGATTACACACTTTGCCATTGTTTTGTTCACTATCAGTGCTACCCCGTTCTGATATGTATTGTCTTGAGTGCCTGAATAGTATACCATGTAATCATCAACCTTGATTGATCCTGCTCCCGGCCACCTCATTTCACTGATGCCCGTTATATCAACCTTCATTCTATTCATTTCTTTAATAGCATTATGGATGTTTCCTTGTTGTGCCATAGTTTTGACATTCCACGTTCCAATCTTAATTTTCTCTCTGACATGATGTTTCCCAGTACTGATGGCATCTCTCAAAACTGTCCCCCCCCCCCCGGAGATCCGAATGGGGGACTTGAAACTCCGGAATTAAATTTAGCTGTGAGTGCTACCATATTTGCTGATTAACTAGGACATATCCATATTCAGGATCTTTAATGAGGTGCTGAGTTCAAATTTCTTAAGGCTTGATTAAGGCTTGTAAAATATACAATCGTTCGCAGTTGAATAACACTACATCACCGTGAACGATTACCGCGTTGGTTTAATAGAACATGATGTTGATGTTTAAAATTTTGAAAAGGCAATTCTAATCATTTTCGATTCAACTGGGTATTACACTAATAGTTTACTTCCATCAGTATGCACTGTGTGATTTAAGCGGAAAATATGTTATATTGTGATTTAAATGAGATTTACAGGTGTCAGTTTAATGTTATACGAAGAAATATTAAAAAACATGGTTGCATACTGATTGGTGCTTGATACCGGAATCAGCTTTGTAATTGTTTTACTTTAAGGTGCATCAACAGCTAGCTCATTAGCGATAACTTTGGGTTAAGGAATATAGGTTTTGAAAATACAATAATTGTCTATTTAAAACCTTTACACACTCTCTTAAGAACAAAATTATTCTGCAGTTTATTAATTGAGGAGTGCCTGAAATAAAAATATCAGTTTCTACAGAGTGATTTTTTAGTCCGGTTACCCAATTGTTAATGTCTGGTAATATTTTTATAAGAAAGGGAAATTTTGTTTTGTTCCACGAAGTTGGTAGCCCTGCTCAACCAGTATAGATACGGTAGCGTCAGTTGATTCTCCTTGAACTGTATAAAATTTTGGGCCGTTTCTGGTCGTGTTACGAACAGAATATCTTTTGCCCCAGAACAACGGTTTTTCATTCGTGAACAATATTTAGCTATGCGTTTGTAAAAGAATCATTTCAAATTAAATTTTTTGGTATTCCTCCACCAGAAAAATGTCAATTTGTAGGCTAATAAACCGATTTTGAGAGACAAGTAGTGTTTTCACATTCTCTAAAACGTCATCTGTCAAGAGAGTTGGTCGACCACTACGTTTTTGTCACAAAGACAACCTGTCTCTCGGAATCAGTTTGTTAGCCTAGAAATTGACATTTTTTTCTGGTAGAGGGACTCCCAACATTTTTATTTAAAATCATTCTTTTTCACTCGCGTACAATTTCGCGGCAAAATATTGTTCAAGAATGAAAACCCGATGTTCTAGGGTAAAAGACATTCTGTTTGAAACACGACCGGGCACAAAATTTTACACAGCTCAAGGGAATCAACTCACACTGCCGTCTGCTGTTTCCATACCGCTTGAGTAGGGCTACCAACTTTGTGTCAAAAAACAAAATTTCCCTTTCTTAGAAAAAATTACCAGACATTAATAATTGAATAACAGGACTAAAAAATCACTTTGTATAATAATAGTTTCATGAATGTTTTTTTGTAATTTATCCACAGTTTTTTGTAATGAGACTTTCAATTCCTAAAAATTTGAATTTTTTTTTATTAATTATTTTTTATATTAATTTAATTAATTAATATATATATTAATTAATTATATATTAATTTATTTCTGAATTTCCTAAATAGAGAAAAAAACATATTTTATTTAGGTCATAACCAATAAATATATTAATAATTTAAATAGTATTTTACCAAAAGTAGAAATGCCTTTTTGTTCCTTAGATTATTAATTAAAAATAAACCTTGTAGATTGCTCATGTATCAACAAAACGGTTGGTATGGGAATGAAATAATAAACGGTTAAAAAAGTATATAATTTTTTTTAAGTTAAATCGCATTAGCAGCTAGGTTATTAGTGATCACTGTGAGTTAAGGAACAGGGGGTTTAAAATTTATGTAATAGTTTTCCAGACCCTAGCTGGCAATCGAATTTGAACCGTTTTCCCTGCAGCTTTGCACGCTAGCCACTACGCCACGAAGGCATTCGCTTTGTATTTTTTTTCAATTTTAAAGTTTTTAACAAATTCTGCGAAATATTAAAGGCCTATACGAAAAATTTAAAGTTTGCTCTTGACACTTACTCAAAATTCTAGAAAGATTTTATATGGCCACTGAATTAATTAAAATATTATCTTGAAGGACGTTTTTAGAAAAAGGTAATATAGGTGTATAATTTAATGAATATATACCATAAAGAAGAATAAAATTATAATTATTACAACTAACAAACAAAATTATTCAATTTTTTTTATATGTTTATATTTACAATGTTACTTAATAATATACCTTACACACAATTATTCTTCACAAAATGGAAGCGATGTGGCCATTATATAATAATGCTTTCATTTTAAATAATAGTCTAATAAAGTATAAAGCAACAATCTTTATCACATGTAGCCTTCCGTCAAATCAATTCTTAATCGACACAAATTTTTCCGAGATCTTTAGCAGTCTTTAAGTTTAGAGCAAATTTTTAATGTTCCTATTCTGTTAACAGATATTCCAAACTCGACTAATAACCACCACAAGAATTTGACAAAAAACACGCACTTTATTGTTATTGCGAAATAATATTACCCACATCTACATTTACACACTTAATTAACACTATTAACTACAATCTATTTTATATTTACAATCTATTTTTGTGTTATATAAAATATTTTTCCTCTTAACAAAAAATAAAGTAATTTTTATTGATATAACCATGAATAAAAAAACCGTTTTAACAAAATTTAGATGTTCAGTGTTCGTATTAAATATTCAATAAACAATCGATTAAAAGAAATATATAAATTTTCTGATTTAACTTTTGTAATTTTATAAATTTAACAAAAGAGGTTTTGTGTAACTTTAAAGAATAATTGAATGTGTTATTAGCATTGGCAGTGGTATCCGTAACTTCTTTATATTACAAATAAAATTTATTAAAACTGTCAATATTAATGAATTTATTTTAGTAAAAAATTTGTTCAATGTTTTAGTAAAGAATAGATAATTTTGAAAAAAAAATGATAGAATATTATCAAAAATTATGAAATTAAAAAATTAAAAAACTGAATTGAAAAACCCAAAGGTTTAAAATTAGAATCGAACTGAACTTGAGTAAATAATTGGAATTAAACAACATAGCTTTTCACCTAGAAAACGCTCGCTTTAATGTTTGTAGAATTTCGTAAAAAATAATTATTTATCGCCTTCTGCTAGAACAATAAGAAAAATATTAATCAATCCTCCTAGGTAAACTATTATGATTGTTCTTTCAACCAAATGATAAACGAACACCGAAGTGCAATGTCTAAATAATATAGATTATTACAAATATTTTTTTATTTCTGATTTGAAAATAAATTATAATACAAAATTACCGATATCGTTGATTACATTATTAGATCATTTATAATACAACAATCTAGAAAACTCTAATGATTTGAACCTATAACAATAAAGAGATTATTACAGTGGTATTCAGAAGGCATAACAGTCAGAGAGAGGTTTTTAGTGTTATTGTTACGATTTTCACGAAGAAAATTTACTCCCTCCTTATTATGTGCATCACATAATATGTAATACAGATCTTCTCTACTACGCCACTACGTAGTGATGAGAATTCAACTTAAAGAAAGGCATTTTAATCAAGTTCCATTTTCCTTTTATGGAAAGCATCACCTAGCCTTCTAACTGTCATGATATCTGAATAATACTGTATAAATTAATTTCATAATTGATTAAGATTTCTACAAAATTATACAGATAAAACTATTCTAATTACATTAATTTTTCAAAAAATAATTCAAAATTTTCTTAATTCCCAATCTTTATTAGCCTAGTAGTGTTGGTTAGAGCTTATAATTTCCAATCACTCTTTACACTTTAAGAAATCAGGCGTATTTTATAAATCGAACATTAACTTTAATTTTATTACATACATTAATAATAATAATAATAATATTACTATTAACAAAAAGCTGTAGTTATTGTATTTGTGCTATTTTAAGTTGTGTAATACTTTTATAAGACTTTGTTTATATATTTTCTGAAAGTTCATTAACAACAAACAGAAACAACTAAGATAATTATCGAAATCATATTTTATTAGGAAAATAAATTATTAGTAATTGTTTAAAGAATTTAATTTAGTTTTTAAAAATATTTCTGAAGGATTTATGATTTTCTCTTAGTAAATCACAAGTACTTCAATTTTGTTATTAATTTTATAAATTCTTGGTAAAACAAGATCGATTAATAGGGCCATGATTTATCCCATTTTTACAATCAATTTTATTATGATAGCATCAACAGTTTTAGTTTTTAGCGACCCCATTACAAAACAGAATCAAGTAACATAACTATCATTCTTTGTTAGTCAATTTCCATTATATTTTTTTAATATTTAGAAATTAATATTAATCATAGTATTGTCAAGAATTAAATTATGTTAATCATGGTTTATGAAATTAACTTAGTGATAAAACTTACGATTTCTAAAATTTACACATACTGTTAAGGCGATTGACATAAAATTATAAAAAGATTGAAGTTTTCTGATTGAAAAATTAGGACAAAATTTTCTTTCTTTTAATAAATAATGATTTTATATTTAAACCATGCTAGTTTATGTATTTCAAATTACTTTATTAATTTCTAAACCATCAATGTACATCATTTTCTCAGTAGTTCCATTGTATCAGAACACATTTTTACTAACCATCTTTTTGGCTACAAAGAATAATTCAACACAAATTCTATTTTATTAATTTTAACTTATTAACGTTAGTATAATCTTCTTTAAGAATTACAAAATATGATTTTCTTTGTGCTTCTTGATACAATTTTAATTTCTTTTAATTTGTGCTGAAATTGTTCTAAATTAATTTTAAACTAGTTTGATATCTTTTCATTTATTATTCAGCTGTTTTATTGCATACTTAAACACACTCTAACCAACAAAATAAAAAATTAAAGCTGAACTAGGTCTTGAAACTGTTTATTCTAAAGAAAGCTTAGATCTTTAAAACACCATAAAGTTACAAATTAATCTGTATGTACCTGAATGTATTTTATTTAAAAAATTTATTAAGTAGTATTGCGCTCTAGTTTACTCAAAAAGTTAAATGTTTAATAACAAATGTAGCTTTGAAGCAAACATGCTCCACTCAGATCGTTTTTAAAGAAGATTGGGAATTAATGCAATCTTTATAAAACTCATAATGTTACATACAATTACATACATTTTATTCGTTCTTTATCGCCATTGCTATACATTAATTTATACGTAACACCCAACTTTCCAAAGGAAGACAAATTGCCAGAAAATTTAAGTAGTAGCAGTAACTGGAAAAGTAATTTTAATAAAATTGTTAATGCTGATTGATTTTTCATAAAGTTTTAACATCATATTAATGAAAAAAAATTATAACCAATAGGTGTTTACTAATTACTGTAGCCTATTTGTAATTTTTTTTATAAATACAAATTTGGAATAAAATTATTTCCGATTTTTCGATGATGTTAACTCATATTTTTACATAAGTTTAAAAATTTTATGAAACTTTATCAAAATAATTGTATACTTCAATAAAAACTATTAGTCTTAAACATATACAATACTTTTTTTAAAGTAGGCGATAAAGACGAATTTTTAAAATGAAGTTTCTATATTCTAATTTTTAATTACATCCTTAAATATATAAAAAATATATAGGCCTATGTAAATTACAACTATTTCGATATTAAAATAATTAAATAAAAATATTTTATCACAAATTATTATTTATAATATAATATTGATCTAACAAAAGCAATTGAATAATAAATATTTATTCAGCTTATTATAAATGAGATCTACTTAAATAATTTTATTAATCTTTATTAAAACAGAAACTAAACTTACAATTATTTCGTAGGTAATATGAATATATATTTTTTTTAGAAAATCATAAGAAATAAATACACATTAATGTCCAAAAAAAGAAACGAAAAACATTTTCATTGGCAATTTTGTAAATATTTTTTTTTATTAAGTAGTAATAAAATAAACTGCGTGGTTTAATTCATGGTATTGTCATTAAAACGGTTATGAGAGATTTCATTCAGCCACAGGTGATAAAACAATTTTTAAATAATCCGATTAAATAAAATTAAATAATAATTCCGTGTAAAAGCTAAGTGAAAACAGGAAATTAATCATTACTTGACAATTTTTTTAATTTGACAAATTTCTAAAAACTTCATTCTCATTTTTTGTGATTACATAGGTAATGAGTATCTCAAGTTGTATTTCAAGTACATAACAAATTTTAGGTTTTTTTTAAAACAATAAGAAGAATAAATTTCTGTGACTAATTTAAAGTGTTCTTTCTCACTTTGAGTCCATGTAAATTTTTGTTAACTGTTGGCCTGCTTCGAACTTAATTATATATACTTTGAATTTATTTTTTAATTCTTCATCAATTACTTAGTTATTAGTGATTGCAATGGGCGCTGTAACTGCACGTTGTAATGATGAGAAAAATTTCCAGACGTTAGTCAAAGCTGGTAACTTAAAATATTATTTAAGATGCTCGTAGATCATCTTAATGAGCGTAGATCGTTTCACGATACAAAAAAAATCCCTACTCATTTTTTTAATAATTTAAGGCGCTTCTATGATAAAATGTTCTGAAATTTTATTTTAGTAATATAATAATAATGTATAAGAATTATTCTTATGAATAATTTTTGTAATAATAAATTTTGACTTTATAATATTCTAAAAACGCATCCAATGAAAATGTTTTTACATTACTTTAGTAATTTTTTTTCAATTTTACAGTACACCAACTGATACACATAATTTAGGAGAAACAGTTTTGTATTACATTAAATATTCGTACTTTTTGAACCTAGATTTAATGTATTTCTTACCGACAATAAATTTTATGAACGAATTTCAAACGTGCAACAGTTCACAAGCTGAATTTGTTATTTTTGGTTACAATACATAGTTACTTCTTACAGTACTAACTGTACACAGTGTATTTGAGGCATTCTTGAATAGCTGGCATATAAGCAAACCTCGAGCTCACTTGGCAACCAAACATGCCAGAAGTTAGAAAATTTATACATCTCCCTGAGGCAAAATTTATTGACCATAGATTTCTTTGCATCCACGCCAATTTTTAATTAAACAGTTCAAACAACTCCTTTAAGAGAACAGTTCAATACACTATAAAATTTCTTTACAAATTTGGGAAATAATATTATCGAAACTATAATTTCACGTTATGAGAAAATGAGTTTTTTTGTAAAACTTCTGTAATGATTTATTGAGGGCTTTGTTCACGATTTTTGAATTATTTGTTAGGTAAAATCAGAATTATCCTCAGAAAAAGTAAATTTACGACTTACAATTTTAATTAATAATTATTTTTCTTATGTACTGTCATAAAGATTTAAAGGTTATAAACAAATAAATAATATTTTTGTCTCTGCATACGAATCTATTATAAAAGATAAATTATTCTGTAATCGCTACATTAATTATCCTAATACGAATTGAAAGCAACAACTGTTTATCAACACTTTTTCTGAATGTTTTACATTAACGCAACAGAAATAAAAGAATAAGTCGCTTGAATTACAAGATAAAATTGCCATGAGAAAACATTGTCTTAAGTTATATTAAACCATTTGTACGAATTCAGATGGCCAGTTCACATGAACATCTGGTTAGCATATTTGTACACCCCTAATTTTCCATTCACACAAACGCATTGACTTCCTATAATGATATCTTGTGACTTGCTTTAATTTTTTGCATGTTGACGTATTTAATTTAAAAAATTGCAGTGTTGTACAATGTTTTAGTTAATCATTACAATAATTAGCTACACTGTACTAAATTAAATAGATCGTCAAATATTTTACAAAACGAACGTATACATTAATTTGAAAAACTGGTAAATTGATAAGCTGAATACTTAAGAAAGTTTATACATAAGTTCTCCAAATACTTACATAAAACTTACTTCTTATCAAGATGATCGTGAATTACGTAATAATTAACTATGGCGTAACTCATTTTACTTATCAAATAACTACAGCTATTCTTTCAGAATATTTGAAATAATAACAAAGAACCTGTGAACTATAAATACGAGATATTTAATTGAACGTATTAGTTCTGACTACAAAAACTGTATTTAACCATGGCAAATTTAAAGCAGGACGAACAGACAATGCAATGTAACATGTCTAAAAACCTGCCTGTAATGGTTATTACTGAAATCAGAAAATAGTACTTCAAAATTAAATCTACTGATTGAGCTCGTGTATGATCTATAAATAAAAAAGTATTTTTTAAAAAAACCAGTATGAATTAAAAAAGTTTCTTTTCCTAGAAAAGTATTAACATAGGTTATTAAAAAAGACAAAAATTTAGTATAAATTTCATAGCTTTCCAGCTTCAAATTACTGACGAACTAGCGTCTTCATTGATTTTAAAATTTAAAATTAGAAAACTGAATGCGTTACGATTCATTTTAGCCTACATAGTATTTTTATTAATCGTATTTAAAATAAATGTGGTAAGAAAAACATCAATATTATAAAATAAATTGTTTTTTAAAACTAAATGAAAATTTTAAGAACACTATTTTACAATTTTTTGTTTTATTAAAATATTACTACTAACTAACACACTTATTTAAAACTATTATGTGAGCTTACTTTTATTGTTATTATTAATAATATTACATAATATTTTACATCACATTTTAATGAAAATCTATCAATTCATGACCCAACAGCAATCTTTGTAATCCCACAAAACATTGTCAAACAATCCTTTAAAATCACAATATTACAAAACAAACTAGTTATTTAATACATACTTAAAACTAATATTCTTTTTTTATTCTTATTATTTGTTTGTAGATAAAATCTGTTTTGAAAGGTAAAATTTGTTATACTGTACTCTTCAATAGAATTAGGTAATCGGAAAACTTTTTTTAAATTTTTACGGTAACCTACCAAATTTGGACTGAAAAAGTAGATATATATTCCGTCCATCCTGTCGGAATAAATGTTTGTCTTAAGTTGCATTAATAGAAAAAAGTATTTAAAAAAAATTTATTGAACATTTAAGTCAATCCAGGCCTTTCATTCAAAATTCTTAAGACTTGCCTCTGGCGCTCCTTTTTATGTAAACAATAAAACCCTCCACGACGATTTCAAAATTCCGACAGTAAAGGAGCTAACCACGTTCTTGTATAGCAAATTTCACGAACGACTAGATGTCCATCCAAACCAACTAGTCCGTGATCTAGCTACAAGGAACTTCCTACCTGTGCGACGTCTCAAGCGAAAATGGAGTAGAGACCTCTTGGTCTGAATAACGGACAATACCCGTAGTTATAAACGGAAAATGTTCCACTGGGTCCCTCTTCTCCTTAAAGTGAAACTACCCACCGCCATTAAAATATAATATACGGAAATTGTGCAGCTCAGTGTACAGGACCGTAATAAAAATTAAAGATAAAAAAATTGAACATTTAGAGTCTGTTAGCATAACATATTTTAACAATGACGAATTTGTTACAACAATATTTATAACGCGTGATTTACTTGTTTAAGTTTTCAGTCATCATTACAGTCATACAATTTGCTCTTCTAAAGAAGGCATGTTGTGGCCAAAGGCATTTCAAAGGTATATGCTGAGTGCCCGGTTTCCCCTACACATTTTTACGTGAGGAATTTCATATAATTCAAATTCGTCGTGCATCGCCTTTTTTAGTGGCTTCGCGACGTCAGTTACGTATGGTGTTAGTAAGTTTTTATGTAGCATTAGGTTTGTGACATAAAAGAGGCACTACTCACGTAAAATCGTGTTTTGTATCGCTTGTAAACGTTTCGTGTTTAACAGATGCCCAAAGTTGAACTTCATATGTCCAGATTAGTTTATGACTCTTGTAAATCGTTGATTTGTTTCGTATATATAATTGAAAACTAATAAAATCAAAATTGGAACACATAAAATATATATTTTAACGAATTTTGTTGTGTATGTAGAGGTATATAAAATATTTGGGTAATAAGAGATGTAAGCGTTGAAATAACATCTGTACTGGTTTTTCTTCTGTATTAGGAAAGTATTTTTATTACTAATTTTGTAGGTTACCATTGCTGTCAATCAAGGGAACAGTTTAGCCTGAATTAAAATAAAACTAATAATGAGATGTAATCACTAATTTAATTAATTATTAAGACAGTATTGCAAAAATATTATAGACTGTTTCAAAATTATGTCTCTTTTATAATGTTAATTACTGTAATTAAAATAATAATAATAATTTATTGTGTATTTAATTGCACCGATGTCATTATTTTTTGTTATTTTAAATAATATTTAAAATTGAATTAATTAACATCTACAATTTATATACAACCATAAAACATAATAACTTAGTCGATACTTTATCACTTTACAATACTGTATGTTCATCTCGCTTTATATTATCAAGCGCTTTTCTACATAGATCTTTCTTAATAAAAGATCTTGTTACAAAACTTTCACTGGAATATTATCTGATCTAATGTCCCTACAGATTATTATGTGATCATTTATATTTCACAAATAAATTGAGTTAAATTCAAATTTTTCTACTCTAGGAGTTATAAAAAAAATGTTTATATTCCAATCTCAGATAATTTAAATTTAAATTTATTTTCTTAGCACGTTACCAACTACGCCAATGCGGCCGGCAGGTATATCATTTCTTGTAAAGCCCGAACAATACGTTATCAATACAAGTAATTTATAGATATATCAGATTTGGATAGATACGATAAATTACACACACAAAAACCTACAAATTTCATTCGTTACAAAAAGTACTGATCAAAAATCTTCTTTATAACCTTTTATAAATATAACAAAATTTGTTAATCAACTTCGAAAACTAATAATAAATACCTACTTTTATATACCGGGTGTCCCACAAAGAGGTTGCTATTTTTGAGTTAATATACCGGACGTATCGCACACTCTACAGACTGGAAACTTTACAGTTATAATAAATAGTTATGTAAAAAAGTACCCTCGAGGTTAATTTGCCTATGATTAATCAAAACAAAATGGCGGAAAGTAATTTTATTTGCATAACCATTTCAAATTGGTGATTTGTTACAATGTTACTTGAGTAATAAAATGAAAAAATGAAGAAATATGAAAATGATAAATTAATGAACACAATTTGTTTCATTAACCCTTATTCGAACTGATGTCCATCAATAGCTATGCACTGAAAGCAACGAAACAAAAATGAGTCATGAGCGTTTTTGAAAAATTGCCGAGGTATCAACAGCAGTTCCTCTTCAATTAGCCTTATTAATTCATCATCTGTTGCAATGATGCAAGAATAAATTTTTTCCTTCAAAAAGCCTCATAGGAAAAAATCGCAAACAGACAAGTCTAGCGATATTGAAGGCCAGTCGATGAGGCCGCTGCCATGACCTATCCTTCGGTTAGGAAGATTTTGGTTTAAAACCGCTTTGGCCACATAAGCATAATGTGGAGGAGCTCCGTCATGCTGGAAAGAAAGTCCTGCATCTTTGCCTGAGAAAGATGGGGAACTATGTGGTTAGTTAAAATTGACGCGTATCTGTCTCCTGTCATTGTCTGATGGTATATGTTATACAATAAAACGCCATCCTTTCTGTCTGAATCCTAGTAAATATAAGTGGTTTTATCCACAAGATTTTTGTTCATTTTTATATTAATTTCTTATTCCACTCTTTCCTTTTGATTAATCATAAGCAAATGAAACTCGAGGGTACTTTTTTTACATATCTATTTATTATAATTGTAAAGTCTCCAGTCTGTAGAGTGTGCGATACGTCCGGCATATTAATTCAAAAATATCAACCTCTTCATGGGACACCCGGTACATGTAAACATTACCTATTAAATTAATAATTAATTTGTAAATATTTTAAAAATTTATGATATTTCTAAGAGGCACGAGATCAGATATCATTCACACATAGTTTTTTTCATTGGCATCTTAACATTAAAATACTAAGATATTACAGACTAATCTACACAAGGGAGTATTTATCACACGAATCTCCCATGACAATAAATTTAAAGCAATTTAACTAAAAGTTGCTAACAGTCGCTTTAAACTTGTGCTGATTATATTAATTGTCCGCCACATATAATTGGCTAATTTAGAGTTCAACTTAATATTAATTAAGTACACTACATACTGACCCTTCGCATAACATTTCTTTATTGATATCAATGTACTAAATTAATTATTGGAGTTTAAAGTTTTCACTGAAACCAAAATCCCTTAAAACATTAAACGAAACAGAATTTATAATCGTTTAAAATATTTTGTACAGATTCTAAACATAAAAAGTTAAATTATGTTGTACTCGGTGAATTTAATTATTTTGTTTTTATTTTTGTGAGCAACAAATAAAAGTGAGTGATCATGGAAGACTTTTTTTAAAGTGAGAGCCACGAGAGAAGTTCGTTGAGTTTGAATAGCTCTATTTCAAAAAACAACCAAACAGGCAAATTTGTACGCTACACCAAATTAAACCCGGTTCTTTCTTGCGTTCTTGGTTTAAATTAGTCGGATATACAGCAATTTACACATAAAAAGTACCCAGTTTTTACGCGGTTGTGCTTTTTAAACGTTTGTTATTCCGTACAGGCTTTACTTGAAAAAATATGTGTTTAAATTTATGTTAAAGATCACAGTTTTCTCAATAATCTGAATATTTTAAAAGTAAAATGTGATGTTCCGTTATAGTAAGCCGGCCATTTTTAAAAGAACTATTTTGACTCCATGTTAAGATAGGGAAATGATTTTTGGACTGAGCCATGCATTTTTATAACAGAATTATGTCAAGCATAGCGTTTTCTAAAAGTAGTGGCAAATAAAACGGAAACAGATTTCGTATAGCGTTCAAATTTTTCCATTTGGTTGTTTTTGAGATAGAGCTCTTCAAACATAACGGATTTCTTTCGTGGTGCGCACAATATAAATCATTAGTTATAGCGTAATATAATTGTTTTTATATTATTATAACGTTCTTATTTAAAGTACAACGCAGTTTGAAAATTTACAGATGTGTCTAGTCCAAAAATATGGTTTAAAAACCATACGCCAATTTATTGAGAAAATATTTATGCTGTTTTTTTTTAATTTTGTCTTTCCATTGGAATTTACTGGGTAATTTTTAAATTACTTTTACATTAAAAAATGTATTTTTTAGTGTGTTGCATAAATGGAAAGTGTGTTGCATTATGAAAATTCTTAACATGCAGTTTAAATAACATGTATCAATACAAACTTGTACTGAATTTTCATCAGGTTTTGCTGATTCTTTTCTTCCAACAAGCAGTTATTTTAACCAATTTTAAATTAAATGTGAATATTTTTCTCAGTGACTTTGGGGCTTAACATTATAATTTAAGAAACCTGGTTTATAACGTTAAAATTGTATGAGTATGCTTTACTATTTGAAATTGTACCTTTTCACTAATAGTAAAAATAAAATCTGTACAGTGGTATCAAAATAATGAAACAAAAATTGTAGCCTACGTCGAGAGGGAATTTTTTGAGCGTTGCAGCAATAACTTATATTTGTGTCATGCAGTAGTGGTATTTTTTTTTTATTATCGAATCTTGTAAACTTCATAATAAACGTTCACTGAAAATAATTTCCCTCCGACCAATCAGTTGTACTATTGATTAATTTGAATTGAATATCAATGAACAAAATTCCTCCCACTCCGTTCTTTACTTAGCTTTGCTTGTAATTAATTTTTTTTAATATCTAATTTAATAAGTTATCTAATAAGAATATTTTTATAGTATTTCATACAGATCGGTATTCAGTACGTAAGTAAAACACTTTTTCGAAATCTGCCGACACGAAGTATTATCAGTCGTTGATGTTCATAACACGAAGGGTACAGTCGCACAAAAGAGGCAGTGTTTAGGAACAGCCACATCTATCGACTACCATACCAGGTAAAAGTCCGTAAATGATGTTGAATTCTTGATCAAAATATAACATAGAAATGGCAGACATTTTGCGCGGTGCACAGCACGGCCCTGCAGTCCCCGCTGGGTTCGCTAAGTGAACGATATGCGTGTGTGGATATTTCTGCAGAAACACATACGGACATTCTCCAGCACAATAATTTGCTTCGTATTTCTTCGGTGCGATTATCCAGTCCCACCCGAACTCTTCAAAATCAACTGTTAACGGATAACGACAACAGCGGGTCTCGTCTGAATTTTCATGACAGTTGAGACCAATAGTCCGTTTGGTACGATGCCGCCTATTATCTATGGTATGCACTTCAAGAAAAGGAGCCTGTAATTAAACAAAAAGTAAATAACTCTTTAGTAACTAACCATTTCATAAAAATCACATGAATTTATATATTGTGCAATTAATTTTTAATTAATGTCAGGATGCTGATCAGTGGCGACGACCGTAGAAAGATTTAACAAAAATTTAATTTTCCGTAACTTAGCCGGAATTCTCATTCCCTAGTTATAGTCATTATCATTTCCAAACACATTTTCCATAACTCCGTAAACTCAAAGTAGTATACTTTAAACTACAAAACAATGTCGTGTATACTGCACTAAAGGAATTATTACAAGAAAAATGACAAACTTAATGTAGTTATTGAGAAGCGTATAACTAACTGAAAAAATACCATTAGTTTTCTTTGTACTGGATTTTATTATCACCAGTTTTTTAACTACAATGATAGCCTACTAATTAAGTCCAAAAATCTTTCGTGACTAACAAAATTTAAAACTGTCTCCTAAATACTGAACGTAAACACTTAAATAAACGTGTTTACTTATAACTCATTTATATAAACAGAGGAAGTACTAGAACGTCAGTAAATTTTGAATAATTTATATTCTTAAAAACCTATTTGTTTGAACTACAGTGATGACAGAGAGATATTAATAACCATGAAATTTGCAACTTGGGATTAATCAATGAAATTAATTTTCATATACTTACAAAAGTTCCGTCTTCTTCTGTTATATCCGTAACAACAAGTGATCGTCCTTGGGAGTCTTTTGGACCGACCGCGTGTATTACCATACCCAAATTATCACGTGGAAATTTGAACCAATCTGACAGTAATCGCCTTACTTCTATAGATTCCCATTTTCCTACGGTGCCATTCGGCCGTGATACCTGTAAAGATATAAACATTTTAATTATTATTACACATTAACCCTTACAGTGTCAAAAATTAGCGTCCAAAAATTAGGACGTCAAGATATTGACTTAAAAATGCCAGAGTCCTAATATTAGGACAAAAAGTTCAACCAAAAAATACCGGCGTCCTTTTATTAGTACGTTGACTAAAAATTCATAGAAAATTTTATAGAATTTTCATCTCTATTCATAGAATAGTGATTAAAAAAACTTCATATTAATTAAGAAGGCCTTGGCTAGTATTTTTATTTTTTTATACTATTTTTACAATACTCAGCTACTCAACGACTTTATTTTCCAGTAAGATGGTTGTCCTACCCATTTTCATAACGAGGTTAGACGGTACGTTAACAACATTGCCTCGGCGCTGGATAGGATGTGCGTCTGGAAAAGCCAACACGTTATGCTGTGGCCACCAAGATCACCAGACCTCACGCCATGTGACTTCTTTCTCTGGGATTATGTGAAAGACAAGGTATTTATCCCACCAATGCCGAACGATATTGCTGAGCTGAAGGATCGCATAATCAATGCAATCAACTCTATCGAAAGGGACATGTTAGAACGTGTTTGGCAAGATCTAGACTTTCGTGTTGATGTGTGCCGTGTCACTAAAGGAGCACACATTGAACATTTATAGATGTTTAAAATAACTGGTTGAGTCCCTGCATCGGCCCGTACAACGTTCATTTAGGTAAGTGAAATAGTTTTTTGTACTGAATTTTCATAACCCCGAAGAACATTATGAAACGCCCTGTATTATTCGGAACCATAACCATTGCTGAATATGTTTACTTTAATGTAAAAAAAAATCTGGTGTGAAACACTCACAGACTTTCTCTTGCCATTGTAAATAATGAACCGTATAATCTAATATTAGAAATAAAAACATAACCTAATTTTAATCATGAGTTAATGATGCAAAATGAAAACCAACCTTAGTTTGGCTTAATAATACGGAAAATCACTCTTTGACGCTAAACAAGGATCTAAGTTATAAAGAAAAATGCTAAAATAAAAATTGTAGATTTCCTATAAATCTGATTGTATATTTTTTTGTAGTTAAATGCATCCTAAGGCCGAAATCTTAAAAAATTCATATTTTACAGATCTTCATGAAAAAAAATAAAAAATCACTAATTACCGCTAAAATAAGCGTTATATAAAAAAAATTTGAAATAAAAGTTGCTGATTTTTAAATTGTCTACAACTTTGTCAATATACTCTTATGCCCTAAAATGCATTTTAAGGCCGCAATCTTAAAACAAACCATTTTTTTCTACTAGAGAACTGCCTCCCCAAGAATGTCAGCAGACATAGCGCGTTACCCTATAATGTAAAGCATTAAAAATAAGTGAATGAGGCGGTTTTTAAAAAATCGTAAAAGCCGTTTTTGAAAAATCGCAGAAAGTGATATATTACACGAATAAACTACTACTTCCGGTAGACCGAATTTGATGAAAATGTTCGCGTCGGGTCCTCTAGTATTAGGCCTACCTAACGTAAGTTTCAGGTTTCAACTTCGTACGATGTTCCGTTGTTGAGATCATTTTGTTCACACACAGATCAATCGCTATAAACATGTTTTTTGGGTTCAGGGGGGTCTGAAAACGTGTTTATCCGGTGAAAACTAGATTTCGAAAAATCGACATGAAAACAACACTTACCTTCCTTTATATTAATATAAGCAAAAGAAAGTGAAAATCAGCTTAGCCGTATTTAGCTAAGATAATTTCAGCTTTAAATTACTGTATCACAACAGCAATATAATCTACAATGAAATTCCGTTTAAAATAGAAAATATATATTTACCTTCATTGTATCAACAGGAGTAAGAACTGGAGATTCAGCGCTACTACTCCCACGTAATACTTTTAAAACGCTGATATTTATCGGCGTATCGACTGGAGTGTCTGTACCCCGTACGTAGACCCACAGCTGAGCTCGATCTACCCTATTTCGTACTACTTTATCCGAAAAACGGAAATAAAGGATATCTTGTCCCCGCCAATTGTGCCGCAATTTTGGATCTGAAAAATATAAAAAAATTATTATTATTATTATTATTATTATTATTATTATCATAACAAATTATAAACATACTTCAAAATTGCAGCCATTTCCTACGTAGGTGATTAATTTGTTTATTTCTCATCAAATGTAATGTTTTTATCTTTTGATTAGCAGGATCAAAACACTGATAAAATATACAGGAACATGCAATACCTTCTTTCAAGTTCACATAAATACCAACTACAATGTAAAAATGTACAGTTGAGCCGTTCTTAGTTTGCTCCTACTGTCAACAAACAAAAGCCAGCTACTACAGGGTGCACGCTAGAGTCTGCGACTTTACGGATGTCGTATTCCTATTAAGTTAACTATTTTTTTAAATTATAAGTACTTAAAGTACTAAAAACATCAGTCATGATATGATGTAGGCCTAAAAATTTCATTTAGAAAAATACTTTTAAAAGTATTTTGTATTTCAATACTTTTGAAAGTATTTTATTGTTACTTTTTAATCAGCGTGTACACATTTTGATATAATGCGCATGCTCAGTGACGTCATTATTTGTTTACATTAGGAGCAAACTAAGAGAGGCTGGACTTTACAGTGAAAAGAATGGCGTGGTTAGACTACCCATGTACTTTTTACTTAAAAAGTTTTTTTTATAATGATAGTACCGTTTTTATTGAATAGTACTAAAGGTCCTTTGTTGTTTTGTTAAAATAAGATGGGGGTTGTACGATTAGTCGTAATTTTTAGATTAATATAACTGAATAGTTGGCATTCATAGGACCATGTAGGTCGTAGAAATTAAATTAAAAAATATTTTAGTGTTTATGGGCCAGCTCGTTGGTGTAAAGGTCATCAGGATTGGCTTCTATGGTAGGGGTTTCGGGTTCGATTACCAGTCAGGTCTTCTTTCATCTACTTATCACTTCATATCATTACCTACGCATAATCCAAGGCTCATATAGGCATCATCGTCCAATAAAACAAAATTGTTGTAGCAGGGTAGTCAAGTGTTTGTAAAGCAGCCTACATAAATGTCTCTATTTTAATATAATTGTTTATTTTTCAGAATACAGAAAATAAACAATATATTACCTGCCTCAGTCATCGTGAATTCAAAGAAGGCGTTTGAATACAATTTGATCTACCTACCATATTTTAACTACGAAAATATCCCTCTAAGTAAAAGAAAATCTATTTGTAAATTTTCTTAATTTGTTGTTATTTCATTACATTTACATATTATATTGTTCATACGGAGGTGTGTAAAATCTTCCCTTATTTTTAACTACGGGTTGGTCTAGAGGTAAAGTCGTCGCCTCGAGCCAGGTAGTTACTTTTATACGGATTTGAATACTAGACAGTGATTATCGGTTTATTTTGATGGTTGGGGTTTTATTAACCATACTCTCCCAGGAATGGTCAGCCTGGGACTGTACAAGACTACATTTATATTTTCCTCATTTATATGTCATACACATCATCCTCGTCTCATTGGGACATGGGGTTGCTTATTGTTCTGAACAAAACAGATTGCAACGTACACATATTATTATTATTACACATATTAGTACACATATTATTATTATTATTATTATTAAATATTATTATATTAGGGATAAAAAAAATTTTTACTCTTCTTTCTATTAGTTATTGCAAAAATATTTCAATAAAAAGTTTACAAAACGTTTTAAGGAAGATTTTCAAACTGTTGCGTCAAATAATGAAACCTTGTCGTATCACAATATTTTTGTAACATCGAGATGACTTTTCTAAATACTGGATACAAATATTCAAATACTACGAACGTTACGCTATATGTAGTATAACTCAATGTCCCGGGCATGTTTATTTAGAGAAATGCTCCAAATACTAGAACTGCGTAGAAACTTCGTAATTTTTAATGTCTTTTTTTCTATAAAGTAAAGGTGAAAGTAATTTTATTAGTGTTTAAAAACAAATATTTATTGGTGGGAAAGTGCGGTTATTTTAATAAACGGTTTCAATAAACTTAAAGGTCCCTGGAAAAATGTTTTACTTTTTTTATACTTACGCTCGCTTTAAATACAAGAATCTACATCTTTATTTAGTACATAGCTTATGTAAAAAAAATCATTGACTTTTTTAATGCAGTATTACTGGTACTTAAAGAAAGTAATAAGTAATATATATTTAAACTAACATGGTCGATTGAATTTTCTTATATTATTTTCTCGAACAAGTCAAATTTACCACTAAAAAATATTTATTTTGTGTTAAAATGCTAAGTAAATATACAAGACTAATAAAATTAACAACAGTGTAATAAGTTGTTCATTAAGCATTGCAAATGTTAAGCACTACACTTCATTAAACACAACAAATGAATTTGGTGACAAAAGATTTGGAAGCTATACAAACCATTTGCACAAAATAAATAGCATATAATAATTTAAACTACTAGTTAGTTTAACTTTAATAAAATCTTATTTTATAAGGTATACAATTCCATTTATTGTGCGCAATTTCTTTCGAAATGTTGCGTAACATAATAACAGTTAAGTATCTGGAAATTACCAATATTGCTATTGGTTTTAGTTAACGCAAATACTAAATATTATTTTTACAAATTTACTCTTAACCCTAGAGCCGGCTCTAGAGTCCAAAATCGTCGATTTTGAGACGATGTTACCGCTTCTTGAACCGGTCGCGTCGCAAAATCGAATTTGTTTCATAGCATTGCAATGTTGCCTTTTTAGTTTAAATTCATTTGCAGACAGCGTTGCTGTTTTGTACAATAGTTTAGTAACGTACAAGTAAATGTTTACGTATAATACAAGAGTTTTACTTGCATATTCTGCCGGTGTTTCTCTGTTCAAACCACGCTATCCTACAGCTGAATTTGGTTATTTCTTGGTTTACATGATGTGTTTTTGTGTATGTGTTCTTCAGTTTTGAACATAGAATCGTTTTTTTTTTTGGTTTTTATTTTGAATTATATATTATAAATAACGATTCGTACAAAATTAATTTTGAAAGTAGAGCATAAGAAAGTTTTAAACAGTAGTGTCATTTGAAATTTTTTTAAAAATTGTCTAAAAATTATTTTCAAATAGCTTCAGCATCCTGAATCCTGAATCCTGGTTGAGAGGGCTAAGAAGCCCTATGATGGCGACATCGTGTTAAGGAACACCTGGTCGCTCGGGGAACAATATAACAGAATAATTGCAACCTCAAGAAATTTAGGGGGAATTTTATAGTTTAAATAGGAAATAGGATATAGGATTCTGGTTCGTGGGACATTGGAACTGCATCCCTAACTGTCAAATTAAAATTTCAATAATGTATTTATTCTATTTTATTAAGTTTTCTTGTTATTTTGATACGTCACATGATAAGGTTTGTGATTTATAGCAAATTTTTAATGGTTTCTTTACGGTTGGTGACCCATACGCTAGAAATTCTCTGCCGGTCTAGAAAAATGTTATTCCCAGCTATAGGGTTAAATTTATTCGGTTAGAGTCCGACCAGTCCAGGGAACTTCAACTTATACTCCCCTTGATACGTACGAAACAAAATTATTCATAATTATCTACAAGTTCCTTACCTATCGAATACAATTAAATAATACAATCAACGTTTTCACAGGAAATTAACGGTATACAAAAACATACAAATCATGATGATTAGCACATTTATTTTACCAGACAACCCTCCAAGAAGACTAAAGCGAGCTTGGAACAGAAATTTATTGCTTTAAAAATTCAGATGATTAAAATATAACTGTAAACACAAATGAAAAATTAAATTATAAAAGCAACAACATAGACGCTCCATCGATGGAGAATTCGCTTCCTTGCGTCGTTAATGTTATTATTTGTATCATCATCACCAAAATTGGCTTAATTGTATTTTAAAACAATATGAAGGTCCAAACCTACAATAAGATAAAACATTAACAGGAATTATGATGAAATTTTTACTTGAAATATTTTCAATATTTTAGAGCAAAAAACAGAGAACTTTACAATGCAGATTATGATATATGTACGTAGGTAAAATCTACTTTAATTAAGAAATCATGATCTAATTTTATCAATAAATTAAAATTATAAAGACTTATAATAACTTAATAAGACTTTATAAGACTTAATAATCTATAAATAAATTACAGTAATCGTAAGAAGAATTGTAGTTGAGGTCATGCGAATTCATAACCTTGGCTAGTTTGCTCCCGACCTTTAAACTGGACAATATTCTAAATCGGATAATCTGTGGTGAAATATTAACGGAGGGTGAATCTACATAATGGGTAATTTCTCATATAACCTCATTTCTTTTACGAACTCAAATTATGAACCATAACTCCTGTTTCCTCCACATAAAGTGTGAATTTAAATAGTAAATAATTATTCAAATTAAATAAGTAAAGTATTTAATTAAAATACTTTATTTAAATTTAAGCATTTTAAAACTCACTACGTCTTGGATTTAACATTTCAAAACGGTCTTCAAAATCGGTCATACATGGGGTCAATGCTATTCTAACTTAACAGCCGATTGCAGTGTTAATTCCTACACGATTTTACGCGTGTGCTACATCGCCTTTCGTACTGGAAAGAATCACGTCCAGTTAGAGATGGCCTGCATCTACAGACCAGATCACCCTACCTAACGAAACTCTACGCGTGTAAATAACACAAAACTCAATATTATGTTCTGTACCATTACATAATACATTTATTATGCTATGTTTTTAGGTGTGAGATATTTATGGTTCACCTCAGATTAACTAGATTCCTTTAAATATCTACTAATGGGTAAAATAGTAGGTAATAATAAAACTTTATTTCCATATTCTTTACAATAGTAACCTATACACACACATTCCTTCATAAAATTATAATACATTTGCAACTCACAAAGTACGAGGTGGAGGAAATTGACCTACCCAACTATGCATAAAAGCTATGTCCTAGGCAAAAGGTTATGGGCAAAGAAGAATTAATTTTTTTCTGAGCTGGCCTGATTTATTTAATAATTAAATTATCCCCTTACCCACAAAATTTAACAACATTTCATACAATAGCTAAAGTTTAGGTCCGAATGTAAGTAAGAACGATAATGTTTCTTTTTATTGAAATATATTTATGAAACGTATTTTTCAAAGTGTAACGAGAAAAATATTTTTTCCAGAGTATATCATGTTTCAATTGACGTAATCAAATTGAAGAAATAAATTTCATTAAGTTTAATTTCCTAACAAAAAAGGGAAATAGAAATTGGCGTGAATCAAAATAATAATACAGTTGGGCAAAAATAATTTAATGAAACTTGCGGTGTCTATTTTTATACGATAAAAAACGGATGAAAGTAGCCCATGCGCATATCAAACGTATACTGTAAACATCTTAAGTAAACATAAAAATAAAGTGTGTCGTACTAGTTTAACGAGTGATTGAATGCAGTGTAGAATAAGTGGGTGGTAGATAAATAATACAATGTGGTATGTATGTAACAAGCTCAGGCACTACCGCTCACTATAAGAGTGACGAGTGTTATCAGATTGAGTGCAGTTAAATTGCATCGTATCCTGTGGGATGATGCATTTTATGACGTTCAGATTGATGATATACCGCCAGTAGGAAGTACTACTGCATTCTAGCAAACGTACTCAAGCGTGCCGTTCCCGAGCCAAATAAATATTTTCACGTGCATTTGTTTAACAGATGCCAAAAAATGATTTCAAAACTAAACTATAATAAATTTCAAAAATAAAACTAATTAATTAATATTGTTTACAAACAACTAATTTCATCTGAAGATCAATTGAAGCCAGTGCACATATTCTGTTTGCACCATTACAAACGAAACACTAAACACATACTAACAACACATTAATCCATTTCTGTGATGATCAGATCTACATTTACCTTACAGTACTTAACAGCTACATTAATTACTTAACAACCTAAATTTTAATAATTGTAAAATTATATTAATGTTTAAGTTCTAAAACACTAAATTTTTAAATTTTCTGCTATTATTACTGTAATGAAAACTCTATGAAATAATGGAAATACTTTTTTCAAGTTTCCGCATATGAAATGTTTCAAACAGATTTTTAAAATATTAATTATATGCTTTTTTGAGTCAGATGGTGGGTACGGTAATATGTACTAAGCGCAAGAATTTCTAATTGTAATAGGCTATCTTACATAAAAGTACATAATTTAACGGGTTACACGAGATTATTTTTACAAGGAAAAAAGGTATGCATCGGTTCTTTCTCTGTTACAAACTAAGGCCATAATTAGCTATTCAGATTAAGAGTTCTCTGCTCCGTTTTTCTTCAGACCTCGTAAGATTTGGTGCAGTTCAATCCATTTATCTTTGGGACTGTTGTAAGCTATCACTCTGCTTTGCTATTGAGTGGATGCGTTTGTAATGCTTAGCGCGGGCCATCCCAAATTGCGAGAGCGAAATCGTATCTTATTGAAATCATATTCAACTATGATAATATGTATGATAAAGCATTGTCACAGACCGTCGGTCACATTAGACCTTATTCTTCCAACCGTATGCTCATAAATGATTTGTTTACATCAGTTTCAAAGTTAAGTGGAATAAAGCATGAATCTTTATAGCTAGATCAAGAGGTTTAGGTGATCATTAGCTTAAATATTTTTATCTCTGCCGTTCTTATGTAACAAGACAGCAAATATTTAAATCGGTTAAAAATTATGAGTTACACAATTACGAACAGGAAATATTTGATAGTTGTTTATTAATTTGTTGGTGTGTTTTCCTGATGGATAGAATACAAAAAATGAGTTTATGTACCCAAAATTGCAAATAAGTTATATTTTCTATTCTCTAGATACGAATAATTTTAACAACACATTGATTCATTTCTGTGATGGTCAGATTTATACAGTTGCCTTACAGTTACATTCTTTAAATCGTGTTTTCAATTAAGTTTAATTTTTTACTTCATTTTAAAACACATCAACATCTTAATTATTAGTGACTATTTTGGATGTGAAACATTGGGTTATGGCACGTAAGAATATTCAGAACCTAGCCAGGAATCGAAGCCGGGAACTTCAACTTGGAAGGGTAGCGCACTAACCACTACTCCAAGATGGCGGCCATGTGTAATTGAAAATATTTATTCAGAAAGTTAATTTGACTTTCCATGTACATCAGATAAACTTTTTTTTAAATCTTTTTAAAAAAATCTTTAAATCTTTAAAATGAACATTAGTAATTTAGGTTTAAAATGAGAAATAATAAGTAAATTTGGTCAGTATGTGACTAGACTATGAGATTTGGGCATGCGGTACTACTGGAGATTCAGCTCCAGGTGGAAATACCATCGTGTCGTTATCAAAGAGCTTCAATCAGTAAATTTTAAACTGGCAAGTTGCGCTATTCAATTTATTTATTCAGTAATACGTCCGAAGTGTGATGCTATAAGCTGGTTTAATACTGGGGGCGCGAAACAAACACTTGGCGGTGTCATTATTAAAAGAACTACACGGTGCATCCCTCTATCCTATACATTCAATCTGCTATACTGATTGTTTTAATTTTATTTAATCAATTCTAACTTTTGCTTTACTCTTCCTAGTTTAAAGTCTCATGAACAACAAAGGCCACTTTGTTCACCACATTCAACGTAGTAACTTACTTAATCAGTTTGCAACTTAAAAGTTTGCTTGTAAAATATCCAACACAGTTATTTGTATCAAACCTAAGACCTACAATTTAACATTCAGATAATAAAATGAGGCACCAGTAAAACCACTGGTTATACGCAAGAATGTACCCAGTGGTACGCGAACATCCAAATAATTCCCGCTCTGAGGATCAGCTGCGAAATCGAATCTTGCTATCATCCAAGGATTCCATTCCAGTCAAAAGTTTTGCGAATAAAAAAAAATGCTCCATGGTATGTCACAAACGATGCGTTGCATAAGGAATTATGTGTCAACACCGTGAAAGAAGAAATTACGCAGCTAAGTTCTAAATAGCAAGAAAAATTAGCAGATCACCCAAATTCTTTGGCGCTTAATTTACTTGATAATAACGGAGACGTGACACGATTAAAACGAATAAAATTGCTTGACCTTCCGTTTAGATTTACCGACTAACCTACATTGTTAATAATTGAAATCCACATCAACATCAATATCTCTATTAACATCATCTTCTTCCTCAACTTATTCTACTATCAACGCTCTAATTTTTTTATCTTTTTTATTTACTGTTGTTCATATTTTATCTAGTTAATATTTTCAAGGATTATACATAATTTTGTTTTCTTTTCGAAGCAATACCATTGGGTATTGTCTTCGTCATGCGAACACTTTCATGCTATTTACTTATAGTTTTTGTTTTTACACTGATTGTAAATAATCTCAGATGTTAAAAAAAACCCTTATTTACAAAATAATATATAAAATTAATCTCTCATTTCATTATCCCTAGAGCCGGCAATCGTCGATTTTGAGACAATGTTACCGCTTCTTAAACCGGTCGCGTCGCAAAATCGGATTTCCTTCACAGCATTGCAATGTTGTCGTTTTAGGTTTAAATTCATCTGCAGACAGCGTTGCTGTTTTGTACAATAGTTTAGTAACGTACAAGTATATGTTTACGTATAATACAAGAGTTTTTCTTGCATATTCTGCCGGTGTTTCTCTGTTAAAACCACGCTATCCTACAGCTGAATTTGGTTATTTCTTGGTTTACATGATATTGATATTGGTTGATTGATATGATTGGTTTTTGTGTTGGTATATTTTGTTCAGTTTTTGAACATAGAATCTTTTTTTTGGTTTATTTTGAAGTATATATTATAAGTAACGATTCGTATAAAATGAATTTTGAAAGTAGAGCATAAGAAAGTTCTAAACAGTAGTGTCATTTGAAATTTTTAAAAAAATATTTTTAAAATTTTTAAAAAATTTTCAAATAGCTTCAGCATCCCTAATGTCAAATTAAAATTTCAATAATGTACTTATTCTATTTTACTAAGTTTTCTTGTTATTTTGATACGTCACGAGAAAAGGTTTGTGATTTATAGCAAATTTTTAATGATTTCTTTACGGTTTGCTGACCCATATGCTAGAAATTCTCTGCCGGTCTAGAAAAATTTTATTCCCGGCAATAGTGTTAAATCGAAATTTTAAAACTAACACGATAGTGAGAGAATGTATTAAAGGAGCAACATTTGTACAAGGGAAGAGTAAGTGGGTTCACAGTAGATATGTTAATTTACATTTATTTATAAGTGGTCGTTTTCTGCGCGGAATAGACAGTCTGAAGTGTAGCAAGATCGTGCACCCCTCTCTGTCCGCCACCTTGCCTCATCATGTATATACGAGTATATGAGATCCTAAAGTAATCCTTCTTAGGTTAAGGTAGTGATTCGCCTAGATTTCTGAAAATTTTAAGTGGTACCTACTCAGAGACTTAATGACTGGGAACCCATGGTCTAGTAGATTAATAGCGATTAATTGACAATATTTTACTTTTGACTCATTTGTTAAATATTTTCATTTACAAAAAAAAAATACTCATGAATTCTGTTATTTCGTATAAACCACATAACATTTGATACATTCGTTAATACTGTACCATTATACAGGAATATTCTATAAATTATTGATTTAGATTGATAATTATAAGAATTGTGTATTGTATTGGGTGAAGTGTGTTAAACAAGGACAGTGAAAATAGAAGAAAATGTTTTTTTTAAGATTGCGGCTTTAATATATATGCATTTTAGTGCAAAAGTGTATAATTAAAGTTGTAAACAACTAAAAAACCTACAACTTTTTTTTAAAGCATTTCTTTGTATAACGCTTAGTTTAGCGGTAATTAGTGATTTTCCGTTTCTTTTTCATAAAAATCTGTAAAAGAAATTTTTTTTATTATTTTGGCCTTAGTACGCATTTCACGACAAAAGTGTATAATCAAATTTATAGGAAATTAAAAGATCTACAACTTTTATTCCAAGCGTTTTTCTCTATAGAGCCTAGTTTAGCGTCAAAGAGTGATTTTCCGTATTATAAAGCTAGAGGTTGATTTTAATTTTGCATCTTTCACTCATGATTAAAATAAGGTTATGTTTTTTGAGGTTGGTTTTTTGTTTATTTCTAACGGTTTATTACTAATAATAGGTTATATTGTTCATTATTTGCATTGGCAAGAAAATGTCGTGTGAGGGTTTCACACCAGATTTTTTATTAGTTGTGTTGGATTCCGTACATCCCAGCAACCTTTAACAAATTTATGTAGACACATTTTATTCGTTCCTTGTAGACTACATAATTCAAAAATAACCGATGAATCGTTTCGTACTAAAGAAATTTGGTTCGAACTACAAAAAATTACTTTTGATTAAATGATGCAAGTGTAAACACTGTTGAGGTTATTTTTGTTTTATCACAATAATAATAATAATACATTTTAATAATAAAACAATGCCAATTGTCTAATGCTAATAGTAAACTAAGTTTTTATATTTTGTAAAGATAAGAAATTTGACGTTACTCTTAACATTGTAAACAATCATGTTTTTTTAATAAGGTTATTGACATAAACATTGTAATTTACACTTTAATAAACAAAAAATATTAGCAGATTGACTTTGAATTATTGCATGGTTGCTGTCAAAAATATTTTGCCAAAATTTATAATATGCCATTATGATTATTAATAAATTATCTTCTAAAATTAACTTCAATAGAAATAAATTCTATTTTTATGACAATGTGAAAGTTTTCGTTCCTAGGAGAGACTCAGAGATTATATCAGTTTTCAGAAAATTTAACTCGTGAACTTCCCTCTTTCCTCTACATCAAAAAAAATAAATTGTGATTTATAAATCTCCGCCATTTTTACAGTGTAGCCATCAACGTTAATTTTTTAAATGAATAGTTTTTGGTTTTCTTTGGATGAAAATAAGTATGTTAACGACCTTACTCCTGACAATTAATTTTGTAAAATTAACAATTAAATTGCTACGGCCGTTTCTAATACCATAGATTATTTTCTGAAAAGATATTTTTTCAACCCTAATGTGAGTACGTTGCAATCTGTTCAATTTATGAACATAAGCAACCCCATGACCCAATGAGATGAGGATGATGTGTATGACGTGTAAATGAGGTGTAGTCTTGTACAGACTCAGGTAACGAGACGATATTGACGAAAATTTTACTTTTTTATTGGATTTTTGTAATAACCCATAATTATACAAAATAATAACTAACTCCAGTGAACTTTCACTTAAGTGTAAGTACAAATACACTACGGTTCCATATGAAATTTTGTCAACCAATTGTTCAACAATTCATCTGTAGGCCTAATACACGTCATTTTAATAACGTTGAAGTCATTTCATTCATCATTATCAAATGTTTTAATAGGAAACTTTCATATTTGATAAATCAATTTCTTAAGAGTAAAATTTTAAATTCGAAGTACTTAAGGGGAGTCGGAATCGAAAAAATGAAAAATATCGATTTTCAGGTTTTAACTGTGTTATACAGTTTGAAATTAGCGCTTTCCAATGGTACAAAAATCACGTTTCTACGACTAGAATGTTTTTTTTGTTTGTATAAAAACACATGTCATGTGAAAATTTTCCTGTTTTCGTAAACAAGTCATATTCTGTACATGATTTTTAGTTATTTTGTCACTAATTTTTATTAATTTTTTTAGTATTTCTCTTTCAATCTAGAAGGCACTTTTGTTTGTAAGGTTTAGATTATGCAATTTATGTTACATAAATTACTTAGTGCATTCCTGCTGGTATGAAACAGAAATGCACTAAGTACGTTTTTATATAGAAATGCGTTTATAAATCTGAATCACCATTTCCCATAAACTGTTTTTTTTTCTTCATATAAAAGACCCGTTTTCTCAAGAACCAATAAAGCTTTTTCCTCTAAATTTTAATGGCACATTCTTTACATGTATTTACATCAACAAATGGGGGCATTTGACGTTATTTTAATTTATACAAAAATTAGTAATCTATATATTTTAAAATGACTCAGTCTATCTGTCAGAAACATATCAATGAATAACTGGTTAAAATTTGAAAATTTTCTGGCCATAGATGACGGACAAAACGGGTCAAACATTAACATTGGCTAAGATAGCAGTTCCGACTCCACTTAATAGACGACGAAATATTTATATATAAATTTTTTTATACATTTAAGAATTATATTAGTAACATTTCCTAATTTTGAAATAACTGATTTCTTTAGTTATTTACTTTGAAGCGCAAATGAACCCGTTTGTTACTAGCTGCTATTCAAGCTACGCGCACTGGACCGTGTTATTGATTACATTAGATTATTACCATTCTTCTTTCATACTTAAAACTTCATTGCATTTAATATTATTTAGCCAAATCAGATTACTAACTGTTCATTTCATTGTACTTACATTAAGCTAATTAAAGTTGTAAGATCGCCTTGGTTCAATTATCATATTATAAAGTGACCCACTTAAGAAAAGGATATGAAATTTTATACACAATTTATCAGTTTCAAACCCGGTTATAGATAATAACCACAATGATGTGGTTTTTAAAAAATATACAGTTTACAAACGACTAACTTTGTTATTCGGCTGCACCTGGTTTAGTAAAGCGTTCCCCTTTAAGTTTACTATAGAGAAATTTAGTTAAATTATCAAATTTATCCAGCCATGTTAACTAAAATTATAATTACTTATGTAAATAACTGTACTAATTTTCTATAAACAATCATATCTCTCTTTATTGAACGACCATTGCGCAAAACGAAAACATTTTTAATGTTCATTGAAGTTTTCGCCGACCATTTTGAAAAAGTCTTTGAATTGCATGACACAAACGGTGGTGACAAGGAAGTTGAAGATTATTTACAAACTCCTTTCCAGTTATCTCCACCGATAAAATTTTTCACTCCAGCAGAGATCAGTGGAGTTATACAAGAAGACCTCAACAGCAAAAAATCTCCAGGTTATGACTTGATTACAGAAGAAATTCTGAAGAAACTCCCCAAAAAAGTTATAATGTTGGCCACAGCTTTATATAATTCCATTCTACGTACTGGGCATTTCCCAGCTCAATGGAAAGTCTCTCAGATTGTAGCAATCCCAAAGCTGGGAAAAGATCTGAGTACACCATGTTCGTACAGACCCATCAGTCTCCTCCTACCCATTGCACCTAAAGTCTTCGAAAAACTTTTACTATTGCAACTTAAACCGATAATAAATGAAAAAGGTATCATTCCAGTGTACCAGTTTGGCTTCAGGAAGAAACACGCTACAACAGAACAAATACACCGTCTTGTTAACACCATTCAAAATTCCCTGGAAAGGACACAGTACTGCGCAGCAGCTTTCTTGGACGTAGCAAACGCATTTGACAAGATCTGGCACGTTGGATTTTTATACAAGTTAAAAATTATACTTCCGCATCATTACTTCATTATCTTAAAATCATTTCTATCAAAGAGGTATTTCCAAATTAAATTTCAAAATGTGTACACTTCTCTTCATCAAATTAATTCTGGTGTTCCCTAAAGTAGTATCTTAAGTCTATTTCTATATACTTTATATACTTCTAACCTACCGGAGAGCAATAACACGACCATCACCACTTTTGCTGATGAAACAGCTCTATTAGTGATAGAAGACTCTACCGTTGGGGCTACTTGAAACCACCTCACTCCTCGTTTTCTTTAGTAAAACCTCTATAGGTTCAAACCAGCCTTTCGGCTGATGACCTAAACAACAACAATTTTAGAAAATATTTCCGACGTTATAAAAAAAGTTGCATTTATTTGAAACTTAATAGCTTCACTTTACAAATAAACATAAAATTAGAAATTGTAATAATTTAAAAAACATAGTATCAGGCCTACTTGGTTTTTAAAATACACCGTAGGTTTTTGGGAATTATTAGGAGACGCTGTTGTTAGCGCGCTAGTTTGATGAGATAGGCTATGTGTGTATGCGCTCGCGTTTTAGTGATCAAAGAGATAGTTTAATTTGAATACCTAATAAATATACCTTACCCTTAAAAAAAACTACCTTAGGCTTAGTATCTTAAATATACCTTACCCCTTGACTGACTATCTTGACGATCCAGGAAATTTTTATACAAATGGCCAGTATTTGTTTTCGCCAAAATAAATTTAATAGTCCCAAAAATATTATGGTACTACCGCAAAGCGTCACTTATTTTTTTATTGTTTTTAATCATTGCATTTTTATCTTTTATCATTGCACTTAATTTCTTAATTGCTGCGGTTACATTTACTCGAAATCGTAAATTACTTTGATATTTCATTTTAATTTATTTTACGTCCCTAGAGACCAGTAATTAAAACATCTTAGTTTTTATGACACTATTAAGTTTTAAGGTCTACATCAATAATGAAATGTTACGAGCAAACTCGTGTATTATTACTTGATAAATTGGAGAGTTATCAAAAAAATTCTCGAAAACGATTAAATGCAGTGCAGTGACTTTCTTTCCGTGAATCATTTAGAGTAAATTTGTATGAGAGGTTAAAAGATTAAGCACTGCAAATAATTTTATAAAATGTAGAAATCATGCCAAATTTCTGTAATTACTAGTTTACTGATAACCCTTTTAAAATTTACTTGCACTTTATGATAATTTGTTAGTTTATTCACGCATAACAATGTAATGATTGTGATTATTTATATCGAAATTACAGCAGAGGGAAAGTGTTAATTAAAATTTTCTCTAGCTAGTAATTAGTCATACTTTGTCAAACTGCTATAATATTTATATCAAGTAATGCTGAAATCCTCTATAAAAATACTGAGAGTCTAAGATATGCCGTATCCTAAGGCTAAGTCTCAATTATGGGAGATTCTTGATTTTAACCTCCCAGTGTTGGTGAGAGGTTAATGTTTGTCTAACAAGCGACTGACCAATACAAGGACCAAATTTCTTTCGGGATAGGAAGATTCCTCTTTATCCAGTATCAGAGGCCTCTTTGAGGGTGAATGAGTAGTTAAAGGGTAGGACACCCTCGTTTCCTTGTGGTGGAAAACTGTCTCAGAAGGTGGATGAATTGACCAAAAGCGTAGAATGAAGAAGGCAATAGGAAGCTAATTCAGTAATGATCGGATTCTTTAGTTTATTGATACTCAGTGATGAATAAATCTCAAGTAAAATGGTCCGGAATAAACCCGCAATCGGATATCTGGGCGGGTTCATCTGAACACAGGTCAACGTGGAATAATAAAGATCTACACAGAAAGAAATTTAGCAAATACAGCTTATGGTATGTTTGAAGAATATAAGAAACTGGACTAACATGAGTACCCCACTCTTTTCAGGATAGCTCAAGATAGAAATCGATTTACCTGATGTAGCCACTCTTCATGGATAGAGTCGGCACTCTTAGAAGAAGAATGTTAGAATAGATGCGAAACCTATTTAAATTTTAAATCTGGTGTGAAACACACGACTTTCTCTTGCAATGCAAATAATGCACAATATAACCTAACATTAGTTATAAAACATTAAAAATAAACAAAAAACTAACCTCAAAAAACATAACCCTATTTTAATCATGAGTGAATGATACAAAATGAAAGCCAACCTTAGTTAGGCTTAATAATACAAAAAATCACTCTTTGACGCTTAACTAGGCTCTGTAGAAAAAATGCTTAAATTTAAGTCGTAGTTTTTTAAAATTCCTATACATAATGGTTATATACACCTTTGTCGTAAAATGCATACTAAGGCCGAAATCTTAAAAAATCCATTTTTTACAGTTTTCATGAAAAAAAAACAGAAAATCACTAATCACCGTTAAATTAAGCGTTATATCAGGGCCATTGAATAAGAGATCTTTTATTCAACGACCCTGCGTTATACAAAGAAATGTTTAAACTAAAAGTTGTAGGATTTTTAATTCTCTACACCTTTTATTTTACATTTTTGCTCTGAAATGCATATTAAAGCCGCAATCTTAACAAAAATAATTTTTTTACGAGAAAACAGCCTTTCAAAGAATTTTACTAGACATGGCACCACCTACCCTATCTTATAGAGCACAAAAATTGTAGTGAATTAGGCTACTTAAAAAAAATCGTAGAGCGTTTTTGATAAAATTGCAAAAAAGTGAAAAATGACACGAATAAACTACTACTTCCGGTTAACCGATTTTGATTAAAATGTTCGTGTCGGGTCCTCTAGTAGTACCTAACGCAAGTTTCAAGTTTCAACTTTGTACGATGTTCTGTTCTTGAGATATTTTGTTAACACAAACACACACTTACACACACGCACACGCACACACAGACCAATCGCTAGAAACATGTTTTTTTGGGTTCGGGGGTCTGAAAACGTGTCGATCCACTTGAAAAACTCGAAAAATCGGCATGAAAACATTACTTTCCTGCCTATATATTCATAATAATATAAGCAAGAGAAAGTAAAAATTAAATAAATTATGGAGTTCCAAAAATTTCCGACAAGTAGATTATTTCGAGTTATACTCGTACATACATCAGGATTGTTAACTAACTGATAGTGGTACAAGATTAAAGCAAATATTCGTAGTAAAGCACCGCAGTAGAAACTCAGCTTTTTAGCAGCCAATACAAATTGATGTGATTTAAAGCCCAACTGGTAACGTTTTGTCCAGATGTTATTTTTCCATGTGACAAAAAAATAAGATTTATTTTCTTAAATTAAATAATTTTACACAAAAATGTGAGTCTATTTAATTCTACAAAACGTAAAATAAATGTATTGATTTATTAGAATTATAATGAAGGAATCAAAAATACTTAATGAGAAAAAAATTATATTCTAAAAATAGCTGAAGGTTGAAAAAATTCAAATATAAAAGTACACAACTAACAATAGTAATGGATTTTAATAAATATCCGCCCAATGAATAGCAAAATAAGTCAATATTAATAAAAATTATGTAATAAGATTATACGTTTTATAAAACTACCTAGTAACAGAATATAAAAAGAAATATGACGTTTATTGAATCTGTTTTGTGAACACCTACAAATCGATAAATTTGTATAGCAATAGCGACATTTAGAGCAGTCTCAGATCCTGACCTTATCCAATCTACAGTACTGCCCCAGAATCCTTGCGCCCTTGGTCTGTTGATTAACGCAAAGAGTGCAATGACATGACTTCTCACAACAACATCCAACACTTAAGCACTCTGCTCTCTATTGTTCACCAAAATAATCTCAGTTGAATAACCTAGAAGACCTTAAACAAAAACATTTACTGCTCGAATAAATTCATACTCAAATTGAATAATTGAGGTACACTCTTATCAAATATAGAAGTAATTGGGCATGCTGTTAAAGAACCCAATGTCATTTAATAGCTGTTGCGTTTTTATATTGTCTTTAAATAAACAAAGTTAATTTTTGCAATATTAATAATAACAACATAATTATTACATAATGTATAAAATAGAAGAATGATTTAAAGAAGTTTTTAAAGATTTACATACAATCTGGAAACTGGGCTGTACTGATAACGGGTGATTCAAAAAGAGCGCCGGTTTTTAAACGGCTGGTAAATTTTTGTTTATTGGTTGGCAACATTGTTAGACCTCATTTCTATTTCGGAGAACATTCCGATTGACGATTCAGTCGTAGTTTCTCTTGTTCGCAGTGTAGTACTCTCGCAGTCTGTGTCTAACCATGGAGAAGTTTACTATTGCACAACGAGTGTTAATCGTCAAAACATTATACCAGAGTGGAGAGAGTTACGCGGCTACTGTCAGGCGACTTCGCGGTACTCTACGACGTAATGAAGCACCGAATGAATCAACAGTTTGCAGGCTCATGAAAAAGTTTTTTGAGACGGGTTCAACAGTCGACCTTAAAAGTTCTGGACGTCGTCGTTCTGGCCGAACTGAGCCGAACATTGCGTTGGTTCGTGACAGTGTGGCTGTTAGCCCAGCAAAATCAATACGTCGCCGTTCACAACAATTGGGTTTACGATGTTCTTCTGTACGGAGAATTCTTCGGTACGATCTCCAATATCACCCGTATAAAATTCAGTTTCTGCACGAGAAACAATGTTGTTGCTCCGTGAACGGTTCCAGGATCGCATAATTTCTCGTAATTCCGACCATCAATGGCCACCAAGGTCGTGTGACTTGATGCCTTGTGACTTTCATCTTTGGGGTCATCTGAAGTCATTGGTGTATGCCAATAAACCCCGAAACATCAATGACTTGAAGGAGGAAATTCGACGGGTTATCGGGCAAATGGAAGTCGAAACTTGTCGTGCAGTTATATCCAATTTCATGGACAGAGTTGATGCGTGCCAGCGCAGTAGAGGAGGACACATGCATGACATCATTTTTCATACATGAAATCGGAAGGTAAGATGAACTTGTTGATGTATTTATTTTTAGTTTTTCAATAAAATAAATCTCTTAATTTGATATATCAAAACCGGCGCTCTTTTTGAATCACCCTATATTATTAGGTATTTGAATCTTCATTTAAATCTCAAATAAGCTACTTGTAAAATCAGTTACTTCGTATTCCTTCTAAATATTATAACAAATTTTTGAAAATTTTAAGGATTAAACTTATCAGTTACTTATTTTTTATTTATTTATAATTTATTTATTTACAGTTTACTACAGTTTATTTATTTATTTATTTATAAATAAATAAATATTATTCCTTACCCTTATAATTCTCTTCAAAATTAGGCATTGTTGCCAAATTGTGAATTGGAATAAGGTATAAAATAACAAGAATTATATGAATTATGCTTTAAAAAAACTGATGCTCAAACATAAAGCAAATTATACACATTTTTATTGAAATTACAATCGCTGAACCACGTTTAACAAGTTAAACGATGCAGAATTGATTTATCTATAAACTTAAAATAATTGTGAAAATATACAGTATAGGAATTATATTCATAATTTATCTAGGTACCATTTGGTATACAAAACTAATAAATACGTAATCCTTTTTTTAAATTAACAATTTTAGCATATTTAAAAAATATAAAATAATTTTAAAGTTCAACCCTTTTTAAGATAAATTGCTTTAATTTGTTTTAGAAAGATATTTTTTACAAAAACTAAAAACAAACTACTGAATACAGAAACGAAGAAATTAATGAAATTATGACTACTTTTAAATCTTAAGTGGAATATGTTTGGTCAGTTCCACAAGAAACAAAACTTGTCAACATCTGCTTAAGATAAATTCAGAGACAGCAAAAATATTTTGCATGAAGAAACATTCAAGAAATTTTAAAGCTAGTGTTAAATGCTATCGTTACATCATTAGTGTAAGTGAAAATTCCATTTCCGAGAGGAATCCAATACTAAGAAAATCAAAGAACAAAGAAATACTAATAAATTTCAAATAGCATTATGTTCATAACCGTAAATCCAAAAATTAAAATTATGGAGATGTCGGTTCGTTAGTATTCAGCCGGCAAGATTTTAAAAATTTCATAAGTTCAAAAATTTCAATTAGTTCCATTTTTTTTAAATTTTTGAAGACATCAATAAATTTATAAAAAGTTTAATGGTAGACTACTTACGATTTTTTTGAAGTAATTTTAAAAATAATATATTAGTTGACTTCTCGTCCTTTTTAAAAATTTAGAGGTAATTAACCAACTTAAAAATTATCTTCACAGTTATTCTTCTTGAAACTCGAAATCTTAAAGTTATGTGCATCAATTTATAGAAAGAAATTCATTAGATCCGATGTGATTCATAGGAACATTATAATCTAATGTTTACCATAATTCTTTGTTGATCCCGATGTTTGATTTGGTGATCGAATACATTATACGATGAAGTTTGCCATTTTTACTTTCTCTTGCCTATATGAATATATAGAAAGGAAATAATTGTTTTCATGTCGATTTTTCGAAATCGAGTTTTCACCGGATCTATACGTTTTCAGACCCCCTGAACCCAAAAAACATGTTTTTAGCGATTGGTCTGTGTGTGTGTGTGTGTGTGTGTGTGTGTGTGTGTGCGCGCGCGCGCGCGTGTGTGTGTGTGTGTGCGTGTGTGTGTACAAAATATCTCAAGAACGGAACATCATACGAACTTGAAACTTAAAACTTATGTTACATACCACTACCGGACCCGACACGAACATTTTCATCAAAATCGGTCAACCGGAAGTAGTAGTTTATTCGTATAATTTTTCACTTTTTTGTAATTTTCTCAAAAACTGATCCTACGATTTTTTTTTAAATCACCTGGTTTATTCAGTTTTTTATTCTCTACAAGATAGGGTAGGCGCCATGTTTGCTGAAATTCTTGGTGAGGCTGTTTTCACGTAAAAACGTTGTTTTTTTTAAGATTACGGCTTTAATATGCATTTTAGCGCAAAAATTTATATAACAAAAGTTGTAGAGAATTTAAAATTCTACAACTTTTACTTCAAACATTTTTTTTATAACGCTTAGTTTAGCAGTAATTAGCGATTTTCTGATTTTTTTCTCACGAAAACGTGTGAAAAATCGATTTTTTTAAGATTTCGGCTTTAGTACGCATTTTACGACAAAAGTGTATATAATAAAATTTATAGAAAATTAAAAGATCTACAACTTTTATTTGGAGCATTTTTCTCTACAGAGCCTAGTTTAGCGTGAAAGAGTGATTTTCCGTATTTTTAAGCCAAACTGAGTTCGATTTTCATTTTGCGTCTTTTCACTCATGATTAAAATAAGGTTATGTTTTTTGAGGTTAGTATTTTGTTTATTTCTAATGTTTTATTACTAATGTTAGCTTGTTAATTAATTGCATTGGCAAGAGAAAGTTGTGTGAGTGTTTTACACCAGATTTTTACAAATTGGGACGCAGAATTAAAACCGTTGAAGAAAGAGTGGAGGTCCAGAACGGAATTAAGTAGGGTATTGGCTTTACAAACGGTAAAATGAGATTGGTAGTTCGTGACTTGAATGTAAGGAAGAATGATCTAGTTGGGAAGTACGAGTTGTAATTTTTCGACAACAAAAGAACTGCTGGATTAAGAGGGGTCAACAATTGGCGGGTTAGGCGAGGTCAGTTTCATGAGAAGAGGGCATTGAGCCTGAAGTAAAATGAGGCCGCATTGGGTCTAGTGATCTACCTATCGATGTCAACTATATGGACCTTCAATGCACATTTGCATCCACTTTCAGTTAACAAGGTTATCATTAATTTAATCCAGGCCGCCTCCCTGGTTCAGTGGTTAAAGAGCTTGACTTTGCTGCACTGCAAAGCGGAAGATTTCGGGTTTGATTCCTGACTTGGTTCTTGAATTATTACACGTTACATTACACCTATTTCATACTGTAATATGGTAGTTGATTATAATCAAAGCAGTTAAAGCTACTTAAACAAAAAAAACTAAAAAAACAGTTTTGTATCCCGGTTATGTGATACAGGTGCATTAATTCTTTGCTATGATTAACCAGTAAGAGTTTTAGAGAGGAATATATTTTTCGGTGAAAATATAATTAATATTCCGTCACCTTTGATCAAAAAAGACAATATATTTTTTAGATTCGGTAAGTTTACGAAATTATGACTTTTTATATATATTTTTTTATTTATCTACACTAATATTATAAAGACAAAGCGTGTTTTTGTGCAGGCTAATTTCCAAAACTGCAGAACGGATTTTCATGGAGTTTTGACAGCAATATTTTATGTTTAAACTTTCAAAAATGATAACCCTAAGAGCCCAAATGAAGATTTTCATAAATATGTATGTGTGTGCGCGCGCGCGCGCGTGTGTGTGTGTGTGTGTGTGTGTGTGTGTGTGTGCGTGCGTGTGTGTATGTGCGTGCGTGTGTGTGTTTGTGTGAGTGTGAATACGTATTGTTAAAGTAGATGAAGGGGTTTGATGATGTTGAGAGACATACGCTGGGAAAATTATAAAAACGTCGTTTTGTGTGTGTGTGTGTGTGTGTGTGTGTGTGTGTGTGTGTTCGCGCGCGCGCGCGCGTACTTTTGTTGAAGACAGTACATACATAATAAGACTGACGAGAGACGTTCGCGGGGGAATTTATCAAAACGTCTGTGTGTGCGTGTGTGTGTGCACGTTGGAGTATACAGTCGATATAGCAGCTACACAACTTCTGTTAAATATTTATTTTAAAAAAATTGATTACACATGTTTCGCGTGCGAAGCTGCGCGGGGCATGCTAGTATACTATACGAATAAACAAATGTAATTTATTATCATCAAATTTCAAAATCATTTTTGATGATCGAAAACTCGCCGTCCTTGTACTTTCTCGATGAGCAAAATAACTATTTGCTACAAAATAACATATAAAAATATTGCAAAATATCAAACAAAGGTTTAGGAGGAATTCACACATGCATTGACGGCTAGAGACTTTGGTTATAATTAGTATGATTACATTAAGTATGCAATAATTTATCATATAATATTAGGTATATAATCACTAAAATAATTAATTGAACGCTAGAGCTTTTATTACTGGTTATGCATTTATGAAAGAGCTGATGGTGATTTTTTTTTTTGGGGGGTCCCAAACTCCCCTACACCCCGCCGTCTGCACCCACTACTATGGCTGGTCGCAAGGATGCGAGGTGGTACAGTAGAACAGCAATAGAATATCGCCTCAGTATACTGCACCATTATAACTTAACGTTGTCATTCTTTCTTCACTAGAAAACAGTCAGCCGCCGAGCCCAACGTACATCACATAGTCACGAATAACATAAAAATACATAAAACAACATAAAGATCACGCAGTATTTACAACCTTCCTTCACAGTATCCTGTATTGTTTTTCTTTAATTTTACTATCTCTGTGAAACAGATCTACCTCTCCATTTATTTCATTGGCTGTAGCTATACAGCTATTGATTGGAGCTATTTTACTTCTTGTGGCTCCAGCAAACAGCCTGAATTTCTTAAAGCTGTGCAAGGCACCCTCAGAAAAATCTTCGAGATATCCGGAACATCAACTCGTGAATGCAGAATGTTGTAAATGTATAAAACTTCCATCACTCTACGCCGCGTGCTCAGACCCTGAAGCCCGTAGAATGAGAGGGCATCCTCATAGCCATCAAGTTTTCTCCCAGATCTACATTCCAACTTATGAATTAGTCTTTTCTGCACTCGTTCCAGTTCCTTTTCTGTGATCTTGACTGTGATTATGATACAAGTTATAACATGAACAACATGAGGAAGCAGACCTCTCATGAATGGAGCTTCTATGCTAAGTAATTTAAGGTGACAAACCGCAAAAGCTTCGAAAATTCCCATCAAATTTCATATGAAATTAAATTGTATCGTATTACAACTGCAAAATGTAATAAAGAATTTAGGATGTTTAACAAAACCCTATTGCCTTATAAAAATAAAATTCATCAAAGAGTATGTACATTGGCTTACTTCATTATTACATTACCAAAATTATCCTTCAGCCCTAATCGGTTCAAACTAGCAAAAGGGTACGTTATTTTTTTAGTTGAACCTGGTATTTAAATGTAATGGCCCTTCTTGTGAATGGTCTTCTCCTTTAAAATGGTAAAGTAATGTATAATAAGCTGCAAATAAATTTACTGGTAGTGCAGAGCTGCGCAGTTGTACGTTTAATAAAAATCTCGTGTGAAACACACAACTTTCTCTTGCCATTGCAAATTATGAACAATATAGCCTAACATTAGTAATAAAACATTAGAGTTAAACAAAAAAACTAATCTCAATAAACATAACCTAATTTTAATCATGAGTGAAAGATGCATAATGAAAAACAACCTTAGTTTGGCTTAAAAATACGGAAAATCTCTCTTTCACGCTAAACTAGGCTTTGCAGAGAAAAATGCTCTAAATAAAACTGTAGATCTTTTAATTTCCTATAAATATGATTATACTCTTTGGTCGTAAAATGCATACTAAAGCTGAAATCTTTAAAAAATCGATTTTTTACATATTTTCGTGGAGAAAAAACAGAAAATTGCTAATTACAACTAAACTAAACGTTATACAATAAAATGTTTGAAATAAAAGTAGTAGGATTTTAAATTATCTACACCTTTTATTATACATTTTTGCGCTAAAGTGCATATTACAGTCGCAATCTTAAAAAAACAATTTTTTTACGAGAAAACAGCCTCTCCAAGAATTTCAGCAGACATGGCGCCTACCCTATCTTGTAGAGCATAAAAATTTAGTAAATGCGGCGATATAAAAAAAAAATCGTAGGAGCTGTTTTTGAGGGAATCGCAAAAAAGTTAAAAATGGCACGAATAAACTACAACTTACTTTTGGTTGACCTATTTTGATTAAAGTGTCCGTGTCGGGTCCTCTAGTGGTACCTAACTTAAGTTTCAATTTCACGTTCGTACGATGTTCACTTAAGATGCTCTGTTCACACACACACACACACAGACCAATCGCTAAAAACATGTTTTTTGGGTTCAGTGGGTCTGAAAACGTGTAGATTCGATGAAAACTAGATTTCGAAAAATCAAAATGAAAACAATCCTTCCTATATATTCATATAGGCAAGAGAAAGTAAAAATGAAGTTTCAAAAAATCTATTTTTTTATATATGACTAATTTTCTGATACATCTTACAATTTGAATTATTTATTAAATTTTATTATTTTTGCCTTTTTTAAGATATGAAATAAATAACGTTTATTTTAGTTTTCATATTATAAAAATGTACTGTAATCACAAAAATAATAACATTAGAATATTTAACAAAAATAAATTGTTATACCAATAAATATCCTAATAAACCAATAATTGTTTCGATTGTTGTTATTTATTATTATAAATAAATAATACGCGTTTAATAATGTAAAAACATATTTCTGCTGATTCGAGCACAAACATATTGTCATATTATATAAACTTTCCGAATGATTAGACTAAATTTTTATGTAATTTTGTTACGAAAAGTTTTGTTATTTTTTTATCATTCCTTATTTATTTTTCTTATTGAATGCAGTCATGGACTTCAAATAGAACAGTATAAATTATTTACATAACAGTTCAATTTATTGAAAAAATAGTTGCATTGAACGTTTTGCGGATAAAATTTAAATTCATTTTATTAATACCAAAAAATTCACACATACTTATCATAATAAAAAAATTAAATCTGTTTCCAACATAATCCATTTAAACTCAATATAAGGAATTATAATAGGAAGCATTTATTTTAAAATGTATTAATAGAAATCACGAGTAAACACTGTGAGTGTTTTATTTTACCCACTAAAGGGTAAACATTTTTACCACCGAGTATGATAACAGTCGTCGAAAAGCTTCTGTTACAACGCAAAAATAAATTCAATTGAATTTTTTCTCAATTAAAGCATTCAATTCTTGTACAACTTTATTCTATCTGTTTTACGAGTGTGTAATTTTCAGTTTAAAAATTGTAAATAAGTAATTTTATATTTCAACAATCCAGTTATTTTTAACTGTACGGTTGTATTTATGAGAACTGTTGTATTCGCTAAGTTTCTATAAAATTATCCGTCCCAGATAAATTGGTATTGATTTTTTTTAAGTTAGTATTTTTAGTTTTATTCCTTATTATTATACAAAACAATTCTAAACTAAATTTTGATGCATGGTTTCAAACTCTGGGGTTCGGAAAGTCATTTGAACATCAAAATCTTGCAAAGATTTTATTCAAAATTACTAAAAACAATTACGTTATCATCTTGATACATAATGAACATCATATTACACAGAGAGTTTAACGTTCCTAGATTTCAAGACAACACCCTTTACACTAATTTTAAAGCTACAAGAACAGACAACATATAATACGACAAATTTCGAGAAAAAAAAATTTCGAGATATTTATTCACTCGAGATTGATAAAAAAATTTGGCGGTAAAAAAAAGTTGGGCATTCAACTAGTATATATTATTTATTTCTCATGAACTTTAAATACAAATTTTACACCATCATGGGTGTCTGTGGTGCTACAAAATTAAGTTATTATTACTACCGTATTAAGATTTACAAAATCATAAAATATATAAAGCAAAATTTGAATTATTTTTCTTGGTCGTAATGCTTAAACATGTTTCGCCAAAAATTAGTTGCACTGCAACATTACTGTAATAATGAAATCGGTAATAATCATGAACTTCATTTTTTATAATTTTCCCAAGAGTCTTCTTGAGGACTTTGCACCGAGCTATGTACTGTACTAACGAATGCACTAGTAAGGAAACTTGTTACAATCTCAGTAACGGTAACGAACATTTCATTCCTTGAACTGAAACCGGTCGAACTAATACACCACATCTGCCGATCAATGTGGATCTAAAAATCTTATTAATACTATTACTATTATTTTTCATTAAATCAGTGAAGATGTGATGAACAAGTTCATTCTACTAAAGCATATTCTACTAAATATAGTCAACAATTTTGTATCACTTATCGTGCTGTAAATTATAAATGACTAGCAGCCATCTAAACTAGCTGCGCTTCACAGTGAACTTAAAGCGTTTAACTTCTCACAAAACCTTACACGTTCTAAGCGAAATCAAAACTGTACAAAAATTAAACTATTTGTAGACTAATAGAAACGAAAATTGTTGCCATCAGTATGAATCATCAGAAGGGACTGCATTATGTCTTAAGTAACGTATATAATACATAAAGTAATGTCTATAAGTAATATAAGTAATTAAGTACATAAGTAATTAAGTACATAAGTAATATATTAAGTAATATTAAGTAATATATTAAGTAATGTCTATAAGTAAAATAGTTGCCCATAACAGGCAGGTGGAATCTTAAATTATTTGCACTCGATCTACTAGTTCTGGGACTACAAAAAATAGTTCTGTTTCTTATCACATGATCAGCCAATTATATATGACGGAACCATTTAAAAACGAAAGAAGTAGAGGTGTAAAAGACACAAGTCAGAAATATCTCCTCCGAGAGTAATGAATTTCATTGTATAGCCAGACCCTGTGGTGAATGAAATAAAGGTGTCAGTTGCAAGGTGGAAAGTAGGTGCTTTTCAGAGGGTATGCTTATCAGCATGCTGATAAGTAGGCTATTCTTTTCTACTTGGTGAGGAAGGCAATTGTAAACCACCCACTCCTCGTTTTACTTAGTAAAACCTTTAGCAGTTCAAACCAGCTTTTTGTCTAACGACCTAAACAACAAGTAAAGCAAATAAAATCTATTTCTTAAAAAAATTTACAATCCCTTTGATGTTTGAATGCTGTGCAGTAATCGGAAGTTTCATTATTGTTTGGATATCTGTCCGGTAAATAATATTTAAAAATTTAAAAAAGAGAAAATAAAAAAGAATGCGATATTGTATTGTACCTGATACCTGACTATATTATTTGTGATTGCTTAATACAATACTTTGTATATAATAGGTGATATACTCTATCCCATGGAACCGTGCAGCATTTCAAAACATAAATGTATAAAATTGTGATTGAACTTAGCGCGATCCATTCGAATTACAAAAATGTTCTTTGCTTATCAGATGAAACTTGCTTTATACTAATTGAAAGATATACTACTGTAAATTAAAATACGACAGAACCAGTAGTAAGAATTTACTATGCAGTAGGCCTATTATAAAACATGTGGTCTGTCGCCGGTTGTTTTGACTGAAGGCGCTGGTAGAGTGAAACATGATGACGCTTCTTTTTACTGACTTTCAACACGTAATCTGCTTTTATCTGCTGAACGATTCTGCGGGATATACTATAGAATAGAATGGATGGAAGAACCATCAAACAAATAAACATCGTTAGTTCTTAAAACGATAAAACAAAATTAAAAACCGTGAAAAACTTATCAAGCAATTAAAAATAAGTAATAGCATTAGAAAATAAAACAAAAATCCAATGGCAGGTGAAAAATCGATGGACTTGATTCACCAGAAACTTGACACCAGTCTGCAAGACTTTTTAATATATGTAACTCTAACCCTTAAATTTACTTCGCACAATCAATTTAGGATAAGTATGCATAATAAAATACTTTAAAAACTGGTTAATAACGATTACGTATTTTATTTCATTTTGAATCCAAGATGTTATACAATTTCGTAAATAAATATTGAATAATATACGTCTATTTAATTGCATTATGTCCTTGATATAAAAACCATTGCCATTAAATTTTTATCAGTTGGTAAAACTAATAAATTATATTTTTATTTTATTAACTAATTTCGTAACAATAATATTTAAACAAATGCAATATTCTAGGTAAAGATTTAAATAACCAGTTCAAGATAAATTTGTTCTTAATTGCGTTTCTTTTTGCGTCACTGTTGAGCTTTGAATTATTTTACCAATATTAAATATCCTAAAATGTAAGTTAAGTTTATTCTCATCAGTACGTTACTGATATTTAAAAGAGCAGACTGAATGTTTAGACACACTGATACTATAACATTAGCTGGACACTTTCTGGCGCTCCAAGGAAATAATAACTCCCCTTTAAAACATTTTTTGAAACTATAGTCAATTGAATAGCTATCAATGAATATATTCTGATAATCAGTTTCTTTCTTTTAAGATACCAGTATATAATAGGCCTACGTGTTAGACAAAATTTTCAAATTTAAAGAGTGTAACGTTTAATGGAGAACTCCTTTTGAATACCGGCACTAAAGTTAATACCGGTAAAGTTAGGGAAATCTTTGTAACGTAACTGTATTTATTTCAGTTCATTTATACAGTAAATAAAAATAATTTGTAGAATGTTTGTGACAAAGAAAATGTTCTTTAAATTTTCAATTATAGCTTTTGATTTGAACTTTATTATTTTAGATAGCGCACAACTCCAGGAACAATCTTAGGAACAACTCCAGTTGTTCCTAAGGATCCAATTAAATTCTATATTTTCTAGGTGACTTTACCTCACCGCCGAAGGAATTTGTCCCCAGTGCCCCGTACTAAACCCGAAGGCTATAGTTGTCATAAATTCACAAGAATTACATTATGACAACTTACAACTTTTACTTCTAACATTTTTTGTAAACCGCTTAGTTTAGCGGTAATTAGCGATTTTCTTTTTTTCTCACGAAATCGTGTAAAAATCGATTTTTTAAAGATTTCAGCCTTAATATGCATTTTACGACAAAAGTGTATATAATTAAATTTATAGGAAATTAAAAGATCTACAACTTTTATTTGTAACATTTTTCTCTACAGAGCCTAGTTTAGCGTGAAAGAGAGATTTTCCGTATTTTTAAGCCAAACTGAGGTCGATTTTCATTTTGCGTCTTTCACTCATGATTAAAATAAGATTATGTTTTTTGAGGTTAGTTTTTTTGTTTGTTTCTAATGTATTACGTATTAATCATGTTAGTTTATATTGTTCATAATTTGCATTGGCAATAGAAAGTCGTGTAAGTGTTCACAACACATTTTTTTTATATTTGATTATTATAATTATATTAGTGTGCGAGAAGTTTTATGAAAGACCAATCGCGTTGTCAACATTAACGACTACCCCTTTTTTGGTTCTGGAAAAAGCCACTAGGCAAAAGCACCAAAACGTTTATTAGCGTCAATCACTATCAAATTAAATGGAGATCGTAGTATTTTTTTTATTCGACATTTATCCGGGCCAAAGACATTTATTACGGTCCAGAGAATACGATTTGATTGTTTTTTTTTTTGTTTGCGTCACATAGAATGCAATAAATCACCGATAAGTTTAATGGATTCCTAATTAATTTATTAGTATAACTACACAAAACTTAAAGGTTTTTTTTAATACATTACTTTGTCAAATTCTATCTTTTGACTTTTTATGTATCGTTGATGAATAGTTCGCACCCAATAATGTTCTTTGAGTACCTCCCCTTTGCAGTCATTCAACCATAATACATAATATGTCGCTAAAAATACAAGATACCAACTGGTTTTTTATCTTTTAAAAAAAAATTGTAGTAGTAATGCACACAATTTTTTTTTCTAATATTTTTATCGAAGAGGGGTCATGGAGTGACGTATTTAAATGCGCAGTAGTAACAGCAAAACTCACTTTGGCAATAACTCAAAACCATAGTTTAAAATTTAAAAAAAAATATTGTCGTTGCATTAAATAATTACAAACGACTTAAGTGATATGCTAATAATAACAGTGGTTAATTTTGTTGACAATAGAAACAAAAATAATGTAAATTTGATTAATATTATTAATAATGGAAACATTATGTATGAATAACTAATTTTGTAGAATTGATTATATCCAAAGCGACAGAAAATGTTCTGATCAGCCACAGCTTCTGAAAGTTAGATTTTCAGAAAAATATTTACAGAAAATAAATTATAATTTCCAAAATGCTATTAATATTTTGAATATCCTAAAAATCCAGTTAAATTTTCATCTTTTTTATTTATTTAGTTACAACTGGTGAATAGTTAGTTGACTTTAAGAAATGTTGCTTTCAACAAAAAATTAAAATATATAATCAAAGCAAAAATATTTTTGCCAGTAGACCGTGAATATTTTCCAAATTTAAACAACTCCACAATGTTGTTGTTTAGGTCATCAGCCGAAAGGCTGGTTTAAACCTGTAGAGGTTTAACTAAGTAAAACGAGGGGTGAGGTGGTTTACATAACCACCTTACAGTGAGGTGGCCTTCCTCACTGAATGGAAAAGTACGCTTATCGGCATGCCAGACCCTCTGAAAAGCACATATTTTTTAATCTGCAAATGACACCTTCACTTTATTCACCACAGGTTCTGGCTGTATAATGAAATTCATTACTTTCAAAGGAGATAACTCTGATTAGCATCTTTTACACCTCTACGTCTTCTGCTCTTAAATGATTCAGTCATTTAATTGGCTGACCATGTGATAAGAAACAAAAATATTTATTTTAGCCATGCAACGAACAGATTAAGTATAAATAATCTGACACTCCACCTGTCTGTTATGGGTAGAACTCCACAATATCAAAAGAATTTATAAATATACTGAATGAAAAACTTGTATTCTATAATACATAGTTGCAGCTGATACTACAATAGTAATTATGTCATTGTTTTAGAAGATTAAGAAATCATAGGACATTTAACACATTTTCTAGTAAATTGAAATTCGGATTTTTATCCATATAGTTTCGTTTCTTATCAGGTACAACATTTTGTAAGTTTATGATAAAGCTGTTTCGATTGGTCTTATAAGAAACTTTCATAAATTTATAAAATTTTGCACCTGATAAGAATGTTTAAAAGTACAGACCAAATGTTAAAAATACAATAACAAGTCGATTTTATTATTACTAAGAGAGATTACCAACCCTTTACACATTATATGACATCATAATGTATCCCTCCTAGTCTAATTTCCCTAAAAGTCATAAATTAGTCATATTTTCACGATCACTATTATATAAAATTATCGTAAATTTCTATTATTGCTGATTACAGCAGTTCGTATAAATTATGAAAACATTTAACGACCGAAAGAATCTTCCCCGTTATCTCTAACTTAACATTTGAGTGCCATTTCAATTAAGTCACCAAATGGTTAATTTTAATAACTTATAACCACAAAATGAAATATTACAGCAAATGCCTGTTTTTATTGAAAGATCTACAATCAGAAACCAAAAATCTAGACAACAATTTTTTTCTAACCCCTAATGTGTGTACGTTGCAATCTGTTCAATTTAAGAACAATAAGCAACCCCATTAACCAATGAAATGAGGATGATATATATGATGTATGAATGAGGTGTAGCCTTATAAAGACTCAGGCCGACCATTCCTAAGAGAGAATGGTTGATTAAAACTTAACCATAAAAGAACACTGGTAAACACTGACTGTCTAGTATTCAAATCTGTATGAAAGTAACACATTTACTAGGATTTGAACCAGGAACCTTCGTCTCCGAAATCAGCTGTTAAACACCTGACTCGCGGCGACGACTTTACCTCTAGACCAACCCGGTGGGTTAGACATCATAATAAATTAGTAGGCCTATTTTATGTAAATACAACACCTGCATTAATAACACTTAACAACTAATTGTTTTCCAAATTTTCAGAAATACAGCGAAAGTTTCGAAACAACGAACACATTGTATCCCTCTGATTTATTAGTATAAATTCACAACCGTTTTACAAACTGTTTATACCGACTAGGTTAGGTAACAATGAGACACATGAATGAAAGTTAAAAATTTTGATTAGTTGATGAATTAAATTTTTTTTAATTTACATAAAAATTGGTCCAGTGAATACACCAAAATTATAATCCAGGTATTGCAACATAAAGAACATTACCTACGGACTTAATAAAAAAGAGACAAGACAACACAATTATATCTACAAAGTTCCTCTACTGGAGTAGAGGTTTCTTTGGTCATGACGTGAAGCAAGAAAAATTCATCTACTTATTATTCTTCTTTACATTGTATATTAAGCTATAATGTGAATAAAATAAAAAATTAAGCTTTCCAAAAAAAAGTGTTATGCAGTTTTTAACACATACAATGCTGAGCAATTATGGGGTATATCTCCCGTCGGGCTGATTATTCGTGCAACGTGTTCTCCGTTTGCCCTATGTAGGGCCTACAATTTATGTTACTAACGTTTTAATAGAGTTATTTCATTTGCGACTTATATATGAATTTATGTTTGCTAATAACATAAAAGTAAACAATTCAATGTCTTTTAGGTTTATTTTCACCTGTTAAAATAAATGGATTTTTTGAATTTTTCAATTTACCGTTACGATTTACGCGTAATTTCTTATATAATTTTAAACTACAAATATTTTTTAAATAAATCCGAAAGTGTAAGCTATTTTGAATCGATACCTGCAAAGATACTAAATTCACGGCTTCAACTGTACCCTGAAACCCGTTAAAAATACTGAACGAGTCTACTATACGAGGGTAGACGATCGTGTAACGAAAATTCAAAAACGAATTGCACGGTTACAAAGAAAACACTTTTCTGAGGGGTGAATAATAGCAAAAAACTGATATCCGACAGGCGGTGTCTTTCCAGAATTACTTAAAATGATAAAAAAACAGAACCCTCCAGGTAAAACGGCAGCCTGGCGGTAACACCTACCCATGACCCGCTAGGTGAGTCTAGCTCTGAATGTTTTAACAAGTAAGTAAAATAAGATATTTAAGAATGCAAAGGGGTTGCTTTGTAATAAAACTGATTTTCGAGCATCAAAGAAACATTTTAAATAATAATACTGATAAATAATGTAAACCATATGATAATTTATTTAATAACGATACAACTGACAATTATTGCAAAAATTAATGAAAATAATGATGAAATTGAAATAATCATCAAGTAGTGTAAGTATCAGTCACTTGTCAGGTATAGCGTTAAAAAATAATGTAGGTATTAACCCATATAAATGGCCAATATGCAAATTTAGTTCAGCTGAATATTACAATAAGACAATAGAAATTAAGTACATGCGTTAAAAATAGAACCAGTCTTGAGTCTTGACCCTACAAGTGGAAAGTTAATTAAGGAGACATTTGTAAAGTCGTTTAAAAGTTGATCGATTGAGTGGAGTGTACAAGGTCGGTCAAAACAAGTTGCATGTGTCTCATTGTATGCGAATCTTAATCTTCAATATTTTCCGTTCTCAGACACATTGAAAATTGTCGGCAAACCAATCTAAATTTCTCGTGAACGTTCAATTAAATTAAAATTGTGTATAAATTAAAAAAAGTGTATAAATGACATGAAAAATCATGTCACGTTTTCGAATACTGTTGTTAATAAATGTAACCGTCAGTACAAAAATTATTTCCGTATCATTACTGGTTGCCGAAATAACAATTTTATTTTTAAAACGGCCGCCATTTTAAAATCAGTCGCCCAAAAATTTAAAAAAATGCATTACACGTAGGAACCTTCATTTTATAATTATTAGTAGCCATATACATTTTAAAGTACCCGTAATCAAAGTAATAGTAGCTTGAAGTTGGGTATACTGGAAAAGTGGTTAAAAACAGGGTACTTTTTATGCGTAATTCGTTGTATTTAATCATTATTGATTTCCGAAAATATTAATGTATATCGTGTAACCAACAATAAACCAAGTTTTAATTTAATGTATAGTAATTTTTTTATATACAACGGTTCAAAAGATATTGCTATTTAAAGACAGGTGTTTTCTTTCGTGAATCGGACTATAGTTTTGAACGATTTTATCACTTTATTATATTCTTCAAAATCAAACAAATTTTTTTCCTCAATTTATTTTGCTGTTCTCAATAATTATACTGTTCTCGATAATAATTGAGAACAGTATAATATGTTTTCATGTTATAATTTGTTTACACCAGTGACTTCACTGACTCTAAAATCTAAACTATTACTATACAAAGTTTATCTCAAACCAATATGGACCTATGGACTACAAATTTATGGCACAGCTAAACCGAGCAATCTACAAAAATTACAAGCCTTTTAGTCAAAATGCCTACGTTTAATCACCTGCGCACCTTTTTATGTCAACAACAAAATTCTACATGACGACCTTAATATTCCGCTCATAAGTGAAGTAGTTAACTCCAGCTACAGTGTTTTTCACAGAAAATTGCATGATCACCCCAACGAATTAATCACCAAACTATCGGATGCATCACTACCAGGAAATCCGCAGCGCAGGTTGAAACGTCAATGGGCCAGAGATCTTCTATAAAGTGATTTATTTTATTTTTCTTTCTTCTTTTTTTTCTTATGTTGTTATTTATCATTCATGTATCATGAACTTTATTTCATAGAACATATACCAATGGGTATCACTGTTCTTTTTAATTTATTTATTTTTATTTTTTATTTTTTATTTTTTTCCCTTGTCATCCTTTGTTTACTGTCATCTAATTTGCTCGTTGTATCTTCGTATATAGTTGCAAATAAAGTTATTAAAGTTAAAAAAAAAAAAAAAAAAAAAACACCAGTGGGTTGTAATTTTTCCATGAGTTGTGTCTAACTGAAGTTACATTTTTTGTTATTTATAACAGATTATGCATTAAAAAAAAGTTATATGGAAAAAAAAATTATTTTGTAACTGTACAGGAACGAACAAACCCCAGATACATTACAATAATAAATGTTTAGTTAGTATTGTATTAGTAGTATTTATTTAGTTAGCAAATATGTTTACAACTAAATTTAATTTATTTTTAAAACTAACATCAGTAATAGCTTTGAGGTGGAGGAGGAGGACACCACCTAGTGATAGCTCTCCAGACAACGATAAATACGTTAAATTTTAATTTATATTTTTGTACACGTAATAAATGTTAATTGCGTTAATGTATCATGTCTCTACTCCATCGGTGTTTTAGTCGTCTTTCTGCGATTCCTGATAGGCAGAAATTCATGTTGCATATTAAGGGATTATTATGATTTTGGAGTTTGTCTCTGAACCTACGGTACAATTTTAGATATGTGTCGTTGATGTAAGGAACGCGTAAGTCATCATGTACATTTCTATTGGATACGTAACTCGGGCAATAAGTAATCAGTCGCAAGAATTTACTTTGGAAACGTTGTATCCGTGAATAACTGATAGTTTTCCTACTCCATTAATTTGACTACCAGATCGGTTGAAGCATCGCCTTGTACTCATGAGTTTTGAAGTCGTGTAGTTTTGACCGCTTGGCTAATAGCCTGAATAACTATTTCAGTCTGTTATTTGTAGTTGTCGCATAACAAAATATATTACTTTATATAAAAAACATGTATTTTGTTATAGTAGCTTCTATAAAACTTAATGAACAATAAAATGAACCGTTTTAAATGTAGTTTTAATTGCATAACTAATGAACCTATTTAAAGGAAAATACTTATCTTACTTAATTTAATGTGTGTAGAACATCTTCTCCTCAGAAACAACAATAGGTAAAGACCATTTTTTTATTAAATAATTAATTTCTTTACACTTAATTTGAATCGATAACTTTTTATTTAGTTGAAATTTCTAGATTCTATAATTATTTAAAAATACGATTTTCTGTTGTAAAAATCGAGGGAGGAACTATTCTTCTCAGTTGTAAAAATCGAGGGAAGAACTATTCTTCTCAGTTGGGTTTTTTAATATCCATTAAAACTGTAAATTTAATTGTAAGAACTAGGGCAGGTAAACACAAAATCACAAACAATGCATCTCTAAATTTTTACTAGATGCTGAGAAAAAAGTTCATATAGTTAGAAAAATGAAATTTTTGTGGGTAAATGTGTCTGAAGTTAGAACCTTTAATCGAGACATAATAATCCCGGTAAAATCGTAATAAAACCAAAGCTAACTTAGTTTTTAATCCCTATAGACTACATACAACTGTATGTATGTATGTCCACAACTGTATGTCCACATAACATACTCGATTTTTGATAGATTTGAATAAAAAATTCGATCAATTGTAATGGAATAAGAAACCGTTCTCAGTGATAAAAACAGCAACGTCACGAAAATAATTAAAAATTGTCTTACTTCTAAAAATCATAAGCGATAAAAACATGTTTTTTCGACAGGAATTTCCCTTTAAAAATTATTACAGCAAAAAATATTATGTAATTCATTAATGCATTTTAATTTCTGAAGCCTGGACCAGTATTGTATCCCGTGAAACCCTACGGATGTTGAAATTAATCCCACGCGTAGCACCAACCGATTTGTAGAAAATTAAAACTGATTCCTCCTCCTGCAGAGTAGCATATTATCTGTAATTCACTTCTGTTCTTCTATTGTTCACCATGTATGCACTTAAGTCCAGCGTAATAATAAGAGTAATAGTTTATATGATATCCGTACGGTAATTACAGCATGTCCGATCTACAAAGACCTTCCCTTCCTTTACTTTAGGCTTTATCCTGCGTGATTAGGCATTTAATTTTTAAAGGGCGGTGAACCTTTGTTGTACTTGCGTGCGATAACAAACATCTTGATTAGCATTTATGTAAATTTTAATAACAATATTTATTTTTTACATACTTGAGATGAAAATTAAATGCGTGTACTTCTGCACATTTAATACACACAAGCAAAATATTACTAACACAGAACAAGGTCTGTCCTTGGACGACCAACCTTTATAGAATTATCAAACATCTTAAACAGAACTTTGGCAAAATTTAAACATGAGAAAAAATGATAAGTTAAACGTTTTAATATAACTTATCATTTGTAATAATACCTGCTTTAAAAGACCGTAATAAATGATTTTTAATTCACTAAGTCTAATTACAAAAAAGAATAAAAGAAAATTCTGGAAATCTTCTTTGTTCATTAACGTCACTTTAGGTGCTGATGTAAACAGATGAAAGATGGTATTAATACCTATAAATTTCCTTTGATAATTTTAGGATTACAAAGATGCAACTAAATTAATTATATCCCTGTGTTACAAATTTATTCAATAACACACAGAAAAGTCGGAATATTCTCTTTCAATTTTTTTAGTTTAGGTATCGTAAAAATTAAAAAAATCGGGTTTCAGAAAATGACAATAATTATTCATTTGTTTTTGTAAATGACAAATTTTCTTAAATTTTCATTATTATTGACGTTGCCTACAATAAAGAGTTCTAGTTGAAAAAAGTCGCTTAATTACAAAATGGTGCAATATTTTTCATTACTCCGGGAATGATCTTGTATTTTTTATTACAAAAATCTTCATGTAATTTTTCAAAACAAAATGTAAAACAGTTCAACACAACTTGAAAATTACTTTTTTAAATATTTGAACAGTAGAATTACAACAGTTCTAAATCTTGTAAAAGACAAAAGAAGATGCTATGTACCCTACATCTTTAATGTAATTTAAACGTAGGTTTGGTAATTTTGTTTGTTATAAATTATTTGATTTTGCAATATGTTGTTACGAGCTTGACTTGATTGGAAATGAAATTCTACAAAATGTAGTTCAATCAATAGCTAATTTAGAATAAATTATTTTTATTGAAATTTCATAAATTTCGATAATGTTATTTTATAAATATTTAATCAGTATTAAAATTACTACTATATATTAGAAAAACCAATTTAATAAAATATCACAAAAAATATTTTTACTTATAATTTAATAATTAGTTACTGCACAATTACTATGATTCTACAGTGAATTACTACTTCTAATGTGAAATTTTATTAATGATTTTTCTGAAATTGAAATTGATTAATTGTTTCTGTCTTAGCTTACGATGTAACAATAAATTTGTTACAAAAAAAATCGCTTTACAGCGAGAAGTTAAGAAGCTCCTTGCAGAATGGAATGTTTAGTTTGTATGAATTTATTTATATATTTTTATTTAATAAGCTATATATAGTTTTGTGTATAGCGTGATTTGACTTTATATGTTTTAGATGGAAATATTTATCTAAATATTAATTTTGCGTTTAAAAGTTTGTAGATTACCTATGCTGGATATTTTATGGCAGGAAAATGCATAATAAAGTTGCACAAAGAGCGAAGTTGACGGAAGTTTATTTAATGAGTAAGATTGATAATTATTTAATGATTTTTTTTTTTTGTAAAGTACTATCAAGTAAATCTGGACAAAATAGAATTCTATCAAGCAGACACAAATAATGAAAACTGGTTAAAGAAATGAATCGTTTAAAACGTTAAACGTTTAATAGTGAGCCAATTTAGTAACAATTTTGAAGATTCATGAGACCGCTATGTTGAGGTGGTCAAGGCCGATAATCGTCTGTCGCTTGTCTCGGGAAGCCTTATTTCTCCCGTTGATAGTCTACTCCGTGCCATGTCCCCCTTATGATCAATACTCATCGCATTACGTAATGTTGCAAGGCTGACGACCGTTCATAATCGTTTCAGCGAAAGACCGTATTATTGCAATGTAGGCCTGTTTCAAAACTAATTTCGTGAAACAGCTTTTAACAACTGCACGTGGTGGAAACTGATGAAAACAGAGTGACATAATACGTCGCCTTGATAAAAAAAATTGCTGTATTATAGCAATTATTTTTAACAAGGTGTAATTCTTTTGCGATCGGGTTTTTTTAATTTATAAAAAATATAAACTTTAAGGATATACGATAAAAGTCTGAATAATAAAGTTATTAAATGAAAGAATATACTCAGTGTTGTTTCAAAAAACTAAACAAAATAGCTCACAATTCTCACTATCTCAAACTTAATCGTATCTTTTGTTAATTATATCAAATGAATCTACAATTTTAAATTCAGACCGACTGTGATGTTTATCAAAAATCATAAGAATAAGATTATTAAATCGTTTTTAAAATTTTCTGTTTCTTTTGGTTTAACGTCCGACTGTTCTGCAATTACTGCTAATGCAGACGGTGAAGGATGAAATGATTTTTGTAACGTATGAAAATATGCCCTGCCTGAATGGTATTTGAACCCAATACCGCATGATGAGAGGCGAACACGTTACCAACTACTCGCCTCTCATCATGCGGTCTTGGGTTCGAATCCCATTCCGGCACGGCATATTTTTGTACGATACAAAAGTCATTTCATCTTTCACCGTCTGCATTAGCAGTAATTGCAGAACAGTCGGACGTTAAACCAAAAAAAACATCATTAGTTAGATCTGAATCACAGACTTTTTAAAAATGTTTTACTCCGACATTAGGATTATTTTATATGCTGTTAATTATGAGGAACTTTGGTTAAGATCAAAGAACAAATTTTTATTTGTGTTTCATTTTAACACGTATAAATTAGCCTAAACACCGGGTAAATTATTATTAAAAAATTTTATATTTTTTTTCTTAAAATTATGTTATAACATTATTTCTAATTATTATCTAATTTTCCTTAAAATTTGTTCAACTACCTACTCTTAACAAAGTTAAGCGCTGAAAGTTAAACTATACAAAAAGTACATGTCGTACTTTTTCATCATTTCTAGAGCAAACTAAATTTTTACGTATACTAAAATTAAATCATTAAACTATCATATTAAAAAATAATTTACGTTGTTTGACATTAAATAAAAATAAAAAGGTGTTCTTCATTGTATTATTGTAATAGAATTTTAGTTATTAAAATATTAGATCTTTCTACTGGTTTTCACCTAAATTATAATGTTTAGTCAAGCTGTCAAAGTTACCGCTTTTAAAATTTAAATAAAATTATAATTTACCGTGAATTTTTCAATTACTTATCAAAAAAATTGTCGAACTAAAGAAATCTAACTAAAGTTTCGTACGACTGTTTTTGAGAAAATCATATGAAAAAACTGCTACTTCCGGTTTTGACAGATTTTGAAGAAAATAAAAATGAAAACTAAAAATCATGATTTTGGTTTGATTTTGATGACCGATATTTTTTTGAAAATGTTTGTGTCAAACGTATGTAATGATCTAACTTAAGTTTCAAGTTTCAACTTCTTACGCTATTCCATTCTTGAGATAGTTTTCATTCACACACAGACCAAATGCTAAAAACATGTTTTTTGGGTTCAGGGAATCTGAAAACGTGTATATCCGGTGAAAACTCTATTTCAAAAAATCGACATGAAAACAGTAAGTTACTTTCTTTCCCTATATTTACATTAATCATTTAGGACAAGAGAAAGTAAAAATCTGTTCACTTGGAACAATAAATAGGTAATTTAACATAAGACTTTGGAATTTTAAAAAACTTGAAAATAAATTTTCATTAAAATTTCCTTAAAAATTTAGTATACTTAAAAATTTAGTGTATTTTTAATTAAGTATACTATTTGTTGTTGTTTAGGTCAACAGCTGAAAGGCTGGTTTGAACCTCAAAGGTTTTACTCAGTAAAACGAGGAGTGAGGTGGTTTACCATGCCTTCCTCACTGAGTAAAAAAGTAGCACATGCTTATCAGCATGTCAGGCCCTCCGAAAAGCATCTGCTTTGCACCCTGCAAATGACACCTTCAATTCATTCACCACAGGATCTGACTGTATAATGGATTCATAACTTTCAGAGAAGATAACTCTGACTAGTGTCATTACACCTCTTAAATAGTTGTCATGGGTGACCACCTGATAAGAAACAGAACTAATTTTTGTATTAGAAATAAACAAAAAAACTAACCTCAATAAACACAACCTAATTTTAATCATGAGTGAAAGACGCAAAATTAAAATCAACCTCAGTTTAGCTTAAAAATATGGAAAATCACTCTTTCACGCTAAACTAGACTCTGTAGATAAAAATGCTCTGAATAAAAGTTGTAGATCTTTTAATTTCCTATAAATTTAATTATATACACTTTTGCCGTAAAATGCATACTAAGGCTAAAACCTTAAAAAAATCGATTTTTTTTACAGATTTTCATGAAAAAAAACAGAAAATCACTAATTACCGTTAAACTAAGAGTTTTGCAAAAAAAAATTTGAAATAAAAGTTGTAGGGTTTTAAATCTCTACATCTTTCATTAAACATTTTTGCGCTAAAATGCATATTAAAGCCGCAATCTTAAAAAAACAATTTTTTATGAGAAAACAGCCTCTCCGAGAATTTCTGCAGACATGGCTCCTAGCCTATCTTATAGAGCTTAAAATATTTAGTAAATGAGGTGATTTAAAAAAAAATTGTAGGAGCCGTTTTTGAGAAAATCGCAAAAAATTGAAAAATTACATGATAAACTACTACTTCCGGTTGACTGATTTTGATAAAAATGTCTGTGTCGGTCCGTTAGCATTTTTATCAAAATCAGTCAACCGGAAGTAGTAGTTTATCATGTAAATTAAAACAGCCTCTCCGAGAATTTCTGCAGACATGGCTCCTAGCCTATCTTATAGAGCTTAAAATATTTAGTAAATGAGGTGATTTAAAAAAAAATTGTAGGAGCCGTTTTTGAGAAAATCGCAAAAAATTGAAAAATTACATGATAAACTACTACTTCCGGTTGACTGATTTTGATAAAAATGTCTGTGTCGGTCCGTTAGCATTTTTATCAAAATCAGTCAACCGGAAGTAGTAGTTTATCATGTAATTTTTCAATTTTTTGCGATTTTCTCAAAAACGGCTCCTACAATTTTTTTTTTAAATCACCTCATTTACTAAATATTTTAAGCTCTATAAGATAGGCTAGGAGCCATGTCTGCAGAAATTCTCGGAGAGGCTGTTTTCTCATAAAAAATTGTTTTTTTTTAAGATTGCGGCTTTAATATGCATTTTAGCGCAAAAATGTTTAATGAAAGATGTAGAGATTTAAAACCCTACAACTTTTATTTCAAATTTTTTTTTGCAAAACTCTTAGTTTAACGGTAATTAGTGATTTTCTGTTTTTTTTCATGAAAATCTGTAAAAAAAAATCGATTTTTTAAGGTTTTAGCCTTAGTATGCATTTTACGGCAAAAGTGCATATAATTAAATTTATAGGAAATTAAAAGATCTACAACTTTTATTCAGAGCATTTTTATCTACAGAGTCTAGTTTAGCGTGAAAGAGTGATTTTCCATATTTTTAAGCTAAACTGAGGTTGATTTTAATTTTGCGTCTTTCACTCATGATTAAAATTAGGTTGTGTTTATTGAGGTTAGTTTTTTTGTTTATTTCTAATATTTTATTACTAATGTTAAGTTATATTATTAATTATTTGCATTGGCAAAAGAAAGTCGTTCGAGTGTTTCACACCAGATTTTTTTTGTTTTATTTGAATTCGCATCAACTGGATTGGTTATTAGCGATTGCAGAGGATTAGGTACGGAACCAGTGGATATCAACGCGTAATAATTTCTAGACCCCTGCCGGAAATCGAACGTGACACCTTCCGCTTTGCAGTGTGTTATGTGGCCTAGTGCTCTAATCGCTGCGCCACGGAGGCGACCTTTTTTAGTTTCTGTTTCATGAATTTTACTCTAAAATACATATTAAGCTGTAACTTGGAATAAACCGAATGACGCAGATAATTTAGAGTCCCACTGAGTTGTTTAAGTTCATTAACTTCGTAATGAAAGCAAGTTAGAACAGTTTTTGAGAAAATTTAAATTTAAAATTTATTGACCGAAGTATACTATGTATATTTTTGAGACGTTATTAACAAATTCTGTAAACGTTCTGTTACTATCTTTCTTCAATTATTAATTGCTGCATGGTAGACATAACAACAAAATTTTCTGTGATTGCACAGAATTTCAAAAATTATTTTCTTTGTTCAGGAGATAATAGAAAAAATATGTTCCAAAATTCAATTTTCTTTATTTTTCGTATCACACATCCCAGGTTGATCCCAGGCTGATGACCGGTTGGATATAACCCAACAAATTCGAAAAACTAAGGAGTTCATTTAGAAACAATTGAAAGCAAAAACTTAAAGTAAAATATTGGTATACATTATAAAATATATTGTTTTATTAAACCAGTTGTGCATTTTAAAATTACCATTGGTGGGTGAGGCATTGAATAAGCTTAGTCCGATCCTAAGTCTGGACTCTTGTTTAAAATATTATAATTTAAACTAGTGATAGTATAAATTTTTTCTTATTTTTATAAAATAATCTCTAAGAACAAATTTTCATAACTATATTAAGATCTTTGTTAAATTCCAATTGTAAATCTTTGAACACAAAAACGAAACTTTACATAATCCTGCCATAATCACTCTTTTAGTAACATGTTAAACGCTAAAGACCAAGCAGATGCAATTCTAAAAACCTGGTATGAAACACTCACTTGCCGACCAATATAACCTAAAAATTAGTAATAATACATTATAAATAAACAAAAACCTAACCTCAAAAAACTTAACATAATTTTCATCATGAGTGAATGATGCAAAATGAAAACCACCCTTAGTTTGGCTTAATAATACGGAAAATCACTCCTTCACGCTAAACTAGGCTCTGTAGAGAAAATTTCTTTCAACAAAAGTTGTAGATCTTTTAATTCTCTATAAATTTTATTGTACACTTTTGTCGTAAAATGCATACTAAGGCCGAAATCTAAAAAAATCCATTCTTTACAGATTTTCATGAAAGAAAACAGATCACAAATTACCGCTAAACTAAGGGTTATATAAAAAATTGGTTAATTAAAGTTGTAGATTTTTAAATTGTCTACAACTTTTATTACACAAACCTTTGCCCTAAAATGCGTATTAAGGGCGCAATAGGAAAAAAACATTTTTTTCTACGAGAGAACAGTCTCCCAAAGAATTTCAGCAGACATGGCGCCTACCCTATCTATTAAAGCATAATAAATTTAGTAAATGACCTGATTTTTAAAAAACTCGTAGGAGCCCTTTTTGAGAAATCGCAAAAAAGTGTAAAATGACACGAATAACTACTATTACTTCCGGTTGACCGATTTTGATGAAAATTTTCGTGTCACGTCCGCTAGTGGTACCTAACTTAAGTTTCAAGTTTCAACTTTGTGCAAAATTCCGTTCTTGAGATATTTTTTCACACACAGATCAATCGCTAATAACAAGTTTTTTGGGTTCAGGGGTCTGAAAACATGTAGATCCGGTAAAAACTCGATTTTGAAAAATCGACATGAAAACAATACTTTCCTTTCTATATATTCATATAGGCAAGAGTAAGTAAAAATACGAATAAAAAACAATTTAACATTAAGTTTTAAGAAAAATTTAAATCAAGAACTAATACATTCGTTTTTTCTTTGTAATTCCAATCACATCTACCAATAACCTAGAGAAATTTTTACCATACGGATTATATTTTGTCTATTTTTTCGTTAAAAATTATTACAATCTATTTATAAACAAAAAGAAACGGTCTGATGTGCAAGATACAAATAAAAATGGAAAACGCCATGAAATTAACTACAAACTTTTTAGTTTCCGTTACATTTCATAGTTAGTTGCATTGAAAACTACAATATTAATAATATTTCCAGTAGAATGTTGGATGAAAAAGACCAAAGAGAGATTGATTCCAAAGACTCATATTACAATAAGCAAGGGTGATATATTTAGGGTAGCCTTTCATTAACTGATGAACGTGTAACTAATTCAGAAAGGGTTCATTTTCAATATTGTTATGAACTACTAAATCGTAGCTATAACATTTAATCAATTAGACAGTAAAGCAATTGTTGCAACAGTTATAAGTTTCATTCATTGTCTACATCTATCAAAAGAGGCACCGAAAACACGTCCGCCAATTAGACTCGAACTCACTCCCACGACCAGGTGCTGCTGTTCTCTGTTTCCAACCTCTACCCGGAACACAATAACCGAATCAGACCATAATTATATTACGTCAGAAGGGAGCCATTCAAAAATACGTCATGCTTATTTTATTCCCTGTCTCATGCCGCGTAACTCAGTAGCTACCCCTCGATACGTCATGCTCAGTAACGTGAACGGAAGATACATTTGTTCATGTCTTTGTAATCCTAGAAAATACATGAAATCGTTATAAGCATGATAAACTATTATGTTTTAATGATATAAATTCATTTAACACCTGTCTTGATACTTCATTCACTTTTGTCACATCATTAATTACCTCAGTTCTAAAATAAAAATAGTTTTAATTAAACCAAGTAGTAAATGAGAGCAATTTAATTTTAAAAACAGGGCAAAACTTTATGCCTCTCCAGTAATCAGTCATTAGATTATTAAAAAAACGACATGAAAACAATACTTTCCTTCTTATATATATATATATATATATATATATATATATATATATATATATATATATATATATATATATATATATATTTATTTATATAGGAAAGAGAAAAAAACAGTTTCCGATATTATTAAAGGTAAAGAAAAGAAACATATAATTGACCTACCGTAGCAAAAAGCAATTCTCATATTTGCTAGGTGTATGTACAATAACACTAGGTAAAAAAATTGATTAAAAATAAACACAGTTGTACCGACAACCATGTTATACATTTAGTAACCCACCGGGTTGGTCTAGTTGGGAAAGTCGTCGCCACGAGTCAGCCGTTTAACAGCTGTACAGATGTACGGAGACAAAGGTTCCATGGTGCAATCCTAGAAAAGATAGGTACTTTTATACGGATTTGAATTCTAGATAGGGATCACTGGTGTACTTCGATGGTTGGTGTTTAATTAACCATACATCCTCAGGAACTGTCGGCCAAGTTTGTACAAAACTGCACCACATTTACACGTCATAAATTTATCATCCTGATCTCATTGAATCATTGTTCTAAATTGAACAGATTGCAACGTACACGTATAACGTCACATAGGATGCATATGTACACATACACATCCGAGTTCAAAAAATTTTAAAAAGACTTCTGTATATTACAAAGGCCAGATGTAATTCGTTGGCCTTTGGGTAGCAAGCCCAGTATAAAATCGCTATAAATTATTGCCATATTACGCCTTTTAAAAGATATTCTTAGCAAGAAAAAAATCCCTTTGCTGGTTTCAGAACCTGCTGACAATTATATAGACCAAGGTTACCGCAAGTGCAAGTTCAAACTCAAGGCGTAACAAACAGCGATCATCAAGAAACAGCGATGATTAGAAGTGGTTTTTATTAAATACCCCACCAAACAGCATTTGGATCGGATTTTTGCCTCACTATTCTTTAACAACATTCTTAGAATTTCTTACACTCAATGAAATTTTATGTGAAGCTCTTGACAGTAACAATATTGAACAATAAATTTTCTCTGTATCATTGGAATTAACCGAAACTCACAATTTTTCCTTTAATGATTCACAATCGAAGTTTTAACATGTGTACCCAATCTCATTTTGAACGAGCATTACTTAGCGAAAATATTTATATACTTTTTACTTTCTCTTGCCTATATGAATATACAGTATACGAAGGAAAGTATTGTTTTCATGTCGATTTTTCGAAATCGAGTTTTCGCCGGATATACACCTTTTCAGACCCCCTGAACCCAAAAACACGTTTTTAGCAAACATGTTTTGGTGCGTGTGCGTGCGCACGCGCGTGTGTGTGTTAACAAAATATCTCAAGAACTGAACATCACATACGAAGTTAAAATTTAAGTACTACTACGTTAAAGTTACAAAAGTTACGTACGGAAGAGGACCCGACGCGAACATTTTCATCAAAATCAGTCAACCGTAAGTAGTAGTTTATTCATATCATTTTTAACTTTTTTGCAATTTTCTCAAAAACGACTCCTAGGAGGTTTTTAAATCACTTTATTTACTACATTTGTTATGCTCTACGAGATAGGATAGGCGCCATGTCTGCTGAAACTCTTGGGGAGGCTGTTCTCTCGTAGAAAAAAATTATTTTTAAAGATTGCGGCCTAAATACGCATTTTAACGCAAAAGTGTATATAATAAAAGTTGTAGACAATTTAAAAATCTACAACTTTTATCCCAACATGTCTTGATATAATGCTTAGTTTAGCGGTAATTAGTGATTTTCTGTTTTATTTTCATGAAAATCTGTAAAAAATATTTTTTTTAAGATTTCAGCCTTAGTATGCATTTTACGAAAAACATGTACAAATTTAAATTTATAGAAAATTAAAAGCTCTACAACTTTTACTACAAGCAATTTTTTCTACAGAGCCTAGTTTAGCGTCAAAGAGTGATTTTCCTTATTAAACTAAGATTGGTTTTTATTTTTCATCATTCACTCATGTTAAAAGGTTATGTTTTTTGAGGTTAGTTTTAGAGAGAGTTCAAGAGAGAGTCGCGTGAGTGTTTTACACCAGATTTTTATAGTATATATTTATAGTCAGGTCTTGAGCCAACCCAGTCAGTCAGCTGGAAGAAAGTCATTTTTAATTGTCAGGAAACACTAGTTGAAAGAGCAACTTTATATGTGACCAGAAAACATACAGATGTCAACAAACACTTGTGGGTGAACCTGTTCAAAATTCAAGCCTACTCACGAAATAAAGGAACGTCAGAAAAATACATCACCAATGTGGTGATGTAATTGGGTGGTTTAAAAAAAAGTTCCCGATAGCAGAAAAATTTTTTTTTTTTAAAACTGCAGTGAAATCTAAAATTTATTCTGATATACGAGTTATAAACAGATAGATTTTTTCTTCACGTATCTTGAGTGAAGAAACCCGAAAAAGAGCACTTCGTAGATCGACAATTTATGTGTGTTTTGCTTAAAAATAAGTTTGAAGGATGTCTTTGTCTTACTCGTCAAGTGTTATTTAAATTATCCAAAAGTAAGATGGCTAGAAGTTTGAGTGTGCTTCCAGTGTTTCTTGGTATTTTGTACTGAATGTGTTAATTTATGGTGTATTACAGGAATTTTTAAATCTCTGTGGTTTATGTTGTTTGTTATGTACCAAGGTGATGCTGTGGTTACTCTAGATAATTTTCTTAAAAATTTTTACGGAATTTCGATGTTTGAATGGTTTTCCAAGTCACACAATTGAATCTTATACGTCCAAATTAGTTGAAATTTATGCTCTGTTAATTCCTAATAACTATTCTATAAGTGAAATTAAACCCCATTGAAGTAAATTCAATTTACTTTTAATTATCAAAAGGTAAATATTTTTTACAGGTTATGCTAAGGTGTTAAGGGAAAAACATCTTTTGTAAGTGCCTACACAGTCCGTAAAGTAGAGCGTGAACTTAGAATGTATCGTAAAAGCTAAGCATGAGATTTTGGTACACAAGCAAAACGTAAAAACACACCTTTTGCAGTTTTTCTGACTTTTACTTTATTTCTCAAGCGGTACAATTTCTTTTATGGTTATATAAATTTTTTAGTAGAACTAGAATTTTATTACAAAGGTCGAAGTATGAGACGAAAATAGTCTATTTAGTAAAAAAATTTTAATGAGTATGAAGTCGTAAATATAGTATATTATTACTTTTATACCGAATTCTAAGAACTAAAAAATTAAACTGCACGTTATTAAAAATATACATACGCTCCTTGTTGCCACTATTACCCGGCCGATGATCTCACAAGTGGGTCGTTCATTACGTTCATAAAGCTATTTCAGTCAGTAATATTCGTATTTTAATAATTTCGCTAAAGAAAAGAAATAAATGTGCTAAAACTTTTAAAATATTTTAGCTTAGGTGTAATAAATTTTCAGGATCTCCTGAAATACTGCTTAAATACTTGATACTAAGTAGTGCGCAAAATTTTTATACGAGCATAAAATGTTGTATGTTACAGCGGACAAGTCTAAGGAAATTTATTTCATACGTCTATTAATATTAATTTAAATTTTTTTAACTGTAAAAAAATTTTTCTTTAAATACTTCTGTTGTGATGTGATGATTCTAAAAGTATAACAGACAAAAATAGTATCTGTTTAATTGACCATTAAATATAACGTTAAGAAAACTAGCGTGTCGTCAAGCCATCCAAATAGTTAAAGAGCAGTTAAAAAATATGTTTACTCCTTATACGAATAAAATTAAATAAATTGTTAGGACAAAAGAGTTTTCAATGAGTTCAGAATTTACAATAAGGTTTAAAACTACCACTAATCAGTATCTCAATAATTCTATATTTATAGATCAGCAAATTATTTCTTAAGAAAATACGAAATATTTTAAACATATCTGGATAAGGGAGAAATCTATGTTATATTAAGATAAATTGTAAAGATAATAAAGATTAATAAAGAAAATAATAATTCTGTTAGAAAAGGTATGTAATATCATTATCACTATAATTTGTTTTTAGAAGAAACTATTATAAAATTTAAAAATTCAAAGGCACAAGGATCAACAGTAAAAGAATTTATTTCAATTTAAAGCCTCTTCCTAAGATTTTTTTGCCTTTTTAATATCTTGAACATAATTTTATGCTTCCAAAACAATTTTTTGCTATCATTTCAATAAAATAATTATTCTGCTTAAGTAGTTGAAAATTTGACATTCTTCTGTTTTACTTTTGGCTGAATCTTAAATTTCATTATATTTTCAAAGTCATGTCAAATTTTTGTCATATGTCATTACATACTTTTCAATAGATTTTTAGGAAGATATTAATCATAGATAAAATTTTCGAGATTGCCTATTTGGCTTTGTAATTTACTTCAGTGCTACGTAAATCAAACTAGTATGTCAAACAGTTCTGAGCTAGTATAGTTACTTGAGTCACGAGTTTGCCTTTGGCTTTAACGATGGGTGAAGAGAGGAAAGCATCAGTGCGCATGCGTGACTGCGTTGTTATCAGTTTGCCACCTTCACAACGTAAACTATACATAGAGGGCATACAAAACGCAAATGTCAGTTTTTCGAAAACCTGGTCGAACTGTTCACAGTGCTACACGAAATCTAAATGTAGTGTAATAGAATGCTGTAAAGTTGTCGATGCTAAAAAAAAAATACCTTCCCGTGCCTCTTAACAAAAGCCGTAAGCAAGCGGCTAACTACTGCGGTGATTCTCTTTCCACAATTTGAAATATAAAGAAGGAAGTTAAAGACAGTGAAGAAGATAATTCTTCATCAATAGTTTTTTTGACACCTGGTAAAAAACAGACCTGGTTATATCAATAAGAAAGTGATGCCGACATGAGAAACGTTATTACCGGTTTTGAACGAAAAGCAAAATTTTAGTTGGAAACTTTGTACATTAAGAAAGATTTTAAAGGAAATGGGGTTTAAGTGGAAAAAGTGTCAGTCACAACGAAGTACATATACTAATTGAAAGGCAACATGTGGTTAACTAACGGTACAATTGTACGGTAGTAAACTATAGTGTCTCACTGTTGAGGTTGGCAGCACTGTCAGATTTCTCTTCACTTCCTCACAGCCCATCCATACGCAAAAGGCATTCTCGTGATTCACTATCTATATGAGATAATTTCACTTTTTACTTCATAAGGTTCCATTACTTATCTCAGTCGCATCAGTCGTATATTTAATCATTTCAGTAATTTATTAACGAACAAGCATTTGATGCAACTAATTAGAAAGAAAACTATAAAAATCGATAATTGTCTCGTTTTCAAAATTAGTACAGCAAACGTTTAAATTATTTGAATAACCATTAACAATTTGGTTAAGTAATTAACATTAAGTTCATACGTTCCTATATGAGTATCAGTGTGGATTTCGACATGGCAGGGGCACTACAGACCAGATCTTCATCATTAGACAAATCATGGAGAGGTTTTATGAGCACAACATAAACTTGCACATGCTTTTCATAGATTTTAAACAGGCATTTGACAGAGTGAAGAGAGTGGAAGTGCTTACAGCATTGGACAGGTTTGGTTTCCCCAAAAAATTGATCAATTTAGTGAAACTAACAATGATTGAAACAAAAGGCATGGTTCTAACTGAAGGCAGAGTAAATAGAGAGTTCACAATCTGTGATGGAGTGAGACAGGGTGATGTGCTGTCGGCTTTGCTCTTCAATATTGTGCTTCAGAAGGCAATGGAAAGTATTGACAGAAAGGGCAACATTATGAATAGAATGACCCAAGTTATGGCATACGCCGATGATGTTGTCATAATTGCAAGAAGCATGCGGTCACTGGGGGAGATCTTTTTGAAGATCAAGGAGGAAGCAAAGTCGGTCGGTTTGGAAATAAATGAGGGAAAAACCAAGTATCTAGAAATGAGCACCAGAGGATTGAGAGGACAAGGAGCAGTAAAAATAGGAGAAAGCATGTTTGAAAAGGTGACGAGCTTCACGTACCTGGGAACTGAGATCAATAGCAGTAATAGAATATCAAATGAAATAAAACGCAGGTTAATACTGGGCAATCGTGCTTATTTTGCAAATAGAAATCTGCTTAAGTCAAAACTCCTTACTAGGAACACAAAAATGAAAATCTACAACACGCTAATAAGGCCAATTGTCACCTATGGTAGTGAAACGTGGACAATTCTCCAGGAAGATAACAAAGCCCTGAAAGTGTTTGAAAGAAAAATTGTAAGGAGGATATATGGCCCGGTTTATGAGAATGGTGCGTGGAGAATCCTGAAAAATGCTGAGATAGAGATGATACTGCAAAGAAGGAATATCCTCAGGTAGGCCTATATAAAGGCAAGACGAATAAGTTGGTTGGGTCACATCGAAAGAATGTCTGATGAAAGGATGCCAAAGGTAATGCTGAAAGAGAAGTTAGAGGCAGTGAGAAGAAGAGGGAGGCCGAGAGCACGATGGCAGCAGGATGTGGAGAGGGATTTGAGATCGATGGGAGTGAGAGGATGGAGACGGACAGCGAGAGATAGAGGAGCTTGGAGGCGAATTGTGGAGGAGGCCAAGGCCCACATCGGGCTGTAGCGCCAGGATAAGTAAGTAAGTCATACGTTCCTATTGTGGAAAGATAATAAGAATTATCACTTACATATGAGAATTTAATTATATAGCAATCACGAAAAAATTTAAGGTGTGAAAGTTGAATATAATGTCATCTAAATAAGCAAAATAATAATTATGTCTAAACATTTTACCTGCCATTTGTAAAGGATAAGTCAAATATTAATAGTGTGTCAAATATTAAAAGTCACTGTGTAATAATGGGTAACGTTATAGGCAGGCTATTCTAAATTGGAAAAAAGAGTCTAAAACCTTTATACCTGTACGGTCAGGTATTTTATAAGAAATGGTACAGTCCGTATTATATATAATCACATATATTATCCAACACTTTTAGATGTCAGTCGATAACACGAATAGGAGAACTTGTGATTGTCTCGTGGTTTACAAAAGACAAGTATGAACAACTTTCAATAAATCAAATTTAACTAAACGAACTGTAATTTAGCTATCAAAACGCATCAAGCCACATTATTTGTTACGTCATTCAGAAGTTGACACGTCTTATGCAACGAATAGCCTGAAACCACCCCTTTTCATTGCTTGTAAATAATGCAAACCGCCTCACCTAGTGGCCGAGTTATATATAGTAAAACAGAACAAGTTTCCGTATCGTGAAACGATACGGAACTGTAATACGCCTACTAAGGATTTTTTATGCAGGAAATTATTTTTATAGTTGACGTTTATTCCGTACTCGTATTATGAATAGAATGGTAGTACATGACGCACTCGTAAACACGAATACGTTGTCTTGATTGATTAGTTTTATGAAGATGACTTGCCGGCATGAACTAAAGGAAATTGTTATGTTTCACCTTACGCTTTGTCGACCAATTGGTAGTATTAGACTACATATGGATTGGTTTCACACTTAACTAGCATCTAACATTACAGTGCCCTTAAACTCTATACTATTTAAAGTGAAAACACAAGGTAGCATACTGTACACAAAATCACTGACTTTGTTGAACCACACACTTTTTCAGCCTATACAATTTTTTGACATTCCCGTATGTACCATTTTCTCTTAAAATAAAATACAAGCGGTTCACTCATTTAACCTACATTAAATCTACAATTTAATATTTTTTATTTCCTCGTTTCTTAGTTATTATTAAAAAAGTAAATACAATAAATGTACTAAAAGAAAATTAAATAAATTACAAGAAGTTTAAGAACAAAAGAACTATACCTCTGGCAAAATAATAATTAAGCTATTTGAATTCTCGTAAAATGATTTTGAATATTAAATTTTAGTTACTGGACATTAAACGGAATAATTCAAAAAATTTTAGATTTAAATTTTTTTTAAATGATAAAATAAATATAATTTTAAATATTTTTGTAAATAAATTATGCGATAGAGATATTTCTTATATTACTTAAATTGGTTTGAAAATGTACCTTCTAGACGCGCAATCAAAAATAAAAATCGCTCTTATTGTTTACGAAGTCAACTAACCCGGTCATCAATTTTGCAACACAATCTATAGCTAACTGAAAATTGTTATTACAAACGATTATGGCATTTTATTCCTTTAACATTTTATTAATTAATTTCAACATTTTATGCCTTAAATATTAAAAAATTTAATACACTTAAATGTTTTTTTTCTAAATTCTGATACAAATTGTTCATGGTAAATACTAAGTCAAAACGTTGGGTTTACCCAACTAAGTCAAAACAGTTTATGTTTGGGAAATTCGCAAAACAAAACAATGCGTCATTTTTAGACTCTAGCTGGCAATTGAATCCAGTTCAGATGTTTTTTTTTGTCAACTTTGGACGACTTTAATTAAAACCTATTCTATTCTATTATCCTATTCTATTTTTCTATTTTAGGACTTAATTCCTCTTCTGCACAAGACGCATCAATTTTCTCTTTATTATTTTCTTGGAATCCCTTAAACGTTTTAACATGTCTCTCATGCGTTACTCTGGGTTTATGGTCTCTTAATGTGATGGTCAATGCCTTGAGATCATCTTTTACTCTTTCATCCAGTTGGTTTGGCTTATTCGTTTAATTAAATTTTTACATATCAGCTCTTAATTAAAATTACCGTTTTTAATGTAAGTAGATTGTTAAACACTGATTCGTTCCATGGCAATTTACCAGTTGTAATAGATTCTAATTAATTTTTCTTTAAAAATTAAATATTAAACCTACTGTTATTGTTTAGGTCATCAGTCGAAAGGCTGGTTTGAACCTCTAGAGGTTTTACTACGTAAAACAAGTAGTGAGGTGGTTTACGTGCCTTCCTCACTGAGTGGAAAAGTATACTTATCAGCATGCCAGGCCCTCCGAAAAGCATTTACTTTCCGCCCTGCAAATGACGCGTTCTCTTCATTCACCACAGGGTCTAGCTGAATAATAATGAAATTCATTACTCTCAGAAGAGATGACTCCGACTAGTGTCGTTTACACCTCTACCTCTTCCGATCTTAAATGCTTCAGCCTTATAATTGACTGACTACGTGATTAGAAACAGAACTATTTTTTGTAGCCCTGGATCTAGCAGATCGAGTGCAAATAATTTAAAACTTCGCCTGCCGTTATGGGAAAAATTAGCCTACTACTGACTTTAAATAACATTATAGACTACTTTTACTGGTAAATTCACCTGCCAAGAAGTTCCGTAATGGTTTCAGATGGAGTAACTAGCTCAAAATGTAGAAACTTTGGGCTTTACTTAAAAAAGAAGTTTTAATTAGAAGAAAATATATTCCTCCATAAGCGAGGTTTGTGTCCTGTGGTTACAATAATAAAAATTAGGGTAATAAGTATGCGAATTAAGTCATATTTCAAAGTAAAGAACTATAATAATTATCAAAAAGCCGGCCTAATTCAAATAAGTTTGTATACATTCACTATGAAATGATAATCAATCCTTTCTATTTTCCTCGAATATCAGGTACTGTCATTTAAATAAATAATGCTAAGTAATTTTAATATCGCAAACCTGCATACAACTCGTACATTAATTTGAAGAAACTAATTTAAAAAAATAGAATGCGCATCTCGTTTTACTGTGATTAAAACATAATAATCCACGTGTTGTTGTTTTTAATGTAACACTATTATTATTCTACAATATACAGGTTAATAGACTAAGTTTTTATATTTTACTGCGTGAAAATGCTACTGCATAGACAGATGTTTTGATGCCTGATATTTAGTAAATTTTTTATCATTTAAAATATTAATATTGTCAAAAACTAGTATCAAATGTTAACAAAGCGGTCGATATTATCAAATTACATTATTAAGGAAAATTCAAGCGATTTCTCAGTTTGTTATTAGTTCCGCTAATATAGCAAACATTCTAGATTGAAGATAAATTACTTATTCAGATCGCCATTAGTGCAGTGGTTAACATGCTAAGCTGCAAAGTCGATGCCGACCTTTATTCCCACCTAGGATCTGGAAAATTATTACACGTTACTACCCACCTTAACCCTAAGTATTTGCTAACGACCAAACAAAATACTTTCAACACATATTTTGTTGCACCCTTTTTTTATTAGAAATAATAATTCATACTTTTTCAGTACGACAACCATTGCATTTTTTTTTCATTTTCAGCCGCATCAACTGCTTGGTTATAAGCGACTACGGTGGGTAATGGGTATCGACAACTGTAGTTTTAACTTGTGAAAATTTCCAGGCCCTGGCCGGGAATCGAACCTAGGACCTTCGCTTGGTAGGCTACTGCGCAAACCACTTAGCTACGGAGGCGGCCAACATTAAAAATTGTTTAATAGGATAAAATATTTATTTTTAAACTTTCAATATACAGTTTTCGTGAATTTTCAGTTTACAGTTTTCAACCCCGGAAGTCTGATTTCAACTAAAGTAATGAAAAAGTTCTCTATTTTAAACTTCTCTTAATGATATTTTAAGTGTTTTTACTTTGAAATAAAAAAACGATAATTTTTATATTGTGTATTTGTATCAACATGTAAGCTACATAAAACTCGTGGGAAAACACCCCAAAATCTCTTTAAATTTCGTTTTTGCGAATCAAGATCTAAAGGGATGAATTTTGTAGTAAAATATGTATATTTGCAGTAAGGTACGTTATCTAACAACATATAGGCTAAATTTTGTCATCTTTTTTATATATGTTTTGTGTTGCAGGACTACACATGTCGGCCTAATTTCGCGCCTTGCAAATTGATAAAATTATAATTACAAAAAATAATTTCTAATAAGTTTTCAAGAATCAAAGCCGTAGTAGGGTAAATGTATTTGTATACCTACATAAAGAACTGACACTGCGTATTACGCAGTGAATACACCTTGTTTGATGGAATCTCAAGTTAACGATCTAATGTTTATTATTAGAAATAAAACCTACGATGTCTTTAGCTAAAAAAAATCACGTACGCTGTGCACAGTTAGTTGTGGATCCAAGGTCCACTGATTGTATCGTTTTCATAGGTTGAGTGGGGCAGATTATCATCAGACCGGGTCAAATTTTGTTTAGTCCATCTCATCAAAATTTACTTTTAATCTAGTTTCCTACCAAAAATAGTTTCTGTAGAGAATTCGCGTGAAAATACAAAATTTATATTCTTACGTTGATTTATTAGTTTGGCAATCAAAGTAATGTACTAAAAAGTATCAATTCATGTAATTCAGTTGAGTTAATTTTAATATTACTCGTATATCACTAACTTGACTCATTCTAAAAAATTTAACACCTTAATGAATACGAAATTCGCTTGAACTTTCACTTTAGGACATTAACGATTTAGGCAATTAGGATAAAGATTATTTTATATTTAACTTGTGTGAAAACGCCTCCTTTAAGGAATTTCTTTCTGCTTGTACCCCGCAAAAAATACGACTGCTAAACTGAAAGTCTTGGATTCGAACCTCAATAAAATAAACTTTTTGTAAATTCTGGAGGGGTAAAGATAATTGTAAAGTTGAGTTATAGCATTTTCAATTAATGTAGTAAACGTAATATTTCCCATGTACCATCTACTTTACCAAGTGGAGCACAATGAAAATGTAACGTAGGATACGTCTAGTTTCATTCCATTAACTTTCATCTACCTCATTAAAGTACTGAACTGCTACTTCAAAACGGATTGAAGAAAATTATAGTTGATTATGTTCACTTTAAAAATCAATAAGGATTTTAAATCAGGAAAATTATTACTTGGCTTTAGTAGTTTTGCGGTAAAATTGGAAAAATATATTGACAAATTGTGAGGCTTTTAAAAAGACAGATGTAATTAAGAACAGTTTTATCCTACGAGATACTCCGCTGAAATATTTGGGGAGCACGTCGTAGTTGTTCTTGATCAAATATATTGTATAGAAACTTGCATTACGTTTAGACATACTGATAGAATTTTAGGTAGATATATTTTACAAAAATTAAAAACTAGTTTATTTAAAGTCGCATCAACTGCTTTGCTTATAAGCGACTACTAAAGGTTATGGTACAGAATCAGTGGGAATTAACGTGTAATAATTTCAGATCTTAGCCGAAAATTGAATCCGGGACGTTCCACTTTGCAATATGCAGCAAAGTCTAGTATTCTTACCACTAGGCAATGGAGGAATCGGAATGAATATTAAGTCTGGTAAATTACTTTTCACTGTGGTTCCACCCCTTGCACCCCTACTACCACAGCCTACCTGTACTAAGATATATATTGAATAAGTCAAATGACAAATTTCAGCCTCATAACGTGTCGGGAAGATGGAGAATTAATATTCGGTTTATAGAGGATCTATCACCTTTTCGCCCTCTTGGAGGATAAGGGTGTCGTTTTATTAAATGTACCTTTAACCTTGTTCTTAATACACATGAAAAATTTAGCGCTCAACTTTTCCGAGAACTAGGGAAGAATTAACAATTCCTCCAATTCAGTAAGATAATGTAAACCCTTTTTACCCTCTTAGGAGATGAATTTTGAAAAATCCTTCTTTAATGGGCGCTGCATACAAAATCTCAAGTTTCTACGTCTAGCAGTGAGGGATTGATGAGCGAGAGAGTCAGTAAGGACAAATCGTTTTATTGTTATAGAATAAACCTAGTGGTATAACAAGAAGAAAAATGTAGAATATATAAAACTAATTTTCTATAAATTTTAAACTAACATTTCGGCATTCTAAAAATGTTTAGCTAGACTGACAGATAGATATTCTTCAACACAAAAAGAAATAATAAGTAGATATCCGACATTAAATTAATAAAAATTTTTTTTTTATTGTTAATAATCATTTTAAAAACCGGTGTGTTTAATTTTATGATCCTCTATTAGTAATGTGCAGTTTTATTTATCAAAGTTTTTTATTAAGTAATATACAAAGTAATTTTGATAGGGTGGCATTGTCTCCTTGACTTAATTATTTCCGCAGAATACATCAAGGCCTAATTTATTACATTTTCATTAATGATACACGTTTGCTTTTCACGTGTGAAGCCTACAGGAATAATAATTTATTTTTAAAAAGTCGCAACAATGACTTGGTCATTGCGTCAAAAGTGAGTAATGAATCATTAAACGGTTTTTGTTGCAGTGTGAATTTTTGTAGATTGTAGCTAGAAATCAAGTTAAAACTTCCTCTTAGTAGTATTCAACCGAATAATTGACATTAAACCTAAACGTCTAACGCTTTTCTGCTGAAAAATTACGAATCACTAAAACGATATTTTAGAGCTTTTCAATAACCTGTAATGTTTTTTTAACAGTTAATGTTCTATTACATTCAAATCTTTCTTGTTCAATAAAAAACAAAACGGATTGGGAATCAAATTTTACTGTCACACATTCTCTAACTTACTCTTTTGTAGCTTTTGGCCTAAAGTTACTGAAGTTAAAGACACATGGCTAAAATTAATACAGTTAAAGAGTAATTATTTCTACACAAAAAAATTTATAAAGTAATTTTTAAATACCTAATCCAAAAATTAAAACTATAAATTGAAATAATGTCTCGGAAATATTACGACGCCATTCATTACAGAAAATTTTGCAAATAATTAAAGCTCATTACAAATAATGTTGATTAAAATGAACGAGTACATCTTTTTGAAATAAATTTGCCTTAAATTCCATTCAGAATTGACGTTGTACGTGATCTATTCCAATCTACAGATTTACTATTAAATTAAGTTACACCCATATGGAAAACTTGTTTCATTAAATTTGTCAAAGTTACTGCAACTCAGTAACTAAAATAAATAAGTAAACAACTTTTATTTTTTTCTTTAATGATTAATTTACAACTATAAAAATGTCGCAAGTAAATATGGTGATTTCAATGATTCTGTTGAAATGACATGATAGGCATGAGACGTGTAAGACCCCAATCGGTGTGGCCCCAAGACTTATGATAAGTGATAATTGTAATAATTTTTAATAAGGTTTATTTCATTAAATTAACAGGACTCTACTCCAGCGTCTTTGTAAGCGTCTCCCAGGAGGATATAAGATGGAAAGTGAACGGACAAGTGGGTAATTGTGTTCTTGTGACTTGTGAAAGCGTTCGTACAGGTGTTGGATGATACTGTGGACAAAAGGAATTTGAAAATCTGTATGTAAGGTTTTGTTGCTAAAAGGAGTACTTGCACTATAGGGCGTAATGATTTTGACTGAAATGCCTGAATGCGTTTTAAATTAAAATGTTTAGTTGAATCGTAAATTTGGAAGCCGTAAATCCATAAGTTTCAAAAGAGAACTATATACGAGTAATTTTTGTGCCATTGGTAATTTTTATCGTTTATGAAGAAGGGAATATAAAAGTTTAAGTCTGGATTTTAGAAATAAACGTTTTTGATTGGCATAACAAAAAATAACATGTTTGTATATTAAATAAAAGTATATTATGGTCCTTTTACTAAAAAATGTACATGATACAAAAAATCTGGTAAAATCTGTCTCCAAGTTCCATGGAAAAGACTGAATTCCCAATAATCGGTTACTTAAAGCTTTAAAATTAAGTTGAAATATTGTGGAATTGTAAAACCTATGGGAGATCATCCATAACACAGACCTAGAAAAGAGTACCTTAAAAGATAAAACTTAAACGTTAAGAGTATCTTGAAAAACGATACTCGAGAAAGCCTTCATGAAGACCAGAACAGTATACAACGATAAACTTCTATATTCTGACATAAAAAAACTAACTCCGAAAACTAAGATATTATAAAACTGCATCAAACCTAAGGGAATTAGTCTATTGATGCAAATCTTGATTTATAGAAGGATCTGGAAAAAGATAAAATGAATCTAAGGAAGATTATGGGGCTATTAGGAATGAGAAGCGAGAGTGTACCTAATCGAAATTAGCCAAGGAAATATAAGCATGTAACAGATTCTCTCAACTTCCATGAGAGAAAGAAAACTTTTGTTTCATGAATACATTTTAGAAAAAATGACAGAAGACTAGCCAAAAGGGTTTTTCAATTTTTTCAAAACCAAGAAAACCATAATACGAGGAAGATCTAAGGAATATTGTTTAAAACACACGAAAGACTTGGCAGAGAAGTTGATAAAGGAAAACGAAAATCGTGGCGTATCGTGGATTGTAAAAAGAAAAAAGGCATTCTTTAAAAGAATAATCGCTTGCTTGTAAAGAATTTAGGAACATCTTGAGGAATTAATTGTAATGTAATAAAAATACACTAATAAAATAATTCAGAATACTATATTACTAAAATATATTACTTTCTATGAATACGTGTACTTGTACATGAGGACCTGTTTGTTTCTAGTATGTTCTATAAATATTTTCGTATTATCTTATTGGTACTCCTGGTATTCTTACTTTTAAGATTACTTAATAGTATAACTACTATTACTATTATTACTTATTTTATTGTTACAACACTTAGATAACTACGGATCCTACTACTAGTGGGTTCCTACTAGTAACTTATTCATGTTCATAAACCAACAACCACCCCTCTCGCGTCACATTCGCAAATATCTCATTTATTTACTGATCTTACTACAGATTTTGTAAAAGTGTCAGAAGCGCTTACTTATCAATTAATATAAGATTTACGCTGTTCAGTTGGCAATTAAAATGGCCTTGCAAATATTTTTGTATTTATTTTTTATTACGGTACTGTAAAATAATCTGCACAATTTCTGTATATGATATTTAATTTAATGAGCGATAGGGATTTTTTGGTTGTATAAGAGAATATTCAGAATTTTGTGGACACAGAAAGTCAATAACGTTGAAGTTTTGTTGAGAATGAACAAGGGTCTGGAAATGGTCAAAATTATTAAGTGCCTGTTTATTAAGCTGCAGTACAATATAATTAGAAATCAAAAAAAATTATCTACTGCAGCGCCTTCTGCGGGGGAAGAAAGAGGGAAGAGGAATCCTGGTAAAAGAAGAATTTTCTGGCTCACCAATTTGAGGACCTGGTTTGGTAAGAGCTCCACGGAATCGTTCCGGATTGCAACTAATAAGGTCAAAATCGCCATTATGATCGCCAGCATCCGAACCGGATAGGCACGACAAAAAGAAGAAAGGAGTTTTGCTTTCAGGAGAAGAGGTACCAGTGGTATATTCTCCGTTTAGAACTACGGGTGTTGTCCGTTATTCAGACCTAGAGGTCTCTGCTCCATTTTTGCTTTAAAAGTCGCACAGTTCGGAAGTTCCTTTAAGCTAGGTCACTAGGTAGTTGGTTGGGATGGTTGTGATAGATGGTCGATAGAAGGATGCGGTTAGTGCCGTTACTGTCAGAATTTTCAAATCGTCTTGAAGGGTTTTATTGTCTACTTATAAAGAAGCGCCCCAGAAGCAAGTCTTAAAATTTTAACTGAAAGGCCTTTTTTTGGTTTAACGTCCGACTGTTCTGCAATTATTGCTAATGCAGACGGTGAAGGATGAAACGATTTTTTGTAACGTATGAAAATATGCCATGCCTGAATGGGATTCGAACCCAAGAAAGACCTGTAACGACTTATTTTACTCTCTGCTGTTGTTCAAAAGAGCTGGACACCATAAGTATTGATTGGTCCAAAAATGGTTTTGTAAATTAAAATTTCGGAACGGAGGTTCAATTTTGATTGAGGGTTAATTAAGAAGAACAGTACCTTCTGGCGGCGGTTAAGTTCTAAACGTTTTGTACGTAGATGATGCTTCCAAGTTAGTTGCCTGTCAGCCACAAGTCAAGATATCTCAAAAAAACTAAATCTAATTATTCCAGTGTTTTAAATTGCTGTTAACTAAGCGTTTGTCTTAAAGTATATGGTTAGATAAGAAAATATTTACTCAAAAATCGTAGGACATTTAATTTTAATTATGTACATTTCTGGCCTGAAATATATTTTTAAGCTGTGAATTTAGAGAAATTGATTTTTCACAAAATAATTCCATTTGCTTCATTAAGGACTATATTTATTTTAAATGATTTTTAACCAAGCTGCTACGAACTATATAAAACTTATGGATCAAATTTTAAGTACCATCAAATTCCTAGACTTATCTGAGATTTATTGTTGAATGAGTCTGCGAATGAGCTTCATTACTCTTCATTTATACATTTGCACAAAATAGGTGTGTTTTCAATAGGCTGTATTGAAAATCAAACATATTTTGTCTAATAATTTATTATATTTTACAAATAATTTGAATTCTAAACTTTATTCATTTTTAATTTGTTAAAAAAACTTGATTTTACTAATATTGTTCGTTTCTTTCATTTATCAATAATAAAATCGAAATAATTAATGGAAGTGCCCATAACGGGCAGGTGGAGTGTTAAATTAATTGCACTCGATCTGTCGGTTACAGGGCTACAAAAAACAGTTTTGTTTCTTATCACATAGTCAGCTAATTATATGACTGAACTATTTAAGAACAGAAGAGGTAGAGGTATAAAAGACATTAGTCAGAATTATCTCCACTGAGAATAATGAATTTCACTATACAGCTAGACACTGTGGTGAATGAAGTGAAGGTGTTATTTGCAGGGTGGAAAGTGGGTGCTTTTCGGAGAGCCTGGCATGCTGATAAGCATACTCTTTCAATTCAATGAGGAAAGCAATAGTAAACCACTTCACTCCTCGTTTTTTAATAGTAAAATCTCTAGAGGTTCAAACCACCCTTTCGGCTGTTGACCTAAACAACAAATTAATGGAAAATATTCTATAAAATATCTAACCAAATTTTTTTTCTAAATCTATTTTAGATTTTTAAGGTAAAATGAAATTGCAGTTCAGAATTTATGGAACAGAAGCTTACAAATATAAGGCATGTCTAATTCGTTAATGACTTTAGTGGTGGTATAATAGAGTTAGTAATAGCTTAAAATAAATGTTGTTTCCCGGTTAAAAAAGCAGTAATTAGTTAAGTTGTTGTGAACTTAGATTTTACAGAAGAAAACAGTCGAAATCCTTTGGTGAACACTAATATACAAATATACAAATAAACTATAATGATTATTTAAATTATAAAATGCATAAACCGTAATTATCTAGAATTATAAAAACTGTATTCCCTTTTATAAAAACGATATTATCTTTTGAGATCTATTTTGTTTTACAGAACGGGATAGCTTTATTGTACAAATGTTTTTATTAAGACAACGTGAAACCTTTAATAATAAACCTTAGGCCTACCTCTTTTACGTTTTTCGCGAATTTGTAGTAGGTGCTGAGTAAAAAGGTTCTGCAAACGCGAAAAACCTAATTTTATTTCTAAATTCAACTCATCTTAACTATCATTACCCTTAGGCCTACAAACCATGGAGGTAATTTTTGGAAATATATCCACCTTTATGTGTTTTTACACGCGTACCTTTGTGTTATACGTACAAGAGCCAAAGTTACTGTTTCGATTAAACTGAAACTGAAAAATTAAGGTTATCTCACAAGACCGCGGAATAGGTAGTTTCTTTTTGATACCACCTAATTAAGTTTACAAATTAAGATATTTTACTCTGACGCAAAATACAGAAATCATTTTTTCTCAAAATCGACTCTATTGATTTCAATTTTAAACTTCCCGTATTTACTTTTTTACGAAATTTTATCTCTAGAAAAATCCTTAATTGTTTTAAGCCTTTAATTTAAAAAAAGGTTTTTTCCAAAACTAAACAAGCTAATTTCATTACATAGAAAAAATTATAAAAATAATTAACAAAGACAACAAACGTTATATCTTTTTAGTCAACAAGTTTTTGGACCTAAGTCAACAATTTTGGAACAATTGGCAATTTTTCTTCAAAACCCTCATTAAATTCGATTTGGGGCAAAGTTCCACATAGTTGTAGTTAAAACTACGATTAAATGGCATTTGTTACTCCAATATACAAATATATCCAACTGCTGCAATGAAATAATTTATAAATTTTTTCAAACTAAATTTATTGTATAGTCCCGACTATTTGCTGAGGACAACAATAAAAATATAATTTGTAGTCGAAAATTTGTGAAATATTTCGTGCGATATCACATATAATTTACCCTGATAGTAAACGTTTGAGTCACGCTGGTGAAAATTAAAAAAATTACTTTCAAATATTATTTTAATGTTAAGGTTATAGCCTATTACGACAAAATTAATAAACATTTGGTTTTCATAGAAATTTTTTATGCACGGATTTAAAAATATGTTCACTGTAGTAATTTACAGTGGACATTTTTATGAAAATTAGATTAATATTAAACAGTGCATAACTTTATGGGAGTCAATATCGAAGTATCAAATTCGCAAATTTAATTTTAAAGATGTTAAACGATGTTTTTAAACGAGTTGTAAGAGATGTTTAAAAGTTTATATGGAAGAAATAATCGTTTCCACAATTACTAAAGAAAAAACGGTTCCCGAGAAAAAAAAACAGTGGTAAAAAACATGAATTAAATTTTAAAGGTAAAAGTATTGAATTAATTTTTTATTCCTTAAGAATACTTGATAAAGTAAAATAGCATGCTAAAAAAACTTATTACAAACGATGAGTTATTTATTTTAAATAATATGTAATTAGTGTGGTTTTATGTGCATACATACATACACACGTGTTAATATGCTGTTTCATTGTTAGGGGTGGAACGTTGAGAGGTGGTGGATAGGAGACTGTCATGCCGGTGTTGAAAGGTGTAGTTATGTTATTACTTATGACATTTCCGTTCTACCTTATTACTTGATAATAGAAGAACAAGAACGAATTAATGTAACACACTCAATGAATTATCATTCTTAATTATATGCATCGTTTAATTTAGCTACGGTTAACATTGAAATAGATTAAATTCGCTACATTATTTAAATAATCTGTTAATGAAAAATGTTGTTTTCATTGAATTAATCTGACTGGTTTTCCTTGACTTGAAAATTAGGCGCGGTGCATTGCACTTAATTTTACATTATAAGTACATTCCTTATCTGAAAAACTGCAAAAGAAGGTGTCAAACCACTTTAAAAATACAATGTCAAATAATGGCGTTGCAAGGTTTTTGCGTATTTCTTTATGATTAAATTGTAATACTTTATTGTATTTTTTTTTTTTTTTGTTATAATTCGAGAAACAAATCAATTAACTACTTTAGTTGGATGGATATTAATGATTCCATTACAAATTCTGTATCATTTGGTATGTTTACTAGTTCTCGAAAAAAAACTAAGAAATTCAAAAATTCTTCTTATTTTATCGAGATAAATTTGTTTTTAAGTGTACAAATGTATTTTAATGTTATTAAGCAAAATATAATTAACTGATTACAAATAATATTAATTACTCGATCTGTATTATTTTGTCATAATTAAAACAACCTTTTTAAAGTATTTAATATTCCTGAAATCTACCAAGAAATAAGATCATATTATTCCGATAAAACTTTGCATCACTCAACAAAAAACTTACACACGATTATATTTACCCTAAGAACATTGTCATAAAAAACTTTACTCAAACACACACACATTACTTTATTACTACTATTATTAAGTTAATGGTTTTATGTATTACTGACGTGGCTGTGCGAATGCGATGACCTTCTCAGTGCGGGCGTGGAAGTCATCCTCTTCATCAAGAACCAGCGGGCCAGGCTTGAAGGGCTCATCGCCCTGCATTCCCTGCGAAGGCACTATAACTCCCCTGCCGTACAGGTCGATCAGGTGCCTGAGGGGCGGTAACTTGGGTAATTGTCTTCCTGTCATATTAGGCGCCTGTTTCATCCCCAGTTTGCTGAGGACTTGTTCCTTGATAGCAGCTAGACTTAAGCTGCGAAGTTCCTGCCGCATACGGCAGGATGGACACGGGCTGGCAGTGGTGGAGTTGTCCTCTCCGGCCGCCAGGGACACCAGCAGCAACATGCACCAGAGGCTCATCGCGCTCCGACTACACCATACCACCTCCTTGCATGTCGCGCCGCAACTGTGCACAAGTTGGACCCAGGTTATGGCCGTGGTGGGGGTAAAAGTCATGTTAGGGAGCTTTTTACAATAATTACTCTCCCACCCCTCTCGCGCTGATACGGCGCGTCATCACGCCCTCTCTAACAATGCCGTCACTGGCACACATTAAATTTTCTAATCGCTGCAACTTTAAAATGCACACTTATCAACTATTTATAAAGAACTATTTTTGACATAATCGACCTATAAAAATACAAAATAAATCTTTGTTTTTCTTATTAATTAGACTTTCTTACCTGCTGTAAACATGTTTCATGATTTCTTACCCCCAAAAGCCTATGGAACGTCGGGAACTTTTCATTATTACTATTTTTATTTTATTTTATTTATTTATTTTTTTTTTGGTTCACTGATTTATTTTTAACTTACTAATTTTTGAGAAATACGTGTACTATGAATATCAACATGTAACAGCTAATATTCGGTCCCAAGTTTATGGTAGCAAATATTTATTCCTTTAACCGATTGATTATTTCATACTTCTGCACTTTTAACCTTTCAAAAGATTTTTATTACCTATACGAAATTAAGAGAAACTTTACGAAATTTTACTAATTGATACCAAATAAATTGTTAGTTCAAAACACATAAAGTAAGTATTTGTAAGTATTGTGCAATAAAGTAAACTGTCTTGGATGCAAACTTTGCGTTTTGTGTAAACAAGAAACACATGACTTTGTTTATGCGTGTACTAAAATAATTAACTACTTCTTCTTTACATGTGAACAATCTCATACAGCTGTTTATAATTTACTTTTGTTTTTGTATGTTTATGATTTGTTTATACATTGACAACCATTATTATATTAGTACATTTATCAGTACAATTCTTTTGTGTATTAAAGCCTAATTTCAGGTTACTCATTCTTTATGTCTATAACAATTTAATACACAAAATTATATATAATTTATCAAGTCATGGATCGTATACTCAGACCGGAAAGATTCGGTGTCCATCCCAATGATGTGAATGCAAGACAAGAATGGAAACATTGGTACAAGACTTTTGAAAACTTTGTAGTTTCTGCAGAAGTAAGTGAACAAGACAGACTTAGAGTATTAATTAATTTCATCACACCTTCTGTTTACGAATTTGTTAATGATTGTGAAACTTATACGGATGCAATTGATATTCTAAAGAAATTATATTCAAAACCTGTTAATGAAATCTTTGCACGTCATAAACTCAAGATCAGACGACAAGAACCCGGAGAAAATATTGACATGTATGTAGAGTCACTAAAGCGTTTATCGAAAGACTGTAATTTTAAAGCTGTTAGTTCAGAAATTAATAGAGACGAATACATAAGAGATGCATTCATTGACGGCTTACTAGCATCACAGATTCGTCAAAGGTTATTAGAGAATTCCACTTTAACTTTGGACGAGGCTGTTTCTCAAGCTAGGGCGCTGGAACTCGCACAGCATCAGTCTCAACAACACGCAGAAGTGTTTTCCCAACCTACAGTAAACGCAGTGACTTCAGACTCCTGTGATGACAAAACTCTGAAATCCAGTATACAAAAATCCGAATCAAGACCTCCTACACCTGAGAAGAATGTTGTATCGTCAATTAATGAAAAATGTTATTTCTGTGGATTGCGTAAACACAACAGATCGGTTTGTCCCGCTAAAGAAGTAATTTGCAGAGGATGTGGCATCAAAGGCCATTACCAAAAGGTATGTAGGAGAAGTAAACAGTCATTAAAATCTAATGTTTCAATTCATCAATCGAACTGTATTGCTTCAGTACCTTCCTGTCTAAGTAAAGCTGTTGTTCCAGTCTCCTTAAATGGAATCGAGGCATTTGCCTTGATAGATACAGGAAGCTCTGGGAGTTTTATCAATCAAAGTTCAGCTCACAGATTCAACATTCCTGTGATTCCATGTAAAAGGGGGGAAGACGTTTCTATGGCTTCCACTACTTTACGCTCTTCAATAAAAGGCCATTGTATAGTCGATGTGAAATTGCAGGATTGCATCTACACGAGTGTAACATTGGGCGTTCTCTCAAATTTATGTTCTGACATAATTGTGGGCCATGACATTCTAAAAAGACATTCCAGTCTGCAAGTACAGTTTGGTGGAAAAGAGGCTCCTCTTAACATTTGTAGTGTAGCCGTAGCAAACGTAGAACCTGTTGAATTGTTTGCGAATCTTTCATCAGATTGTAATCCTATTTCGACGAAATCACGAAGGCGATCTGTTTTTGATGCTAAATTCATTGAAGGTGAGATACAATCATTATTAAAAGATGGCATAATTGAGAAAGTAAGTCTCCTTGGCGTGCGCAAGTCCTTGTTGTCTCATCCGAGAACCATAAACGACGAATGGTCGTCGATTATTCACAGACTATAAATCGCTTTACAGAGTTAGACGCTTTTCCTCTCCCTAGGATTGATGACATTGTGAACAAAGTAGCTTCTTATAAAATCTATAGTTCTATCGATTTAAGGAGTGCGTACCACCAAATTCCGATTAAAGAATCAGACAAACCGTATACCGCCTTTGAGGCATGTGGAAAACTATACCAATTCACACGTGTACCTTTTGGAGTTAGGAACGGTGTTCCCGCATTTCAACGTACTTTAACCAATATAATCACTTCTGAAAACTTAGAAGGTGTCCAAGTTTACTTGGATGACATAACAGTCTGTGGCCGTGACCAGTCTGAGCATGACAAGAACTTAAATAATTTCATGAAAACTGTTGCTAAGTACAACCTTACCTTGAATGAGAATAAATGTCGTTTTTCTACAACTACTATTCATCTCTTAGGATTTGTAATCAGCCATAAATCTGTAAGACCGGATCCGGAACGACTGCAGCCACTTCGCGATCTCCCAATTCCTTGCAATATAAATTCCCTCCGTAGAGCTCTTGGGATGTTCTCTCATTATTCACAATTCATTCCTAAGTTTTCAGAAAAGGTAAGTTGTCTAAACAGAAGCCCATTTCCATTGTCTGACAAAGCTAAACATGTTTTTAACGAGCTTAAACTTAACATTTTAAATGCTGCTGTTTCTTCTATTGACGATGAAGGAATGCTGTCAGTTGAGACTGATGCTTCCGATCATGCTATAGGCGCCGCGTTGTCTATAGAAGGCCGACCTGTTGCTTTCTTCTCAAGAATTCTCACTAATTCAGAATAAAGGCATTCCTCTGTTGAGAAAGAGGCCTATGCAATTTTGGAGGCACTGAGAAAATGGAGGCATTACCTTCTTGGCAGACACTTTCGCTTGATAACTGATCAACGATCGGTAGCTTTTATGTTTAGTGACCGTCACTCTGGAAAAATTAAGAATGATAAAATCCTGAGATGGAGAGTAGAGTTGTCTTGTTATAAATATGAAATAATTTACAGGGCCGGAAAGGAAAACAAAGCAGCAGACACGCTATCTAGAATATGTTCATCAGTACAAGGAAACTTATCAAAACTAATATCATTACATGAAGCACTATGTCACCCAGGAGTATCAAAGATGTATCACTGGACGCGAAGTAAAAATCTTCCTTACTCGCTTGAAGAGATAAGGAAAATTTCTTCTTCTTGCCGAATCTGTTCAGAAGTCAAGCCTCGATTTTATAAACATGAAGGCCAACTTATCAAAGCTACACAACCATTCGAGAGACTCAACATAGATTTTAAAGGTCCACTTCCGCCATCTACTAGAAATCGTTATCTATTAATTATTATAGATGAATACTCCCGGTTTCCGTTTGCCTTCCCTACTCAAGACATGACTGCTAGCACTGTTATATTCAAACTTAAAGAACTCTTTTCGATTTTTGGCACACCTGCTTACGTGCATTCAGATAGAGGAACAAGTTTTATGTCTCACGAACTGAAGTCATTTTTATGTAAACTAGGAGTTTCCACAAACTACATGTAAACAAGTAACTACAAGTAAACTACATGGCAATGCTTGTAACCAAATTAGCATCCGGAGTAAGTCCCTCAATCGGGTCTCCGGGAGGGACAGTTATAAGCACGGCAGTGAAGAAGATTAAACAAAAGGCAAACATCAGAATCGGAACTTGGAATGTGAAAACAATGAGTCAAGCGGGTAAAATACGCAATGCTATACAAGAAATGACGAGAATGAAACTAGATATACTTGGCATTAGTGAAATGCGATGGCCGAGTACAGGAGTAAACATAATTGCAGAACACACTGTGTTGTACTCGGGTACATCAACAGGAGTACATGAGCAGGGAGTCGGAGTGATTGTGACGGGCAAAATGGCTAAATGCATCAGTAACTTTGTACCCATATCACAACGAGTAATGCTGGTACAATTTCGAGCGGCTCCAGTTAATATCAACGTAATTCAAGTATACGCTCCCACAGCGGACCATACAGATGAGGAAGTAGAAGAATTTTATCAAAGTATAAATGACATTATCAAAAAACTAAAGAAACATGAAATACTCATCACAATGGGCGATTTTAACGCAAAAATTGGGAAAGGTAGGACATCTGAGTTGGTGGGTGCTTTTGGTCTGGGAGGAAGAAATGACCGTGGTGACACTTTGGAACTGTTCGTTGAAACACATCAATTAGTAATCACGAACACATGGTTCAAGCAACCACCAAGAAGACTATACACCTGGAAGTCACCTAGGGATAAACCTGACCAAATAATACGTAATCAAATAGACTATATACTGGTTAATAAGAGATTTAGGAATGGATGTATAAATGTAAGAACGTATCCTGGAGCAGACATTCAATCCGATCATGTGCCTCTGGTTGGTACTTTCAAATTTAGAATGAAAAAGATAATACCTAAAAAGGAACAGAGATGGGACATAAGGAAGCTGAATGATCCGGTGATAAAAGAAGAAGTTAAACAAATAATAAACGATTGTGTAAATGAGAGCCACGATCTCAATGTGGAAACGGAGATTGAGAACTTGAAGGCAGTTGTGGAAGAAGTCAAACAACAACAATTACAAGTAGATAGAAGGAAGAAGAAATCGTGGATGACAGAGGAAATTCTGAGCCTAATGGATGAAAGAAGAAAATTGAAACAACATCCAGTGAAATATAAAAAGATGCAAAACATTATAAGAAAGAAAATACGTGAAGCCAAGGAGAAGGAGGAAAGGGAGAGGTGTGAAGAAATAGAACAATATCAAAAGAGATATGATGACTTTAATGTACATCGCAAAGTCAAGGAAGCAACGGGAATGTTTCGGAAGAAAACGTATGGGAAATTAGTAGATGAGAGCGGAAGGATAATAATTGATAAAGAAGAAAAGAAAGACACTTGGAAACAGTATCTCGAAAAATTGTTTTATGACGCACGACAGGAGGTGGAGCCAGAGATCAAGGATACAGATGGCCCGGACATTTTAAAGGAAGAAGTAGAAGCAGCCATTCAACAGCTCAAAAAGGGAAAAGCAACAGGACTGGATCGAATTCCTGCAGAGATCATTCAACTGATGGATGAAAAACGAGTGCAATGGTTAACTACAATTTTCAACACCGTTTATAGAAGAGGAATCATTCCAAGGGACTGGTTGAAGTCAGAATTTATAACTTTACCAAAGAAGAAAGGTGCTAAGAAGTGTGAAGACCACAGGACAATAAGCTTAATGAGTCATCTCCTAAAGTTATTCTTGAAAATAATTCATAAAAGAATGTATAAAATTTGTGAAGAGCAAATTTCGCCCAATCAATTCGGCTTCCTGAATGCGGTTGGGACTAGAGAGGCTCTATTTAGTGTGCAAATACTGTTCCAGAGATGTAGGGATGTGAGTTGCGACGTTTTTGCCTGTCTGATTGATTATCAAAAGGCGTTCGATCGTGTCAGGCACGAGAAGATGATGGCGATACTAGAGGAGATAGGAATAGACGCAAAAGACCGCAAAATAATAACGAATCTCTACTGGAACCAAACGGCGGTACTGAAATGTGGAGACGACCACACAGATGAAGTTAAAATCTTGAGAGGTGTGAGACAGGGATGCATTTTGTCGCCGATCCTGTTCAATTTGTACTCCGAACGTATTTTCAGAGAAGCATTACATAATATAGAGGAGGGAATATCAATAAATGGAATCAGATTGAACAATTTAAGATATGCTGATGACACGCTGGTATTTGCCGACACCATACAAGGCCTACAAAAAGTAATGGACAAGCTAACAGAGGTTAGTGCAATATATGGATTGGAGATAAATCCTAACAAAACAAAAGTGATGATCATCAGCAAACAACAGATTGGTGCACACGATCATATTGTAGTCAATCGGGTTAGAATAGAAAGAGTGTCACAATGTCAATATCTGGGCACATGTATAAACGAGACGTGGGATAACTCGCAGGAAATAAAATGTCGTATTGCAAAGGCTAGAAGTGTCTTCAATAACATGGGTTCGGTTTTCAAGAGCCATAACTTGACACTTCCAATGAAATTACGACTGCTGAAGTGTTATGTATTCTCAGTCCTCCTCTACGGAGTAGAAGCCTGGACATTAACACAGGCAACAATTAACAAATTGCAAGCTTTTGAACTCTGGCTCTATAGACGAATACTGAGAATATCCTGGACCCAAAAAATCACCAACAAGGAAGTCTTACGTCGAATGGGCAAGGAAGCCGAGTTAGTTAACACAGTAAAGGCACGTAAACTTCAGTATTTGGGACACATAATGCGTAACGAGCACAGATATGAGTTGCTGCAACAAATTCTGCAGGGCAAAATTGACGGGAAAAGAAAACCGGGACGAAGAAGAATATCCTGGCTGGCCAATCTAAGAACCTGGTTTGAGAAGAGCTCACTGGAACTGTTTCGTATAGCCTCAGATAAAGTACGCATCGCCATGATGATCGCCAACCTCCGGACCGGAGCGGCACCCTGAGAAGAAGAAGAAGGAGTTTCCACAAGTCGTACGACAGCATATAATCCGCAGGGGAATGGTCAAGCTGAAAGATATGTAGGTGTAATTTGGAAGTCTGTTGAGCTAGCTCTAAGAAGTAAGAATCTTCACATCTCTGACTGGGAAAAGGTTTACCAAGAAGCTTTACACTCCATTCGCTCACTCCTATGCACATCGACGAATGCAACACCTCACGAGAGACTGTTTCTTTTCTCTCGTAGATCTAGTAATGGTAATGCCACACCTTCATGGCTGATGAATCCCGGACCTGTCCTTATGAAACGTCCAGTAAGGCTTTCAAAATACGAACCCATTGTTGAGGAGGTACTTCTTCTTGAGGGAAATCCCGAATACTCCCACATAAGGTTCCCAGATGGGAGAGAAATAACAATAAATTCTAGACACCTGGCCCCTGTAGGACAAACATGTGAAACTACACCAAATGAAACAGAGTTAACGCCTCATGAAGCTGATCATAGTTCATCACAAACAGACCCTCATCCAGAAAGTGAAGGTCCTATTACAAATTCAGGTACTCTCAGAAGAAGTTCAAGAGAGCGGCGCCCACCATCGTTTTTGAATGACTATGTTACTTAGGAGGGGAAGAATGTACTAAAATAATTAACTACTTCTTCTTTACATGTGAACAATCTCATACAGCTGTTTATAATTTACTTTTGTTTTTGTATGTTTATGATTTGTTTATACATTGACAACCATTATTGTATTAGTACATTTATCAGTACAATTCTTTTGTGTATTAAAGCCTAATTTCAGGTTACTCATTCTTTATGTCTATAACAATGCGCAACACAGAATATACTCGTATTATAAACGTAGTTTGTAATGAATACATCAACGTATTGTGTTTGATATCAAACGAAGATTGTACGCGAAAAACACAACACTGATCTTTTTCTGGTTATAGACGCTTAGAGAGCAAAACATTTACCTGACGACTTGCTAGAGTGAATGTGAGGGAAACTTAGACAAAACTTCTTGCAACCCATGCCCATTTTATGCTCTGTTTATGCTTCTCTGAACACACAGAGGTACTCTCAAATTGAAAGCTTGGATTTTGTTAGTGAGTATCTCATTTTTGAGCATCCCTACCTCCATTCTAAACAATAAAAGAATTGTGAAGACGTAAACAAAAAATTATATCAAAAGTTTTGATGTAACTGGGAAAAGTATTAAAGTTGTATGTAAAAGAGAAAAATCTATATTTTTTGTACCATTGTTATAGAACAATTTAGAATATTTAAATTCAAAGATTTTAACAAAACTACTAAATTTGATACTAAAAATGTAATGTCCAAAACGTAATTTACTTGTTGGACACTGGCAAATATCGATGCAGTCCTCTAAGTGGTCCTTCCAAAGTGGTCCTTCGCCTCTGAGCCAGAGGCGTTTCAACCTCGATGCTGAGTACCTGTAGGTATCAGCCTAGAACACATGTTTTGTACGAGAGTGTTTACATGCAATTCAAATTTATCTTTGAAATTAAAGGTAGGCTATATTGTGTGTGTATCAACGGATCTAAAAAAGTTAATTTCCTCGAGTATTATTGCTCAGTGGAAGAGTAATGGTACCCCAACTAATACCTCATTTTTGTGACAAAACAAAGATTAAATTTTTAATAGGCCTATTATCTACATAAGATTTTTCCAGGAAGAAAAGTATCACAATCAACGCCAAAATTAGACACTATCAACAGGTTATCAATTGAGTAATCTTATATGGAATAAAAGTTAATTATTACACTAAAGAATATGGAAAACCTCATTAAGATACAAAGAAACACGTGAGAAAAATGCGTGAACCGAGAAGAGAAAATGGAATAGCTTCAGTTAAGAAAAAGTTCAACCAAGAAATTTATAAAGGAATGGAAATACTTGAAGGGACAATCATCAAGAGAGTAAGAATTTTGGACAAATGGTCACAATGGGCCCAAGTAGACTAAACAAAGCAACATTTGATAAAATGTACAAACTTAAACGCATAAAAGTGTTAGTGCAGAAGCAAAAGGTGGTGAACAGATATCACGGAATTTATTAGGAACTATGACTACAGAGAGAGGAATTGGTAAGACGGACACAACATCAAGATAAAGCCCGCAGCAGTAATATCATCTGAAGACTATTCCACCGAGTTAAGGAGAAGAAGATCTGAGATAGCAAAAGAAGAGATGGAGAAGAGCGAAGGAAGATGGACGAAAGGATCAGAAGAGGTGATGATTATTTGACTCTGGTGGGTCCACAATCGCAAGAAAGACAAACGTAGGTAGAATTGTTGACAAAACCTGGCGCTGTATCGACCTGAAACTGAACTGGGAACTGTTTGTTATTATTTGCAGTTAACTGGTGCTTCTACGGTCACTAACCAATGTATTTAATAAATGTTTTACAACGACAATCTGTCAATTGTCTGTTTTGACATTCGACTAACTGAGTTTTTTAATAGAATAGTGACTGTATTAATTAAAATTACATATTTGCTTAACTAAGATATTTTTCTTTAATTGCGGATATGCACTGGCAAAAACTCATATTTCATATAATTATTTTGATTATTTAATTAGAGGATTTCATGTTTTAATAATCTTCCTATAATTCTCAAAATTGAAATCCTCGTGCGCGCGCTGGTGCCCCGGTAATGCGTACTCCTCAGCTGAAATCCATGGGGGACGCCTAACTGAATTTTTTTCTTCTCTGCTGACATCCGTATTTATTATCAATATTTAAATTTAAATGTATTTAGAAAAATGCAAAGTTGTACCTAAATATTACTGCACATTATTCTTAATACAAATTAGAAAATACTATGTTATTAAGCAATTGTTTTGTTTATGCACGAACGCTATTCTTCACATTAATCCACCTCGTTCTTTCAGCTGCCAAACTTACGATGTAGGAAATACTACTACAATAGTAGAGTAAGTGGTTGTTTATGTATTTCCGGTTTAAAAAATTGACTTATTTATTAACGAAATTTAAATAATAAATTTTAATAAACATGTTTTACTTTCTGCTGAAAAATTCTTGTTTTAGAACGATATTTACATTAAGTTTCTTATGCGGGAACATTGAAATGCACCACCGTATGTTGAGGGTATAATGTTTCCTTTTTCATATTAATGACTAAAGTAGATCAATAAAGTAGTAAGAGTGGTGCATGATTAAGAGTATTGCAGTGAAACATATGTTGTATTCTTTTAAGACGGTTGCTATTAAATCAAATTAACGTTTGTATTGCGGAAGCTCCTCAAAGATTCCTCCCTCTCCCGGAACTTAAAAAATAGGATAAAGATTAATTGGGACAGAATCAATTTAGGGTTGTCAGAATATGAGAAGTAGGAAACGCCTTTTCCGGTCCGTATATAATAATAATATATTCACGTAAACCGAGAAATGTCCCTGGTTTAATATTTATGGCGTGATCCTATCGTTTCACCTTCAGTTATTTTATGAAACAGCTGTTCAGTGACGAAAGGTGCATAAAGGACTCACCCTTCTTGCCCCATCCACCGTAGCCATTATCTTTTCTCTACCAGCTTCATCACGAATGTACACTTCGTAAACGCAATGTAATTAATTACTTAGTGTTTGGTCGTATTTCATTGAAAATATTTAATTAATTTGATGCATTAAATTTAAACCGACTTATTCTTTCATCAGAATAGTTCCTGCAATTTTCATGGCACCTGTCAAGATTTCTCCATAATTGAAAAACCAATTTATTCCTTTAAAATATTTTTTTTGTAAAAGTGTATTTTTTTACAATCAGTTTAAAAATACAAAAACTTTAAGCAAAGACGAGAAAATCTGAGTAATGTCCTTAGAATTAAAATAAAAACCACACGCAGTAGTGAGTTTCAACAAAACTAAATGTAAAGAAAAAAAAATATGTGTATATATATATATATATATACAAAACTAAACTTGATTAACTGTGAATCAACATCTTGAAACACAAAGTTGTTGAAGCTGGAGATGATGACGATAATTAGTAGTTAAAGTAGAAAAGAAAAAAGGTTTAAATGATTAACAAAATCGTAAATGTAAGTCTAGTGTTTTAAAACGTTTCAGTTCGTGAGTATCTTTGCTGTTGTCGAGGAGGTTAATCGCTAATGGATTCTAATGGTCTTCTAGTTTTTGTAAATGTTTTTCGCTATGTTGTTTAATGTAACTAACTATCTTTTATGAAGGGCAGGTTTAGATCATTGTGTAATATTTCATTGGTAATATTTAAAATAATTAGCACTGCATTTGATGTCCCATGTTATATGTAAAAACAATTTATAGAATAAGTCTGTAATTCTGGATTTTTATATGTGCTTTCTACTGTCTGATCATAGTTAGACAATAGGTAACAAAGTAACCAACTTCATGTTAGTCTGATAGAACGAAAAATACATCTATTTAATTTTAACACATTATACAAAATCGCCATCTCTGATGTTCAATAAAACTACAGATAAATTTAAATTGTCTTCCTTTTTGTTGCTTTCATTTGCTCTCAGGAACTGCAATTTTTATAACAAACCAACAAATTGTTCGCTACAAAAAGTAGCAAAAAAAACTTTTATTTGTTCGCTACTTTTCGTTGTTATTTCTAGATATTTAATTATAATAATTATATAATAAAATATTATGAGATAATAATTTGAACAAGGAATAAGCAGAGCAGCACAGGGAAGGGTTGCGACGTAGATGCTAAATTCCGTTTTGTGGTCAAAGGAAATCTGAATTAGAACAAACAAAAGGATTGGAACAGTCATACAGCATACCATTTTAATGTACGGAGCAGAAATGTAGGAATCGTAGAAAGAAGTAAAAGTATGACTGCAGCCGTGCAGATGGACCAGCAAAGCAATGGATGAATGGAGAGATGAATCGATGACCGATAGGGGCGTGCAGAAGAGCGATTGGATGGATAGAGAGGTTTGGCGTTTTGGTTGCAAAAAACGGCAAGAATATCTGTTAAAGTCGCAAAAACTGATTTGGGACATCGATTAGAATACATGTTTATGGCTGGCTCTCACGTGATCTTTTTACAAAGTCGGTCACTCAATCAGTGTTACTTAATTTTTTATAGCTACAGTCAACTAGCTGAATAACATGGCCGGTCTCAAAACCAGCCTGTTATAATTTAAATAATGTCTACCCCAGAAATTTCGAAATATCTGTCGGTCGTAAGTCGTTTCTACCGTTATTTCTTAAAGGTATCAGGTTAAGAAAAAGTTCAACTATTTCTTCGAGCAAATCTGATCGTCTTTAGAAGTGGTTTTCACTCCAGAAATGGTTTTTCACGTTTAAAATCTTCAGCCTTTGAGGTTCATAACAACGGGAAAATATGATAGGAAATAGCTTGAAGTCAGTTCAATTCTCCATAATGTCTTCTTAGAATATTTTTTAAATTAATTTAAGAGCACAGCCATCTTTGCATTTAAAAAATAACTCTGAAAATAAGGTTGTGTGAAGCAAGTGAAAAATAACATTAGTAAAGGAAAAGAATTTTTGAAATCTGGCTTACTTTTTATCCATGTTAAATGTTCTTTAGATTACACTAAGTTATTAACAACGTGTTAAGAGTAAAGTTTAAAATTTTGTACAGAACCAAAGTTAATATAATTTTTCGTTTATTATATTACATTTCACATCTTCATTTAAAGGTCCTAATAATTATTGCGTTTAAGAAGTAAAAGTATATTTTTTCAAGATTTGTCAAACAAATTCCATAATTAATTACGTACAACTGTTGTACTATTATTTATCGAATTGACCTTACAATTTTCGGTTCATGTAAGATTATAAAAAGTATTAGTAATAAATAATTGCAATTTAGTTTTTACATAGCTACGATGACAAGTAGAGAAACATACAATGTTTTTGCATAATTTATATCTTTCGTTTCTAAAAATACTTTTCTTTCTCTTGGTCCTTGCACTTCGTACACCAACGCCAATATTTTTTTTCAACCAACGGATCTCTGAATACATTAAGAATTACGGTTTGTTGGAATGTTTTAATATTTATATTTCATCGTTTTGCAGAGAGTTTAAAACTTTTTAAAATTCCTGAGAGTTACGCAATATTATCATTTTAACTTTAGGCCGATATATTAGCGAAACTGTCTAGCAATTGACTGATATATTAAATTTAATTAATCGCAATAGACATTACATCACGATGGCTTTTTCTTAGTATAATAGATAAACTTGAAACAGACACAACATATTTTAGTGAAGGAAAATGATAAAATGAATATAATAATATTAAAAAACACTGTTAGAATGAAAGAGGAAAATGATCAGAAGGAATTTAAATAACTTGAAAAAGTTTTTAGAAATATTATTAATTATCAGTACAAAATTGTTCATTCCTTGTTCACCGTAACTAAAGTGTAGTTCTCTAACGTGTAATGAAGTATTTTTAGAGGTTGAACAACCCGTGAATTTATTTACTATCTGAAGCACTTAAGATCAGAAGAGGTAAAGGTGTAAAATACAATAGAGTTATCTCCTCTGAAAGTAATGAATTTCATTATACAGTCAGACTGTTGAATGAAGTGAAGGTGTCATTTGCAGGGTGGAAAGTAGGTGCTTTTAAGAAGGCCTGGGATGCTGATAAGCGTACCTTTCCATTCTGTGAGTAAGGCAAGGGAAACCACCTTACTTTTCTTTTCACTTAGTAAAGCCTCTAGAGGTTCAAACCAGCCTTTCAGCTGATGACCTAAACAACAACAGAGCGTACTTAGTAACGTAGGCTTTATGTAATTACGTAATTTTTTAATTTTTTTTAAATTTCTGATTGGTAATTGGTTTGCTGGAATTTCTCCCGCCACCTCCCCTCCGATTGGTCGCCCGAAAGCATAGACCCGGAGGCCGTTCCGAAGAACTCTTATTTTTCCGTGACTGGCGACTGTTACATATCTACTACATATTATAACTAAACTAGGATTTCGAGAGCGAGAGTGAGCCTGGTCGGCAACCAGGGGATGCATTTACTCGTTTTTTTTGTCAGGGAAGCACAAGGCACAAGGCGCCCATCATCAAGAACATTAAGAATTAAGGAAGTCCTAACAGTCTGTTTAGAAAAAGGTCAGAAGTAAAATACTAAGTAAAAATTAAAAATTCAGTTAGTACCTGTCGTCATAATATATTTGAACCAGCAAGTGCTCGACACCATTAATTTGTTCCCGGCTGGGAAAAATTTAGTGAACAGCACTAGAGCATTAGACCTTTCAGGATAACACCCTTATTAAACTACACGACGCCGGTAGAATGAAGCTACCTCGTCAAGTTACCTCGTCGTTCTGATTGGTAAAATGAAGTCATCGTTTATTTGTTTGGTGTCGTTTGAAATAGTAAATATTCACTCGGGTGCAATATAGTCAAGTATCATGAACGGCGCAGTACCGCCCTATGACAAGCCATCTTCAATTTAACTCTTTCCTTTTCTCAAAACTTTTTGAAAATCATCTACTATGTATAGTAAAATTACGTATATGTATATATAAATATATATTCGGAACAGATATCCATAAAGTAATGTGACAATCGATTTCTGCATAGAAAGTTATGGAAACCTTCAAAATATCAAATAGATCGTACCATATTTTCTAAGTTGATTTTACCGACTTATTCTACTAAGAAATACCAGTTTAGCTGTTTTAGGTTTTAATTTAATGGCCCTACGCATTGTTATTTTTATTAATCCAAATAACCTTTAGAATAATATTATTGAGTGTAAATGATAGAATCTACTATTATTGCAGTAAATGGATGGTGCATGTTTGAAGAATAAAGGACCGATAGATTTCAGAAATAGGCTTTGAGATACTACATAAAGTATTAAATATAAATATTTCATCGTTTTACAGAGAGTTTAAAACTTTTTGAAATTCTTGAGAGTTACTTAATATTACAATTTTAACCTGGTTTTCCTGATGATAAAAGAAGCTTGGGAAGATCTCTACAACGCTACGAGTGATGTATTTTATTTACGGCTTTCTGAAAAAATTTAAAAAAATTCGATGCCAGAAAAGTCTAAATGCCTTGACAAGAAGATAATATTCAATTTCTCTCAGGTTGTTTTTCAGCTACTTCTACTGGTTATTCATACTAATGTCAACAAAATTCCTGTTTTCAGTACTGATTGGTTTGACTAGTACAGCGTGATTTTGAATTTAACATGTAAGGTTGTGTGAGAAGTTAACTGCTTTTAAGTTTTGTTTAACTAGTGGTAGCTAGCTTGCTAGTTTTAAATTTATTTAAGAAATTATAACATATAATTTTTAATTGTTTACAGTAGAGTAAGTTTTAATTATTTTTTACTATAGTAAATAAATTTACCATAACAGACAGGTGGAGTGTCAAATTATTTACACTCAATCTATTAGTTGCAGGGCTAAAATAAATAGTTCTGTTTCTTATCACATGGTCAGCCTATTAAATGACTGAATCATTTAAGAACAGAAGAGGCAGAAGTATAAAAGACACTTATCAGAGTTATCTCCTCTGAAAGCAATAAATTTCATTATACAGGCAGACCCTGTGGTGAATGAAGTGAAAGTGTCATTTGCATATTGTAAAATACTTGCTTTTGAGAGGGCCCGGTATGCTGATAAGCGTACTTTTCCACTTAGTGAGGAAGGCATGATAAACCACCTCACTCCTCGTTTTACTTAGTAAAACTTCTACAGCTTCAAACCAGTCTTTTGGCTGATTACCTAAACAACACATAGTAAATAAACAAAAACACGTCGATAATGAATATGCTATTCCAAGATAAATCTAATTCTTTTTTCAACAATATCCTCCCACTATGGATTTACAGTAATACCATTTGATTTCTAAAATCATTCTTACTACAAATTTGTTCACGCATGACTTTTTTCCCATAACACTCAATGACGTTTAATGCAATTAATTGTAAATTACATGCAATTTTGTTCACATCCTTAATGTTATGATATTTATGTTAAATTAACAAAAGTATCAGAAAGTTGCACTTGCGTATTTTCTCCTATAATGTTATGAAAAGACAATGTGCTGTAATTAGCTGTAATAGTAGGCCTATATGGCACTAGTACTTCTTCTAGTAGAGCGGTAATAATGTTTCCCTACCCTGGCTTGTTTTTTTTCTAATGAAATTTCTACGCATTGTTTTTTTTTGACTATACAAGATATTTTTAATTGCACCTGTATAAAATTAACAACAAGCACATTTGATAAAAAATGGATGCAAATATTGACAAATTTTATGACATTGAGGAGACCGCTGCCCATTGACAGTACTCTAACCGTAATCATTCAGTTAGTTCATTATTTTCTTAATTATTTACTTATTTTATTTTGTTTTTCTTTAATTTTGACGTCTCATGATATCCCTACTCCAGAGTCGTTTCAGTCTTCGTATAAAGGCAATTGGTAAATCTGGTGTGTCTAGGTCAGCAATGATCTGGTTTGGATAATTGGGTAATTTCTTTTTAAATCGTGTGTATGTGCATAGGAATACATTGTTGATGTATGGGTCGTTTAAGTATGTGTGTAGTGTATCGTTTGTTACGTAAAAAGGAGCACTAGTTATCTGTCTTAACAGTTTGGACTGAAAGCGTTGACCGACATTTTGGCACAAAAGTAAATTTGGCTGCTATACATCCAAACGGGTCTAAGGTAACAATTAAAAAAACAAATTTCTGATTCAGTAGTAATCCTCTTCCATGAGTTTTCCCCGATAAAACATTTATCAACTATTAAACAATATACTGAATGAGAAAAATTACTAAATGATGAAAATCATTAGAACATTGTACTAAATCATTAGAGTTAAGATCACTGCGAACGGTTTCATGAAGCTTAATTTTTATAAATTTTCAATAGAATAGTGTAGGCTACACTTATTCGAGGTTATATAGCTTATTTTTAAAAAGTCCTAAAAATTTCTTCCATGACTTTTTCATGACAACTTCCATGAGTTTTCCCCGATACAACATTTATCAACATTAAACATACTGAATGAAAATCATTAGAACATTATAAAAAATCATAAGAGTTCAGATCATTGATAACGGTTTCAAGGAGATTTTCACTAGAATAATGTAGGGCAATACTTATTTCAGCCTGTGTGGCTTATTTTTAAAAAGTCCTAAAAAATTATTTAAATACCGAAAAATTACATTAAATGTTTATTGGTAGGTTAAGGCTACAGTTTTCTAAAGTTTTCCTGCGTAATAAAACAGTAATTTTTTAAAAATCTTCAGGATTCATTAAATTTTTTTATTATTTACGATTCTTTCTCTTTCTACTGAACAAAAACTAAAATAGTCATAAATAATACATTATCAATGCAATTATGTATTAAAAATCTATCGTTTTCATAAATAAGGGCAACTAACGTCGTTATCTACAGCCACAATATAAAAATAGCGTTAAAAAACCCACGTGTCACATCTATCGACAATGATAATTATTTTAACCAGGGCAGTTTATTTAATGATTATCTACTGTAATACCGTAAAACAGAAACAGTTAAATCTATTATATGATTTATTCTTTAGGATTACTATTTTAGGTTTTAATTTAATGGGCCTACACATTGTTATTTTTATTACTGCAATAACCTTTAGAAATGGCATGTTAACTGTGTTATGTTTGACTTACGTATGACTATTTTTATTTCTTTTGTAACAATATTAGAGATATTGAACAAAATTATTTTTAATATGTTTCATGTAAATGTCATCTATTGTGCATATACAACGGAAGCCCGTTGTTTCTCCAAATGATTCCTTCTACGTAATTGACCTCATCGACTAAATTGAAATTGTATCGAATTATAGGTTTCAGCCTATAGATTTTAAAAAGTTTTATATTTTTTTTCTGAATTCTGGATCTTCCCAGTCAGATGATAGACTGACAAGCTAAGTTTTATCTCCTGTGAAGACCTAAGAGTAGCCATACGGACAAATGAAAGTATTGGCTAAACTAACTTCGGTGGAACAAGCGAATAAAGAAAATCTGATGTGAAGCACTCACACGACTTTCTCTTGCCAATGCAAATGATGAACAATATACCCTAATATTAGAAATAAAACATTAGAAATAAACAAAAAACTAACCTCAAAAAACATAATCTTATTTTAATCATGAGTGAAAGACCCAAAATGAAAATCAACCTTAGTTTGGCTTAACACGGAAAATCACTTTTTGACGCTAAACTAGGCTCTGTAAAGAAAAATGCTTAAAATTAAAGTTGTAAATATTTTCTATAAATTTGATTATATGAATTTTTGTCATAAAATGGATACTACGGCCGAAATCTTGAAAAATCGATTTTTTTCTAGATTTTCATGAAAAGAAACAGAAAATCGCTAATTACCGCTAAACTAAGCGTTATACAAAAAAGATTTTGGGATTAAAAGTTGTAGGTTTTTAAATTGTATACAACGTTTATTAGGCTATACTACACGTTTTTGCGATAAATGCATAAATATTAAGGTCACAGTCTTAAAAAGCCATTTATTTTTACGAGAGCACAGCCTTCCCAAGAATTTCGGCAGACGTAGTGCCTACCCTATCTTGTAACGGATAAAAAGTTTAGTAAATGAGTAAATTTTTAAATAAATCATAGGAGCTGTTTTTGAGAAAATCCAAAAAAGTGAAAAATCGCATGAATAATCTACTACTTTCGGTTGACCAATTTTGATGAAAATGTTTGTGTTGGGTCCTCTAGTTGTACCTAACTTAAGTTTTAAGTTTCATATTCGTACAATGTTCCGTTCTGGAGATATTTTGTTCACAAACGGTTTTCGGATTCGTAATCTACACAAAAAGTTAGTGAGCCTGGATTCAGTTTGAAGTTCCGGTTTTGACGGGAAGTGGCCCAAGACGGAATTAAAGAATTCAAAATCAGAATTTAGAAACAAAAACAGTCATTCGATTCCTCTTAGAGTAGATACAGAAATCACTAATATTGTTTTCGCCATAAGGCAAAAGTAAGCCTTTTTAAAAACTGCTATCAGCCATGAGACGTCGTCTAATGTTGATGTTTTTCGGAGGGCGTGGCATGCTGATAAGCATACCTTTCCAATCAGTGAGGAAGGCAATAATAACCTACCTGACTCCTCGTTTTACTTAGTAAAGCCTCTAGAGGTTCAAACCAGCCTTTCGGCTGATACCTAAATAACAACAACTGTAACATTAGGTACAATAAAATTATTTATAATTTCCATCAATTCTTAACATGAACAGAAATATTAACAGTGTCTGGATAAAAGAATAAACCAGATTTATTGGTTTTCTCATCGTAAGTAAATATAAATATAAATTTTAAGCTTGCCCTTACAAAACAAGAAAAATTAACAGAAAATTGTAATTTAAATTTTATTAATTTGTTTTAGAAATATACAACCGTTAAATGAAAATTGTTTTTCGCTGATTGTATATTTCTTACTTAATTGGGTAATTTTATTTTTGTATTAACAGGTTTATCTATATGTTTTTCGTATAGAATAATCAATATCTTTGATAAAAAGTTAATTTTCATGAAAAGGTCCCAGTCTCCCAGTGATGATCTTTTTAAAAAATAAACACTGTTCAAGTTTTATATTTATTACAGATATATCGAAGCTAAACTTTTAAAAATAAAAATAATAATTTAAGTTACCAAACAGATAAGCAGTTTTTCGTACGTTACACTATATTTTTAATTTTGTTCTTTAATAATTGTAGAAACAAACAGAGCTTTGCGAATGTTGTTGTTTATCTTGTACCACGGTGTAACTCTCGAACGATTTTTTACTGAAAACGCTGAATAATTCGGATATTTGAGTAACTGGATGTGCCCCAAAACTAGGTTCCGTAGGTCCAGACTGGTTTGAGAACGGTTTTGTATATCAGAAGTTTGTTTTGAAGTGATAACTTTGATTTTGGTCTGAATGGCTAAAAGAATCGTTTAATTTTAAGTCTAGATAAAAACAAAAACCGAATAATACAAAACCTCTGCACGTCACATTTAACTGGCAATCCTTTTATAGAAGACGTAGTAAAGAAATCTTGTAAAATATTTAAAAATTACCCGTATGAATCTTACTACTGAGTTCTGTTCTCCCTTAAGTCATTCACGTCATATATTCACCTACCATCGCAAAATTAATCCTCAAATTTACTAGTTGTGTGCACATATAACAATTTTAAATAACATTAATACAGTAAAAAAAAAGTAGTATAGTTGTTTTCGTTTCAGCTGGATGTGTGTTTTCAAATTTAGGCGTTTGTCTAGGTGTGATCCGAGTATTTAGCAGTATTTGTGGGTAGAATTTGAGTTGTTAAAATATATGTGTGGACAATTTTAACGACGGATTGTAGATGTAACTTGTTAACTGTTTGTTTCATTTGCCTTCAAACGCCATTCTTTCTTCCAGTCTTGTATAAGATTTAAGAGGTGCTAAAGATTTGCAATTTCTCTGGCAGGGACCACGTGTACTGCGAGAATACATCGACAAATACGCTAACGCGCTGCCTTGAGGAACTCGGGCTGTGATTAATGATAATGACTGTTTAATAAATTGAAATTAATGATGACTGTTTCAGTTGAATACACACTTTGAAAAATAATATTTTTAAATTTGGAAAAAATGATGTAATTTTTTTAATATTGAGGAGTCCCTGATGCCAAAATTTATCGTCGGCTTAAATTTTAATTTAGTGATATTTTTATTTTTAAATAGCTATTTATTTTTCGATTAATAATGATGAGCGATTTCAATGTAATACGTGGCCTACCTTTACTCAGTGTATCACCTATTAACACAGAAATATCTCGCAAAGGGTAAAAACTAGGTTGATCAGGTTAAACACCAGCCCATCATCCCTTACCATCGAAGGACAACAGAAGTCAGATGTTGCTAGAGAGGATGATTACGTATGCGGAATTGTAGGGGCAACAAAATTAGAGGTTTCAACCGAAGACAGGTGTGGTGTGGCAAGATATTTTTTATACATGGCTCATTATACTCGGGACAGCCCTACAGGTTGTTGATTGTTCCTTAACAAGGCCCTTTGTGTACGTTATCTATATACAACACACACTGTTCTTCCTTCTGCTGATGATCTTTCCTTACTTCTAAAGTGTTCGCTAAAAAAACTCATCCAATTTGTTACGCGATATGTTACCTAAATTCATAGATTTACACACTACGGTATTTCTATGCAACTTATTACAAAAATTAAACATATACGCCCACTACACAAACTTCAATATAAAAAAAAATCTGGTGTAAAACACTCACACGACTTTCTCTTTCCAATGCAAATAATGAACAGTATAACCTAATATTAGTAATAAACCATTAGAAATAAACAAAACAAAACTAACATTTAATAAACATAACCTTATTTTAATCATGAGCGAAAGACGCAAAGTGAAAATCAACCTCAGTTTAGCTTAAAAATACAGAAATCACTCTTTCACACTAAACTAGGCTCTGTAGAGAAAAATGCTCTAAATAAAAGTTTTAGATCTTTTAATTTTCTATAAATTTTATTATATACACTTTTGTCGTAAAATGCTAAGGCTGAAATATTTTTTTTTTTAAATCGACTTTTTTACACGTTTTTGTGAGGAAAAAACAGAAAATCGCTAATTACCGCTAAACTAAGCGTTATACAAAAAATAATTGAAACAAAAGCTATAGTTTTTTAAATTCTCTAACTTTTTTCTATACATTAGATATTACATATACAAATATAATTAGACTGTGTTATTTAGGTCATCAGCCGAAAGGCTGGTTTGAACCTGTAGAGGTTTTACTAAGTAAAACGAGGAGTGAGGTGGTTTACCATTGCCTTCCTCACTGAGTTGAAAAGTATGCTTATCAGCATGCCGAGCCCTCTGAAAAGCAAATTTTCCACTCTGCAAATGACACCTTCACTTCATTCACCACAGGGTCTGGCTGTATAATGAAATTCATTACTTTCAGAGGAGATATCTCTGATTAGTATCTTTTACACCTCTACCTCTTCTGTTCTTAAATGATTCAGTCATTTAATTGGCTGACCATATGATAAGAAACAGAACTATTTATTTTAGCCCTGCAACGAACAGATTGAATGTAAATAATTTGACACTCCACCTGTCTGTTATGGGCACATAATTAGACTATTAATATAAAATATTATATTGTATATACATTAGACATTATACACAAAGTTAAATGCAACTCAAGGTGCAGTGCGACCCTTGTCGAGGAGTGCGTGCTACGTGTTTATGTAATAACAAGGCCTCCAGGATAACTGGCAACCTCGAGAATATTTAGCTCATTTGGGCATGCGGGAGCTCTACTTGGAACAAAAAATTATTCTCTTAGCGACTTGTGGGAATTGCTTGGAAAAATTTTATATTTACTTTAATATTATACACTTTTGTCGTAAAATGCATGCCAAGGCCAAAATATTAAAAAATTCCATTTTTTACCGATTTTGATGAGAAAAACATAGAAAATCAATTATTGACACTAAACTAAACATTGTTGTTATTTCAACAGCCGAAAGGCTGATTTAAACCTCTAGAGGTTTCACTAAGTAAAAACGAGGAGTGAGGTGGTTTACTTTTACTTTCCTCACTGAGTGGTAAAGTATGCGTATCAGCATACCAGGCCCTCCGAAAAGCACCCACTTTACACCCTGCAAATGACACCTTCAATTCATTCACCACTTAGTGAAATTCATTGCTCTCAGAAGAGATAACTCTGACTAGTATCTTTTACATCTCTACCTCTTCTGTTCTTAAATAGTTCAGTCATATAATTGGCAGACTATTTGATAAGAAACATAACTATTTTTGTAGCCCTGGAACCAACAGATCGAGTGCAAATAATTTAACACTCCACCTGCCCGTTATGGGAAAAAAACAACTTAACATTGCACAATAATTGTAAACTTTGTACATAAAGTAAACATTATACAAAAGAGTGTTTGAAATAAAAGACATAGGTTTTTTTAATATGCTACAACTTTGATTATATATCTATTTCATCTAGAATTCTTATTAAGGCCGCAATCTTAAAAAGGGGGTTTACCACGAGAGCACAGCCCCCTCCCCACGAATTTCAGCATACTTGGCGCTTACTTGTAGAGCATAAAAATGTAGTAAATCAGGCAATTTTTAAAAAAATCGTATGAGCCGTTTTTGAGAAAATCAAATCAAGTGAAAAATCGCACGAATAATCTACTTTCGGTTGACCAATTTTGCTGAAAATGTTCGTGTTGGGCCCCATAGAAGTACCTAACTTAAGTTTCAAGTTTCAATTTCATACAATGCTCCATTCTTGAGATCTCTTGTTCACACACAGATCAATCACTAAAACATGTTTTTTAGTTTCAGGGGGGCCTGAAAATGTGTACATCAGCAAAAACTAGATTTCAAAAAATCTACAAGTTAACAATACTTTCCTTCGCTACATATTCATATAGGGCGAGAGAAAGTAAAAATTAAGACAACATAAAAATTATAAATAGGCTACTATTAGCGTCAAGTGTTTTTAAAACTTTTTAAAGGTGATCGTACTCTAACAGCGTGGATTAATAAAAATTAAAATGTGTGATACGTAAGAGGTTAATAAATGATAAAAAATACCTTGGTGCAAATAATGCGTAACCAATACTTAGATTATACAGAACAAAAGTAAGTGCAAAGACACAAAATCAAGAGTTAATGAGAAAGGTCAAAAAATAATTTGATAGGACTATTATTTATTTTTAACAATAGACCATACCCATATCTTACAATTTAATAATGTAAATATATTTTAATTGGTTTTCCCTTTCAGATAATACGTAGTATGTTGTGTAAATAAAATTATTAGCCGAGATAAAATACTATCCTTCGATGCAGAAATTTAAATACAGAAATCATTGAGATTAAAAAATATTAAAAACATTCTTTTTTCTCTATTTCTTTATTTACAACTGTAAAATTTTTAAAACAAGCAGAAATACAATTATTTGATTTTCATTGAAATTAGGCATTTTAGGTAAATATCTCCATCATATTAAAATTAATTTCTATTATAAAATAAAATTTCCATACTTACGAGTTTTTCTGCTAGTCAGGAATTTTCTGATAATCTATTTTTCTAAAGGTTCCTTGTAATTCAGTTGTTTTCTCCAGAAGTCTTAAATACCTATGCCTAAATTAATTAAATTCCAGTTTAATGATTCTTATTCAAAAACTATTTCGCTTACTTTATTTCAAATTATTATTAATGAAGAAATCTTAGTAGCATGTAAACAACTTAACTTAAGCAGTCATATTCTAGAAAAAACGGTTGAGGAACCGTATTTTCTCGCAAATATTCTTCACATTACATCTATTTTAAAATTATTGAATCAATTTTTACAAGAACATCGTGAATTGAGCTCAGCTGAGAGTCATACAGAAAATCTTAGACAAAAATATTGCATTTCTAAAAACAAAATCAATAAAAAATTATACACTCGTTTTCATTTAAAATTTATTAATCACCCGAATTCAAGATACGAATATTGTCACACCCACACCTATCACAAACTCCAAAAAGGAGATTAAAAGATCCTGGAAAGGGATCTCGTATGAAGCACCGACGAAAGTTTCCCAGTAGGTGATTTCTTCAATCTAGATAAAACATGGTCCTGTGGTGTATGAAGTGAAGGTGTCATTTGCACAGTGGAAAGAATGTGCTTTTCAGAGGGCCCGGCATGCTGATAAGTATACTTTTCCACTCAGTAGGACGGCATAGGTAAACCACCTCACTCCTCGTTTTACTTAGTAAACCTCTACAGGTTCAAACCAGCCTTTCGGCTGATGACCTAAACCAAAACTAGGTCATTGAACACACACACAACATAAATACTCCTTCTTGTATAAATATAGAATATTTCAGTTGTTACTTTTTTGTCTCATATTTATTACGGTACTGCACATTTAGCAGCACAATTTCCGTATACGAGTAACGATATTTAAATGGCGGTGGGGAATTTTACTTTAAGGAGAAGAAGTACTGTTTCCGTTTTACAATAACAAAGTACATTTTCCGTTTGTAACTACGGATGTTATCCGTTATTCAGACCAAAAGGTATCTAATCCATTTTCGCTTTAGACGTTGCACAGTTGGGAAGTTTCTTGTAGCTGCATCACGGGCTAATTGGTTTGGATGGTCATCTAGTCGTTCGTGAAATTTACTACAGAAGGACGCAGTTCCTTTACTGTCGGAATTTTGAAATCGTCGTGGAGTGTTTTATTGCTTAGTTGTTACTAAATAAAGAAGAAAGTAAAATATTAGAGAACTTTTCATTTTCTTTAATTAAAATAAAAATACTATTCATCAGAAAACAATCTTAAAGCCGTAAATTAAAAAATAGTTATTATTTTTTTAATGAACCGAGCTCCTCTTAGAATTTTTCTGGAGTTCACGTTTATACGCCTTAATTATTTAATTACTTGAAAGAAATTGGTAAAGCCGTTTGTTTTTTAAAAAAGATAGGTTTTCTAAATTTTGCGTCGGATTATAGTATAACCCCTAATTTTCAAGCTAAATACTAATTAATACCAGAACCCCTTCTTTAAGTGCCAATTCCTTTAAGAAGACTGAGAATCATCTTGGTAACCATGACTTTGGATGCTGCAGTTTTAAACAAATCAGTGGAGCTCCACCTGAACCACGTTCTGAAGTTGTTCAGCCAGGATATATGGTCATCTTGTCTCGTCACATAACCCAAGTATTCAAATTGCTCAATTGTATGACTCTTTTAACCTCTTTTCTCCTTCTCTATAATTCTGATAAGACTTTTTTGTGACACAACCCACCCAACACAACCTCAATATCCTTCGAGATGATCACGTCCCGAATGCATCCAATCTACCAGGAATATTCTTCTTCAAGGTCCAGGCCTCCATCCCGTAAATTAGTGTAGAGAAAACATAATAGGTACCTAAGATGTAGAACTTTTCAATTTAATGTACTGCATAGTACTTTTCTCATTTTATTGAAATCAGTACTTGCTTGCAAAATTTTATCTTTGATTTCTTCGGTGCAGTCGTTATCTTTGATAACAATTTTGTCCCTAAATATTTTTATTCTTAGATATTTTATTTCATGAGTTGGCTATTCAAGGTTTGTTGCAGTTGTTCTTGTATTAATGAGATTAACATGAATTACAATGAAAAATGTTTGAGATAACTATGAAAAAATAACTTTCGGGGATCTAAAAAGAAAGCCTTAATTTTCAACTTTCAGTCTAAAAAGAGGAGTAGAATTGTTTTCCTCCAGGTCAAATAACAATCACACACACGCTTAGATACGCGCACGTGCGAAACCACATTAGAAACCTTTCACCATTAAAAAAGCTACTAAATCATAAAACATGAAAGTCGGTAAAAATCGGATTGGTGTTTGTTTTTTGCTATCACAACACTTTCATGTTTTATACATTAGTCACAAGAAAGCAGCCCAGCTACCAATACTCTCAACAAAGTCTGAAAATCCTTTGTAATTACCTTCTTCTTAGTAGTTTTAAAAATGCCGGGTCTCCAAAATATCCTAAGAGTGCGATATTGGAAATTCATGCAATTTTTATATATTTAATTATAGTAGTCACACACAAGAACTCGATAATGAATCTCTGATTTCTAGAGAAAGATTTTTAAAATCAGTTGATCTACTATTACAGATTTTCATAAAAAGTTAATTTTTAAAATATTTAGTAGTGAATCCAACATTTTTATTAACTGTTTTATATAGAGGACAATAAAAACTACACGATTAACGTTAACCTAAACTTTTTTTAAAGAAAATCAGATGATCGGTAGGGCAAAATGACGATTAAGATCAAACAATTTATAATCATTGCTTTTACTGTTTCTTCTGAGTTAGTTTTATTGATCAACTATCTAGCTAATTTTTTCTCACTATAACGTAGTTCAATTAATCAGCTCGAATCTACCTGACTGCTGCAGGTATAAAACATAATAAAACTAGATTTATGGCTTGATACCTTTTTCTAACCAATCGACCATTATAACTTTGAATCTACAGAAAGGGTTGTATTTTTAACTTCACACCCTCCCACTTGATCTGGGAAAACAAAACATATTATATTCATGAATTCATTTCCATCGGTCTATACATTGGCCTAATGGACATGGGATTATTTTTATGATATAAAAATATTTATATATTGTGTTTTGTATTAGGCTATAGTTTTAATTTTAATTACACCAAGCTCACCTTTCATATTACATGTTCCTTAATTTGTGAAAAAATTGAAACAGCATTTCCTAAATATTATAAAATCTCAATATGTACAAGAATATGCTGGTCGATTTAAAGCTAAATTTACTGCTTTGTTACCATGTAGCGTAATCATGTTTTCTGAACCCATAAAATCTAGTAGTAAACTAGTACATTTTTCGTTCCAGTAAAAATATTTCTTGATTTTTATTTTTTAAAAAGGTCGATCACTCGCTTTGTTGTTGTTCACAAAAGGAAGAAAATCACATTTTCTTCCGTTTAATACAATTTTGTTTTTATTAATTCAAAAACCGTTATCATTCTTTGTTTATTTATTTACTTTCCAAATTTTAAATATTTCATACTGGTTTTTGTTACAGGAATGTTTTTATTTTTTAAAAACTCACCCAGTTCGACTATTTTACTTGGATTTTTGGTGTGATTTGCTATGGATTTAAAGAACACTTATTTTTCTAAAAGAATGACTCTCGTCTTTTTCTTAAAAACCCTGTTTTATTAACGTATCTTTGGACAACGATTATTTTAAACTTTTTACGAAATTAAAAATCAGCCTTTGAAAGTTGTCAATGAAGTCAACGTCTGTTGGGGAAAATCTTTAGAATACAGAATATTCGAAGTTGTTTGCCGGTTAGGAAGTGGAAAATTAATTAACTTTAGTTCAATAACCAGATCAATTTCGTAGTTTTTTCAGTAACACTGTATCAAAGGTGTCAGATTCGATTCCTATGAGATTCGGCACTTATCATCACTTATTTTCATACGACGTCACCCTTCATCCTTTGTTTAAAAACTAATGTACAAAACATTCAAAAAGTATCAAGCATGACTCTTATCTTTCTACACCTAAAATCACCTGTCAAATACTGGGTGTGATAGTCAGAAAAACTGGCTTTGGTACAAAGGACGATTCCTTGGTTTCGTTTTTAGACTGGTCTGGCATCTTTTCATCACTCGATTACATCTATCACTCATCACCTACAGCATTAACATCAATGTGTAAAGCAGTCGGTCGTAATGACAAAAATGGACTCAACTTCTACAATTATACAAATTATAATTATTATACAAACAAAGCGGTTTCGAAATTTGACTGAACAAGCTCACACATTTTAGAGGACATGCTCATACTAAAAAGAAAGCAATTTTAAATGATGAACAGAGTAAAAAATTAATTTGACACTAATGGTTGAGGATTACTTTGGTTCTTTCACCTGGATATCCATTTGTCCTACTTTAGTAAATGAAAAGTTTTAGAAAACTAAAAAAAAAAATGTATTTCATCTTCATCTTGAGCCACGGGGCAATGCGAAGTAATAATACGGTTGTAACCTGTGTGGATTTCAGAAAGGCTTATGATTCAATAGACAAGCTTTTTGAAACCCTTACAAGAATTATGTTTCGGTAGAAGGCAAGAACACTAATCGAACAGACTCTAACTGACACAACATCCAAAGTTAGATTCCTTGGGGACGTTTCAGGGCCGTTTAAAATCAAAGCAGGTCAAAATTAAAGCAGATGGTCTGTCTCCAATCCTATTCGTCCTGGAAAAAATTGTTAGAACCTGGATAGAAGAGATCAAGGAAGACAATATTAAAGGAATCCAGATGGGGAAGAAAAGAAATGACTTAATAGTTTACTGTCTGGCATTCGCAGATGACATCGCCATACTGTTGGATACTATAGGAGCCCGGAACATGACTGAAAAGCTCCATGAAACAGAAATAAAGACCGGATTACAGATCTTTTATGAGAAGACAGAGTACATGGAAAATAAACACCAGAAGGAGAAATATAAATATTCATGCGAGGATTTACAGCCTCAGCCATATCTCGCTTCCTAAGCACCACCACCTCTCTCTGTCTCTCCAGTCCCCATCGGAGAGCCGCCGCAAAGATATTGCCTCCTGCACCCCATCCAACCATTTCACTTCCGGCCTGCCCTTCCTTCTTCTACCGGCTGGCGTCCACTCCCACCATCCTCTGCCTCCTCTTTGGCCACCCACCATCCTCCATCCTCTGCAAATGGCCGAACCATTTTAACTGCTTCCGGGATGTGGTATCCATGATATTTCCTTGAACGCCGATTCTTCTCCTATTTCAGAATTCGGAATTCGATCGATCCGCGACACATTACAGCTCCGCCTCCAGAAATCCATCTCTAACGCTTTTAGGTGATCCTTCTGTCTCTTTGTCAAAACCCACACTTCCGCAGCATAGGTACACACACTCTCTAGGATAGCATGATAAATATGTATCTTTGTCTCCTTCCATATTTTATCATTCCAAAGGACAGGATTAACTGCCCTATAACCCTTCGCCTTTCTTAGGAGAAATATATGAACTCTAAATACGGAAACAACAAAAGAGCTGACAAATTCAAGTACCTGGAGAAGGGATACAGCCGAATGGACTTGATAAAGTTTCCAACAAGGAAAGAGTTAAGAAACTAGAGAGAGTTTATGGGATCACACAGAACATCGATAACAAACGCAACATTTCCCACAGAGCGAAAAAACAGCATAACAATGTGGTAATCAAACTTGAAGGGCTCTATGCCTCTGAATATCTAACTCTCAGTACAGGAGGAGGAATGCTAGAAATAGAAAAGAGGGAAAGGAGAATCCTAAGGAAAATCTTGCGACGGATAAAGTCAGACTATGGAACATGGAGACTGAGGTCCAATAAAAGCCACAATAGACTCACGGAGACGTTTACAACCACAGTTAAGAAAAGAAGGGCGAAATTTTACGGACATATCAGCAGAATGGATGACAGTAGGCTGACTAAAATAATATTCACATATTTAAATGGGATCAAGGCAACAACGGGATGGTTTAAAAAAGTGGAAAGGGACCTCGAGGAGATGGGAATGCAGAAAAACGCTATTCAGGACAAAGAATCATTTGGGAAGGCCGTAGACGACTTCAAGGTTTTTAAAAGCCGAAACACTAATTCTGACTTGTTTGACCACTTATATAGTAAGTGATCAGACGAAAGAAAGAAGATGATGAGTGAAAGAATGAAGAGGTTCTGGCAACAAACAAAGAGAGAAGAGAACATCATGTGAAAGGTTCGACGCAGTCTAAAGAAGGCCAAAACGTAAAAAAAATATAGTATTCTGTTTGAAAATAAATATCGCTCAGAATTTCAGATGTGTAGGCCTAATTCTTAAAAAACTGACGTATTTTAGATATAACCGTTTTCCATTACAACGGAAAACTTTCGTTGTAATTGTACTTCTACGGAAGTTTTCTTTAAAATCTGAGAAATAAATGTATCCAAAAGTCTTTACATTTGTTGTATCCGTTAATACAGCGAGAGGTTTAGTATTTGTTAGTGTATGTTAATTTACGTTAATCTACCAATATACCGTACTTTCAGTTCTGTACTCGGTACAATACGTTTTTTAGTAAACTTTCTCCTATTTCCATACATGTTCTATAGATCGCAGCACATTACAATACAGCCTGCCCAGTTTCATCAAGCATACCACAATATTCCAGAAACAAAATTTTAATCTACTGAAATTTTCAGTTTCGTTGCGCCTACAAATAGCTATTTTTGTCTATACCCAAGCTTAAAATTACGTACTCACTTCTCAGATCTGTCACAAAACTTTACTGTATGAAATAGCATCATTGTTATTAGACTTTACAGAATACACAACCTTTTTGTAAGAAATTTATACAGAGTTTCTAAAAGTCTGGATACGACTGAACGTTTCAGAGGAGTGAAAAAGTAAATTTCAATGACAATACACATTTAGCAAGTTTGTTCGCCTTGGATCTACCATGTTGAAAATAAATTACAATGTTAAACAGCAATAGGATCATGTAACAGATCATTTAACCCCGTTACTAAGAGGTTAAGAAATAAAAGATGGATCGTTCAATAATAAAACTGGTCCTGCAAACCGATCACCAATAGATCGTGCGGGAAAACAGTCAGATTATCTGTCAACATGGCATACTCTCAAGTACTCCGACTGCATTGATCTAACCGAAAAATAAAACAGGTAAATTAATTAATTTTTAGTCGGATAAAACCTTCAGAGTCAGAAATTTCAATTTTGAGTTTTTCGTTAATATTGACGTGCATACTTTCAGCTTTAATTTAAAACTTGACTTATATAATTCTGATGATTGGAACCCATTTTATAAGCACTTATTAAAAAAGATAAATGCTCTGTTCTGCACACCGGCTTCGTACAAAAGACATGTGATGTATGCGGTTAATATACAATAAAAAAAACTGCTTTAACAAAGTACGAGGCTACGGTAAACATTCACATATTCCCAGAACACTAATGAAAAAGATACATCCCACATTCAAGGAATTACCTGCCCCAAATCCACTGAAAATTATTTACATGTAGGCACGCAAAATCTCAATAAATCGCTAAATAATGTGGTACGGTCGTGGGTATCAAAATAAACCGAATTTTGAGTAAGATGTTAAGTTTTGGAAGAAGGAACAAATATTGTTAGATATAAAACATAAAAAACTGAGGTAATTCTGCGGAAACTTCACAGAATGATGAAGAAATGATCGAAGTTAAGATTCGAAAAACTGGAAAAACTTTGCTTCAACTTTCAAAAGTTTTAACAGTATTCCAGTTAGATAGAATTGTATTTTAAGACTAAACTGAGTTGGAACAGAGTTAACAGATTCAAGAAAGGAAAGGCAAAAAAACCTTGCTGAGCTTGTGGAGCCGTATAGCAATATAATTAATATTAATATAATATTTTAATAACTTAAATGAGGCTTAAGTTGCGTTTCCAGAAATATATTAAATATTACCTCCACACCCCAGATTCAGTCAACATTCGCAGTCATTTCGTTTATAAGAAATGTAAAACATATTATGTTGCGGATATCGTTTTATTCAAGATAAGGATATACTCGATGTAAAATGCTATGCAAAACTGGGGATAATATCTCGCCTTGTAGAACTTCAACAATGTTATGCAGTTCAGAGTAAACAGTGCCTTATTGAATTTTTTTAAATCTAAATTTTAAATAAAATTCTAAATATTCTGAAAACGATTTTGCAACCAAATAGTAGGCTACGTGAAATGAAAATGAAGACCCTCTGAAATAAAATCTACAACTCAGTTGTACAATTCAATTGAGTGTAGCAGCAAAAACCTAAATTGGTAAGCGATTTGAATAAAAAATAAATAAAATAATGAACAAGCCTAAATTCTGTTTTTAATCGCCTTTAAAAAAATACGGATTGTCCTTAATTTAATAGGTCGACCAAGTTCTTCGATGCTCATCTAGTTTAAAAAATACAGATGGCTACATATTTCATTCGACAATGAATAACTCGTTGCAGCAGTATTTAAAGTTACGGATGCCTTGATCAATTGTGGTCGCAAAACAAGCAAAAATGTATTAAACTGATTACAATAAATAAAATTCGCCGTGACTAAGAATGGAAGCAAAGAAATAACTAGCCACGGTATCTTGTTGACAATCATTCTGCATTTTCTTTTCTTTATTATTGATCAGATGCCAAGCACTTATTACATACTTCAATAGTCCATTGTTTTTGAACCGATTTAATTTGTACCGTGTAATAAAGGTAATTTAAAATACAGTCGGTTGTGACATCGCGCACTGAATAATTTAAATACATTCATGTAAGAAGTCACCAAAAAACCGATTATCAAACGAACCTTCAATTCGTTTTTGCAAAGATGTTTCAGTACTAAGAATTATTACTTTGCTTTGCCGACCGAACAAAAAGTAAATTGTTTATTTCAAGTCAGCAATCGCATCGACTTTAAAAACTTGAAATTAAACAAAAGAAGAATCAGATTGATCGTGTTATTATACATGTCACTGCCCTCTCCCGCAAATTCCTTCGCAAAATGTATCACTGCAATTGAAGTAACGTGTAATAAAGTAATTGTATATGATAACAATAAGTAAGAAAACAACTGTGAACGTAGAAAGACAAAAACAATTGTAGATGTGCGAGTACATTTTACTGTACAAGAGTCACATTATAACACCATGAAAGTTTTTTATCGGTATTATTACCTTTAAATCCCTTACATTACACGTACTTACTGAAACAATAAGAGTAATACTATAAATTGAAATGTTTGTTTTACAAATAAATCGTTTTTCTTTCTGTTTAATATTTATGTCATTGTTACCCTATTTAGGTTACTTTTTACCGTGGGAACAATATACCCGTAACATCTAATGTCACTTTGATTTTATCTCGGTGTTATTTAAAAGATTTAAAGCATCTGATTTTAAACACCTTTATAAAATCATCAAATTAATATTTTTTAATAACAAATTCATTATTTTTGATTAAAAACTTCTGCTGTTCAAAGGACCTGTAACTGCCACCTACACACAATCATAATTAAATAGTCTATCAAGACCCGTTCTCTCAAAAACCGTTACAGTTAGCAAACTAATATTTTGCAAATTTTTTAAAACTTTTAATTTATAACTACGGTAGTAAAATTACTACCCATTTCTGTTGCATAATGTTTGAGAAATAAAATAAATTAGAAAGTTTACAAAAAAGTCTCAATTGTATGTCTTAATATCATGTTTAAAATCAAGCTATTTGTAACATTATTTTAATAATTTTACTACATTAGTTTAGGAAGAAATGTAAATAATATACCTATATTATGCTTTCTAAAATTCAGCTTCATAACTCCAGCAGTTTCTAAAATAATTAATTGGTCATTTATATTGAAAAAATGAATTTGTAGAAATCTTGCGTCAAATTTTTATAATGAATCACTTCAAAATTTTGAATTAACCTCAATATTTAGTGATAAACAAAACCAACACTGTTGTAGGCCTAAAACGTAGTAGGAACAATATATTCCTCTCTAAGATAAAAATTCTCTTCGTAAATCAAATGAGTTTAAGGTATTGAATATTTTCGTATTATTTTTGAGACATTACTTGCAACGTCAACTTTAAAACTTACTAAAAAATCTGGTGTGAAACACACACAACTTTCTCTTGCCAATGCAAATAATTAACAATAAACCTAACATTAGTAATAAAACATTAGAAATAAACAAAAAACTAACCTCAAAAACATAACCTTATTTTAATCATGAGTGAATGACGCAAAATGAAAATCGAACTCAATTTGGCTTAAAAAAAAGGGAAAATCACACTTTCACGCTAAACTAGGCTCTGTAGAGAAAAATTCTTTAAATGAAAGTTGTAGATCTCTTAATTTTCTATAAATTTTATTATATACACTTTTGTCGTAAAATGCATACTAAGGCCGAAATCTTTAAAAAATTGATTTTTTACACGTTTTCGTGAGAAAAAATCAGAAAATCGCTAATTACTGCTAAACTAAGCGTTACACAAAAAAATGTTTGAATTAAAAGTTGTAGGTTTTCAAATTCTCTACAACTTTTATTATATACATTTTTGCTCTAAAATTAATATTAAAGCCGTAATCTTAAAAAAACACTTTTTTACGTGAAAACAGCCTCACCAAGAATTTCAGCAAACATGGCACCTACCCTATCTTGTAGAGAATAAAAAATTGAGTAAATGAGGCGATTTTTAGAAAAATCGTAGGACCAGTTTTTGAGAAAATCGCAAAAAGTGAAAAATTATACGAATAAACTACTACTTCCGGTTGACCGATTTTGATGAAAATGTTCGTGTCGGGTCCGGTAGTGGTATGTAACTTAAGTTTCAAGTTTATACGATGTTCCGTTCTTGAGATATTCTGTTCGCGCACACACACACACACACACACACACACACACACACGCAGACCAATCGCTAAAAACATGTTTTTTGGGGTTCAGGGGGTCTGAAAACGTATAGATCCGGTGAAAACTCGATTTCGAAAAATCGACATGAAAACAATACTTTCCTTCCTATATATTAATATAGGCAAGAGAAAGTAAAAATTAAGAACAATCGTACAGTATTAAAAAATATACCATTTTACGCATATGTAAGAGTATAAAATAGTACAGTTATAGAAAATAAAAAAAGTATTTTTAAAACTTTCTTTGTACAGGACCTGATTTCTGGTCCCCTAAAACAACGTCATATTATGGTAAAATTTAAAAAGCGTAAATTTGTCCAAATATTAGAGTTATTAAATTTATCACATTGATAATAGTCCTAAATAAAAAAATCCGTATTCCTGGTTATCCTGTAGTGTAGCCTCCTATCAGAGTAAATCTACTACAGGTCATTTGTTCTAGCTAGAAGCTTTCCTTCCCACGCTGTGTGCCGCTGAGCTGTTCTGTTTAGTGGTGGGGGAAGCACCTCGTCGTTGTAACATAGTATACGGTTAGAAAGAGAGGGAATGATCATTAAGTGAGAAGGAGACAACACTTGCCCCTTTGAAACTATCCCTACTCTACCTACTCGCCCTCCCCTTACAAGCTTCTTCCTAAAACAAACGTACTATAAGTATCTTTTTAATTCAATAGAAACTACAGTAAAACCCCGATTATCCGCGGAATGGGGTGGCAAGCGCACCGTGAATAGTGTAAATTGCGGTTAACCCGAAAAAGACTAAAAATGAAGTGCGAACACGAAAATAATATTTTACCATAAAAACTATATTTTATTGTACAAAAAACGTACGTAAAACTTTTCAAATATTTATGTACAGTACAGCACAAACCTTGGTCTACGTCTAAATCACTAAAATAAAGAACAGTAAACAAAAAGCAATACTATACTGTTAACAAAAAGTTTTCATTTACGTCTTTTAAAAAAAAATCAGTCAGTTATTTTTGCTTCTTGCTTTGGAAGAACCTTTTCTTTATTCTAGATTGTACTTTCCTTAACATGAGTTGAAACTCCAAGAAAAAAACGAGCAAGAGCCTGCCACTCATTCACAAATTCCAAGAAGCCCCACAGGATTACGATGCACAGTAACCCTGTCAGTAATTTTCGACGTTCGCACTGTGGGGCCTATTGCATTTTCCCTCTTGTTGGCTTTGATTAAAAAATTTTTTCGGTTCGTTATTAACAATTTTTTCCCGGCTTTGGCGGATCGTCCGCTCACGGATAATCCAGGCTTTACTGTTCTTGGTAAGTTCTAGGTTGGTTTTCCAAATCATTTTGGAGTTGAATATTATTCATTCTTATTTCATCATTTCTTTACATTTTTGACTATGAGATTGACTAGATGACTGAATTTTCAATGAATTAATTCACTCTAGCATTAAATCTACCAAAAGTACATGAAGATTCAGGCTACTTACTATGTGTAGATAATGCCATTTCAAATGGCTTCTGGACCTACCCCCACCCATTCGCAGTAATAATACTTCTACTACTCACCCGTCTCGCCTATTTAGTCTATTGTCTATTCATTGGTCTAAATTTTGTTGTAGTCTATCTATATAAATAAGTCACCTGCCTCCAAATGGATTTATCACAAACAAAACCATATTACGTACATTCATAGATTCATGTTCACCAGTAACGTATCTCAACAACGTAATTCCACATTCAGATGACGTGAGATACTTAGTCATCTACCTAGACAGTCGATTGACGAAGAGAAAACATGTATGGACCAAACGGAAACTACTTGGACTTAAATTCCGACAACTGTATTGGCTTATTGGGAGGCGATCACAGTTGTCTTTGGAAAATAAAGTTTCACTGTACAAGATAATGATAAAACCAGTTTGGAGTTATGGAATTGAACTCTGGGGCACAGCAATTACGTCTAATGTAGAAATATTACAGAGATTCCAATCGAAGTTTCTTCGACTAATATTCTGTGCACCTTGGTATGTGCCTAATGAAGTACTCCACCATGACCTGGGCATACCTACGGTGAGAGAAGAAATTAGCAGTCTGAGCAAAACGTATTTAACCAAGTTAGACACTTCTTCTAATCATTTGGCTATAAATCTTCTCGACGACAATATTGAAAATCAAAGACTGAAGAAGGCGAGAATATTAGATCTTCCATTCCGTTTCACCAGATAAAAAATGTTTAACCATCCTTTCAAGATTAAAAGCACAAAATTATATTACGGATGGTCAACTCTTATTTATCAATAAACTAAATCTGATAATACTCATTAATCTAAAATTAATCATCAAATATATATTCAATCATCAGTATCACGTCTTCATTCTCTACTTTTCACACCTTCATTCACTTCTGTATAAAAAAGTTGTACGTCACCAGGACCCAAGAAGAAACCCTTTATCACTTATATCAAAACGATCACACGGAAGCAACGCTGCTGACTGTTAAAAGAAAAATGTACATTCAATATGTATGCAGCATTATAAATAAACAAAAATAAATGCAGTGGATTCAAACAAAATAGTCTGTAAGTGTCGTTTTATTTGTTATAAGTATGACATAAATTTACGATTTGTTTTTTTTTTTTTTTTTTGTTTAACGTCCGAATAAACATTTTTTTGACTTTACGATTTGTGAAATAAATATATTACAAAAAGAAAATTAATGACTATTTACTAGTAATACGGTAACTTGGATGACATGTTTCTTCAGTCTGTTTTTTTCGTTGTAACATTGCATTATAGTTAATAGTTTTAACTTACAACCACTGTAGACAGCTCCCACTCTCGACATGTCATATGAAATGACGCCATCTACAAGTTCTTATTTTTTGTAGCAAATTCAGTCCCTGCTTTCGAATATGGAGTACGGAATAAGACTGTGTGTGGTTTTTATAAAACTATTTGAACTTTCCCATATTTAAATTATTTAATATTAATTTTGGTAAGAACAGTCAACTCTCCGTATTCGCGGATTTCATATCCATAGTTCCATTTTTTGTTACCGTTTTCGGTATTCGCGGTGAGCTAAATTAAATATTCGCGGTTTGTTCCGAATAAAAGAGAACTTGGAAATAGTAATAATAAAATGCATGATAAAGGCGATTATGAACGTAAAATCTTTTGTACATAATTCCCTAAATAACGTGTTTCTACAACGTACATAAAAATACAGTAGCTACGAAATATCGAGTTGCTGGTTTTCAAACTGGTAAGTTCTGGATGTTTATTTAAATAACATACTAATACGAAAATATAAATATACTGTAGTATGTAGCCTACACTACAGCATGTATGTAGGTATTACGTATATACATTACTGATTAAGTTACTAATTCAATTTCCGTGTTCGCGGTTTTTGTATGTATTCGGTATTCACGGTGAATTTTCGGAACTTAACCCCCGTTAATACGGAGAGTTTACTGTAAATAAATTTAAACCGACTTTGACAGTAATTTTGGAAGAAAAAATATTACTCAAACTAAATAAACTAGAATAAAAATTTTATTGTTTAACATAAGGGCCGTCCCGTTGGCGTAGCGCAACTGGGTTCTACGCCGGGGTCCCAGGTTCAATTCCCGGTCAGGTTGGGCATTTTTTCATCACTCATCTTTATGTATCGTCCTTCACTGTCTGCATTAGCAGCAATTGCAAAACAGCCAGACGTAAAACAAAAAAAATAACATACACTTGGGTTGACTTTTAGGAAAAACAACTGGATATTTTAATTAAATCTAAAAAAATTAATAATACAACGGTAATTTTTAATTTAGTTATAATTTAATATCTGTTATCCTACTCCTAGTTTCACGAGTAGGCCTATTCTGTTCCTAGCCAAGAGTTTGTAACAATATTACAAAGCTAAAAGTCCTAATTTAATTTTTATAAGCCCAATTTAAAACAAAAACAGATTTTTCTCCCGTCTATGAGAACTTATTTGACAACAATTTTATTTTTAAAATTTAGCATCTACTTAATATTTTCTGCACAATATTCTCCATTTTCAATAATAACTTTATACCCACTGTACTAAAAATGATTTTTAATAAATATTTCAAAGGTTTAAAATTTCATCTAAAAATTGTTAATAGATGTTTATGATTTTTTTTAAGTTAGTGTACGGCACTGAAGAGAGGACGGGGTTGTTGTCAACTTACCTGTAGGCAAAGTAGAATGTGCAATCCTCCCACAACATTACAACAGTTCTATTTATGTAATAACCAACTCATCCCCCTTATGTAAATCATTTCTATCCTACCTACTTTTATTCACATTCCAGAGGAAGGAGCTTTCATTCATAAAATTTGTAAAGCAAAGCTTATTCTAAACGTCAAATTCTATTCAATATACACTAATAAATAACTATTTTTAGATTTTCTTATTTCTTTTAATACAATGTAAAAACTTCAAAGTTCCATAAAAAACATATTATATTGATCGTTATTTGTGTTTTATGCTTATATTTTTAATCCTTTATTTTAAATTTTTAACTATACAATTCTGTATAACTACCAAATTATTTGGTTAAACGCTTAAAGCAAAGAAAACAAAAATGTGACATGAATTCATGAACAAAAAATCAATTCCCAGCACATTAAATTCTTGACTAGACATTCTATGCTGCAGGCAATTTGCAAGAGTCAAGTCTTGGTATGACACAGTGTTTCTACATGTGTTCAGATGAGAATGTTCGACATGTGACATGATTAAATCTGCAGAATATTCATACTCTACAACGTTTTCAGTCTTCACACCTCTGGGACATTTCTATAAGCTAAATCCTGTATTAACAAGTTGTAATTGTTTTAAATTTATAGAATAACCGTGTATAGTGAAATGACGATAGATCATATTTTCTTATGAATGGAATTTTGAGCTCTTAATGTAAGGTCTGAGTTCTGACATAAGATGGTGCACAACTAGCAAGTCACAAATATCCTAACTGAAATGCCAAAAGGGTTTTAATGGAAGGTTAGATGATGGAAGCAGAATTTTCAATCTATTGTTTGTTTTGTTCTCAATTCAACTGTTTGCGCTTGGACTTTATACTATAATAAACCCGCGGTAGCTTTTCATCAAAGAGAATACCCAAATATTCTCCCTATTGGGGAATAGGTACATTATCTAAACTACTGGTGGACAGGTATCTCGTCACAAACTAAATGCTACTTAAACAGACTTTTCTGTACTCATTTTCATTTTCCACTTGAATAAAAACTTATTTATTTTAATCTACATTCATAAATCATTAATTGATTACTAATTAAAAATTATTATTACAGCACTGATCAATCTCGGTGTTGTACGGCTGTTAACGAATCTACTATCAAGAGCCGAATTCCCCAACAAAGGTTAAACTTTGTACGGGATTTAAACTAGGGTATTCCAACAAAAACATACTTGAAAACAAGATAGTAATTATTTATTTCTTAGACAGACAAGTGTATTTTCACCAATATCAAAGAAATTATTTTATATTTTTGTTTATTAAAACCGATCTAAAAGACCAACCATTAATTTGTCTTTTGTAATATCTTAACATTAGATGCTTAAATTCAAGATTTAATCTATTAATTCACCTGTAACTTAACAGAGAATATAGGTAAACTTAATACACTACTTGTTGAACTGGGCACTGCTCTGTTTTTAACACTATCAATTGCACTATTACACTATTTGATGGTCTTGATCCTATTACGCCTTCTTAGATGTATGCATTGTCGGGAATTTGAATTGCTTTAGTAAATAAAGTGACAATGTAGACGAGCTTTACATTTAGAAACAAATCTTCATACCTTACTGAACACAAAAGGTACGTTGAGATCTCTTTGCAGATCACCATTCTAACATAACATGGATAATAAATTATGCCTCTGAGTTCTTTGTTCTGGAAACTTTGTATGGGTATATCTTGTATGGTTTTCTCTGACGCAACCGAAAAAAATGTAAATGTTTGATTAAATTGTTACCTTTTTCTGCCGAATTCTCATATTGTTTTTTGTTTAGAATTTAAGTCTAATTTTTAAAATTTGTGGTTCCTTTTACTGATGAATCACATGAATTTTTTTAACCTCAAATGAACTGCAACGGTCATTAGCGATGACGTTCGTTGGGGTGTAACTGTGGAGGATGAAATGATTTTTTGTACCTTATGAAAATATGTCGTGCCTGAATGGGATTCGAACCCACGACCGCATGATGAAAGGCGAACACGATACCAACTACGCCAATGCGGCCGGCACACATGAATTTATTCAAAATTAAATTCTCCACTAATTTTTTTAAAATATGTTTTGTTTATTGGCAATTGTACAACGTAACTCTAGATCAAATTTAAAAACTTTTACTAAAAAATAACTTTTTTTTGTCTGTCTCCACTGGAATACTTAGGAACCTCTGTTGCGGAAACCGATCCTCAGAATGCAGAATGTCCCAAATTGTTTACTGGTTAGAATATGGAAAATATATTCACTTTAATCCCGTAGCTATAGGTTGGTCAGCACTACTGCCTTAGTATACCGGGTGGCCCATATGTCAGTTTCCACATGAGATGGAACATTTCATTTTGATACGTTGGTAATAGTGTAATGTTGGCAGCATCACCAACAACATTCAATAGTTGTCTGTAACAGTGGTTAGGATGAGGTACCTACGTCTCCGTGTAGTTACTATTTTTTCCTTCGTAACGGTACTTTTAAAATGCTTACAACTGACCAACGAGTTTATACGCTTCAGTTGTGGTGGAAGCATCATAAAAATACTGCTAAAGTACTGGAAGAATTTAGTGATAAGTATCTAGGTGTGTCGTTACCGACTTGGCAACATTTCTTCTTCTGTTAGTGCCTATTCGTTCCGAATATTGGCGATCAGTCTGACTATGGCTATCTTATCTACAGCCATCCTGAAAAGTTCTGTTGTAGACTTGGAGAACCAGGTACGCAGGTTCTTCAGCCACGACTTTCTTCTTCTTCCTGGTCCTCTTCTGCCATAGATCTTTCCTTGGAGAACGGATTTCAGCAGGCCGTATTTTTCTTCATTCCTCATGACATGGCCGAAATATGCAAGCTTCCTGCTTTTGATGGTGTTCATCACTTCCAAATCCTTATTCATTCGCTCCAATACAGCTTTGTTGGTCACTTTGTCCACCCATGAAATTCTCAACACTCTCCTATACAACCACATCTCAAAAGCCTCGAGTCTTTTCTCAGTTGATTTGGTCAATGTCCATGACTCCATCCCGTAGAAGAGTATTGAGAAAATGTAGCAGTGGAGGAGTTTGATTTTGATGCACATGTTAAGGTTGTGACTCCTGAACAGTTTTGCCATCTGATTGAATGCGGCCCTCGCTTTTCCTATTCTGCATCTCACCTCCTGAGAATGATCCCATTTCTCATTGATTAAAGTTCCCAGATAAGTGAACTGTGGCACCCTCTCTATCGGTTTGGTGTTAAGCATTAAGTCACATCTTCCTACTGCTCCCCTACTGATCACCATGAACTTAGTTTTGCTCACATTGATTTCCAAGCCATATTTTTCACTAACGCTTCCTATCCTGTTCACAAGCTCCTGCAGACTGTTCCTGCTGTCAGCGAATATTACCGTATCATCCGCATATCGAATGTTATTCAAGCGTTCTCCATTCAACAGGACTCCCATTTCAGTATTCTCAAGGGCCTCCCTGAAGATTTCCTCTGAATAAAGATTAAATATCAATGGCGAAAGGATGCAGCCCTGCCTAACGCCTCGAAGAATGTCAACTGCATTGGTTTGCTCTTCAGCACTGATCCTTATAGTAGAGGACTGATTCCAATACAGGTTTTGGATGATTTGAAGATCTTTCCCATCCATTCCTGTGTTCCTCAAAATCTCCATCATTCTCACATGCTGAATCCTATCAAATGCCTTCTTGTAGTCGATAAAACATGCAAAAACATCACAGTTCACGTCTCTACAGCGCTGGAACAACACTTGTAGACAAAACAAGGCATCTCTTGTACCCACTCCCTTCATGAAACCAAACTGTGTGTCTGCGACTCTTTCTTCACAGAGCTTGTAGATTCTCCGATGAATAATCTTAAGGAACAGCTTCAACATGTGACTCATGAGGCTGATGGTTCTATAGTCCCCACATGTTTTGGCTCCCTGTTTCTTTGGCAATATTATAAATTCTGAGATCAGCCATTCATCTGGGATGCTTCCAGAATTGTATATTTGATTAAATATATTAGTCAAGAATTTGATTGATCCATCGTCTAAAAGTTTAAAAAATTCTGAATGCACCCCATCTGGTCCCGGAGTCTTTCCTTCTCTCATGGCTCCAATAGCAGCCTTGACTTCATCCACCATGATACTAGGACCAGACACATCCTGTATTTGCATTGCAGGTGGTTCTCCTCTTTCATCAAAGAATAGCTGTTCCACATACTTCTTCCAAGCCACATTTACGAAAGTTAAATAAGAAATTTGGAAACACAGGAAATGTATTAAATGCCCATAAGTGTGGTCGTCCTTGATCGATTTGCTATGACAATAACCTACAAAAGGTGCTAAAGCGTTTGTATCCAGTCTTGGTAAAAAAACTCGTAAGGCATCTTCTAAGGTTATCACGCTTCATGAGGATGATAGTGACAGGCCGTTAGAGTTCTGTGAGATAGTCGCTACCGTGCAGAAGCCGATCCAAACTTATTGCGATCAATTTTATAGTCTGATGAGGCACGTTTCAAACTCAATGGACGTGTTAATCGGTAAAACTACGTGTACTGGTCGGATACAAATCCTCATATTGTGATTTCAAAAGAGCTTAATGTGCCTGGTGTTATGGTATGGGGAGGTATTTCGAGTACTCCACTGATAGGTCCTTATTTTTTTTAGGGAAATGTTAACTCGGAAAATCACTCAAAATGCTGCAGGAAGTAGTATTTCCAGAACGTGAAAACAATCTTGTTTACAATATCCATCGCTCATCTGGCAACAAGATGGCGCCCAAGCACATTTCGGTATCGAAGTTCGTGAGTTTTTAAATTCCAAAGTTGATGAATGGATTGGTCGTCGTGGTACAATCGAATGGCCTGCGCGCTCGCCAGACTTCACGCCGTGTGATTTTTCACTGTGGGGCATTGTAAAGGAACTAGTGTATTCTTACAAGCCACAAAACCTGCACAAACTAAAAAGTTCAATTGAAATTGCATTTTACTATGTAAATGACGATAAAATGTTACTGTTGAAAATTAGCGAATCAGTTTTAAATCGCTGTATAAAATGTATAGATAAATATCATGATGGACATTTTGAACACCTGCTATAACATTTTCAAGATAATATATAATATGTACAGTTCATATAATAAATTTGTTTTTTTTTGTCTATAGCTTTCTTATTCCATTAACCTTTCTTCCTATTTCCGTAAATATTGCGGAACCGACAAACGGACCACTCTGTATGTCAGGGGTGCCAAATTCGATATCTTGTGAGATGTAGCATCTTTCATAACTTATTTTAATTAATCACCCTTCACCCTCAATGTTAATACTCATTTTTATAGTGAGCTTGAAGGTCGATGGAGTTAACAGCAGCATTAACGGATCGCACGTTCTATGTGCTAATTTCACGATTATCTCACTCATACAAACATTATGACCACATTACAGTGACATTAAATGTCAACAATATATACGATACGTTAGGTGGATTATAGTTCGGTTTAGATTTTCGGTTATGAGACCTACATAGTTTACTTTGTCCATTAATTGTATAACATTGTACAAACTTACTTACTTTTAATTATCTGTATACGTGGCAATGCTCGAAATCGAGGGACCAGGTGAAGCTGTTACACTATATCCCACACAACCGTGCAGCAAATACAAATTGTATAATCAGACAACGGGTTGAAAGTCAGTAAAAAGGATGCGTAATCATGTTTCACTCTACCAATGCCTTCAGCCAAAACAACCGGATGTTTTATAATAGGTCTACTGTATGAATTATTTCTACTGGTACTATCGTATTTTGTATTTAGTATGTTTCAATTAGTATACAGCAAATTTCATCTGATAAGCAAAGAACATTTTTTATAACTCGAATGGATCGCGCTAAGTTCAATCACAATTTTAATACATTTATGTTTTGCCGTACTTGCACGGTTCCATTGGATAGAGTATAGTAATGATGTTAAAGCAGACAATGATACGGCGCACACTGTAATACTTTGTTGTTTAGGTCATCAGCAGAAAGGCTGGTTTGAACCCCTAGACCTAGAGGGTTTACTACGCAAAACGAGGAATGAAGTGGTTGAACATGCCTTCCTCACCGAGTGGAAAAATATGCTTATCAGCATGTCGAGCTCTCTGAAAAGCATCTACTTTCCACCCTACAAATGACATCTTCACTTCATTCACCATAGGATCTGGCTGTATAATAAAATTCATTACTCTCAGAAGAGATAACTCTGACTAGTGTCTTTTACTTAAATGTCTAGTGTCTGCTGTTCTTAAAAACTTCAGTCATATGACTGAACTGGTTGGCCATGTGATAAGAAACATAACTACTTTTGTAGCCCTGAAACTGTCATATCGAGTGCAAATAAACTCCATCTGCCTGTTATGGGCATAACTTTAGTACTAATGTGAAAAAATGAGATATAAACATTTAATTATGTAGATACAATTTCAAAATCTACAAATTCAAAATGGTAAACGATAAAGAAAATATTAATTTTTGCCATTGTAAAGCATAAGATCCAATGTTATGATATAATAATTTCTTAAGCACTTTCCTGTTTTTGTGATCATCTCTTCTTACAAAATTTTTAAACTAACAAAAACAGGCGAAATTTTAAGTTATCTCCTTTTTGACAATTCTCGAGATAATTTTGCATGTTTAACGAATTACATTGAGATGTACTAGTCTGTCTATAACTTGATGGCCTCCCGCAGAGAGGAGCAGAATCGGCCCGCTACTAGCCTTCTCAAAAAACTTTATTATGTACCAAGTCCAGTGTACTAGTTAGTAGTAGTACATAAAGAAATGACATTGAGAAGGCTAGTAGTGGGCCGTTTGAAGTCCGGCCGATTCTGCTCCTCTCTGCGGGAGGCCATCAAGTTATAGACAGATAGTATAATACCTGTAATAACCCTGAAATACAACACTAGACTACACTCGAAAATCGAACCTGGGATTTTCAGATGAATGATCGATAACGTTAAGAACCATATCACCAACCAACCAAGTTCTTAATGTGCGAATGTATATTTAGATAAATTAAACTTAAATTAAACTCCGTACATTTAAATCGTAATTTGCTGTGAAAAAACCCATATATTTTATTGTTTTGACGTCACAACTTTGTCCAAATGTAACTTACGCGTACACAATAAGGAGAGTTAAATTTTGCTAATCTTAAGCATGGTTTGAATGTTGGAGCGGTGCCAAATACAGGTAATAAATCCAGGACACGCTACAATTACCATTTCAAATTAGCTATTTAATCCTTTCACTCAAGATGATCAAGTTTTTACAATGTTCAAGCACGATACCAGAATACTTAGTGTTATTTTATTTGATTATAATCCACTTGGTGCATCGTAAATTTTTGTACAAATTATTTTATTTTAAGAACAACTCCGTTTAATGATTGAAATTTAAATAAATCATTCGTTTCGATTTACCAAAAAGGTACAATAAATTTATTATTTTATAAGTTCAAACGACAAAACTCGAAAAAGGCCTCAACCAGCATTTTCTTTTTTCTTTTAAAACATTTGTCCTTCAATTACCTATTCTAAACAAATTTATCTCTGCATTTCTTTTTTAAAAAAATTGAATTAAATTTGGAATCTTGCTGCCATTTCAGTTATTTAGACTTATATTGTGTTATAAAAACTACCATTAGTAGTAGTATCTCTTACTGAATGTAGTAGGAATCTACTGCAAAAAGAAATACAAATATTCATGATCTTTTTAATGTAAATCATTAAGGATCCATCCACAAAAAAATAAATAGGTCTAGGCATTGAACATTCGTTAAAAAGTAATAAATAAATGACTACCTTGTAATTCAGTTTCTTCTTTTTTATTGAGTGATGATACCTACGTATATAAGCCATAGCTTGTGTCTTAAGTAAAGATATAAGTTGAAAAAATGCTAGACTTGACAGGGAATCGAACCCGGGACCCCGGCAAAGAATCCAGTTGTGCTGCCCACTACCCCAAGAACCGTCCGGTTAGCTTACGTAAATTTGCAGTAGGAAGAAAAATAATTTTATTATTTATGTACCTACATACAATGTAAGAGTTGTTACATTTGTCCCTGGATTAAAAAAAATCTGGTGAAACACTCACACGACTTTCTCTAGCCAATGTAGATAATGACCAATACAACCTATGTTTAATCCTGAGTGAAAAAAAACATAACCTAATTATAATCATGAGTGAATGACGCACAATGAAAATCAACCTCTGTAGAACTTAAAAATGAGGAATATCAGTAAATTGTCTTTAAACCAGGTTTCGTAGAGAAAAATGCTTAAAATAAAAGTTGTAGGTTTATTAATGTCCAATAACTTTGATAATATGCACTTTTCGTATAACATGCATATTAAGGCCGCAATCTTTCAAAAATAATTTTCTTCTACTAGAGCAAGAATTTCAGCAAACATGGCGCTATCATGTAGAGCAAAAAAATGTACTATAGAGGCGATTTTTATAAAAATCGTAGGAGCCGTTTTCCAGAAGATCGCAAAAGAGTGAAAAATTGCATGAATAAACTACTACTTCCAGTTGACAGATTTTGATGAAAATGTTCGCATCGGGTTCTTAAGTGGTAGCTAACCTAAGTTTCAAGCTTCAACTTCGTACGTTATTCTGTTCTTGAGATATTTTGTTCACACACGCGCACGCGCGAGCGCACACACACACACACACACACACACACACACACACAAACACACACAGAATTAAAATGTAAAAATGGTTTCACGCCATTCACAAAGCCCAAACGGTTTCAATGAAACTGATAACAATGTATGAGTATAGGTCTTTCCAGAGCCTGAATACTTATGTTTTTCTCAGAGGTTAACCTTCACGATTTTCTTCAAATTTTATTTTGGTTAAAAAGTTACCGGTGAAAAGTTTCTATGCATTAAGTAACAGTAATTTTGCAAGCAAAGTTTAATGGTGACCAGACAAATAAACACCAATGAGCAGCCCTAATGATCAATTACTTTCCTACTCACGCCAAACACAATTTAGAATACCGTTTTCAGTTGTCGCTTAGGATGGTTGTGCAAATGAAAACAGTTCCCAATCCAAATAAAAAATTTAATTTATTTTAATACCAGAGCTATAATGGAGTGAGGTTCTTATAAATGGTCATAAAGGCTTGCAGAAACTCATTTAAGATTTAACCAGAATGGTGGTGAAAAAGTGTTTTCCTAGGTTTTCAAGTGCGTTTTTAAACATCCTTATGTTAGTTTTCAGAATTATTTTTCGACATGTCTTGGTTATTTAAAATCCCATTGATTGGTTGGCTGTCTGTTATGATTACAGTGAGTTAACGAATAGTACCAGTAAGTTTTATTTGTAAAATTTCCAGACCCTAGCCTGAAAACAAACCTGGAACGTTCTGGATTTCAGGATTCTATTTTGCCATTATTCCACAGGACAACCTGGACAAATTGAATTTAAAACTTTCATACAAAAATTCATTTAGTCCATTGTCACAACTCACTGTTATTAGGCAAGTTACTAGAGGAAAATTTTTTTTTCTTGTTTTAGCAGTTAGCCATAAAGATAAGTTTCCAGATTGCCACCCACCAGTACCATGGTTTGTCTGAAAAAGCTGGACAAACCTTACTCTCAAATTACCAGAAAATAACAATTTCAGTAACCCATAGGGTGACTACAAAGAGCAAAAATTATATCATTTTTATCAATAAAGTGCCTAATCCTGCCAGATTAATAAGAAGGTCCCGGCCCCCTAGAGATGACATTGCCCCTCCAAAAACAAATCTTCAACATTTGATAAAGCAAGTCAGAGTTGAACTAATTTTAATCCTACAATACGTCATACACATTCTGTTTGTGGTACTGTAGTATTAAAAAGATTCACTGTGTGTGTTTAAGTCATCTAAGTACATCTTAAATCATCTTTCAGCAACTTTAAGATGATTAACAATCGCACCCACACTTATAGTTTACAGCTTATCATCAGAGGGGTTACACACTTTAGAAAATAAATTATAACATAGAAATGAAAAGCCAGTGGAAAATAAAAACCAATGAACCAGAAAAAAATTCACAAAAATCACATTTTATACAGATTCCTTATACAAATTAGAACAAAGCAAATAGGAAAATAAGACTAACTAAACATATGAAAAAGAAAGAAAATTTACTTAGGTAATTAAATTTTGAAAATGAGGCGCCAAACTACTTCGAGTGTAGAGGATTGATGTGATCGCAAGTCAGGTGTATGTGTGTGTGTGTGTGTGTGTTGTTTATTTCTAAAAAGCAGTTTAGAAAAGATGGTACATTTTGTCTAGTATATTTGAGAGGCGTGTTGGGTAATAAAAAAAGTCTGTATAATTTTGCATAATTGAAAGTAACATAATTAGGAAGTCAAAATTGGAATTTTTTTTTTTAAATTGTTTAAATCTGGTATAAAATTTTATATTCTTCTTACGAGTGTAAAATCACTGCTAGGTTCTTTAGTTGTACTTGAACATATGGCAGAGAAGGTGGTTTTTACACCAACTCCTACAAAATTTAAATATAAAATAGGTGCATGTTATACCACATACTTGTATATTATTCCTCAAGTAATAATTTAATATCTTGTAGAAGTCAAGAAGGTAATAAAAATACATTAAATGTACAATCATCACGTACTAGTAAAAAAAATTTTTTTATTTTTTTATAAAAAGTATTGAATCATATGAAAATTGACCAACAAAATATACAGAATTTATGGACTATGAATTGACTAAACAAAGTAAAATTTTGAAGTGAACTAAATAGATATAAATGTCTTCCATAGTTTCCAATTTTCTTCGCTTGGCTTACAGTGGTGATGATAGATTCTGTATTTCATTTTAGTTGTTCAATGCTCTCGAAACGTCAAAAGTAACTTCATTATTTCCGAATATTTAGTAACTTTTCGTAAATTCTGAAATTGAGGTCGCTGAACTGAACAGTTACCCCTGAATTAATTATGGTGATTTGAAACTTTTGAGTCACATTTTTGTTTTACGTTCGACTGTTTGGCAATTACTTCTAAAGCAGGTGATGAGGACGATAGATTAAGATGAGTGATGAAAAATGTCTGACCATGAATTGACCCGGGAACCCTGCATAGAAGCCAGTTGTGCTAACTGCTATGCCAACGAGTAGGTCACATTCATTTTTTATGGCAAGGACTTGAGAAATGAGCTCAGCAGTGATATTTTCATTTTCTATGCCTAAAGATCTATAAAACCCCAAAACTCCAAAACAATCTGCCAACAAGTGACGATTTCCAGTTCTACTAGAATGGCATAATTTCACTGGAAACTAACAACATACCCATAAGACTGCACTAACTATTCTTGAAGGCTGCAGATTGATTAAGCAAGGCATCTGTTTGGTAAATCTTCAAAGAACCATTTTATTAAAAACCTTAATTTCTTTATTTTTTGTATTAATTGGAAATTTGATGTAAATAAGGACGTGTGATGGCAAATCTGCAAAAGGAGAGCTAAATTTTTACAAAAAAGTTGACAAGAATTAGTACCCAGTGGGAGCTGAGACCGAACTCGATGAAAAACCCTAATCCTTTTGAATATAAGGATTTTAAGACCTGCTGTCAAATGACTAGAATTAACTTGACATGGACTGGTGGTGGAGGGGCAACAACTACCCATATTTTTCAGTTATAGTTTAACTTTATTTTATACTAACAATTTAAAATACAATTATACAAAAAACTTACCAGAGCTATAAACAGTCTGTTTTTCAAGGTGCCTATCCTCTTCGGATGTTTGTGACCATCATGGCGTTGCGTACCATATTTGTGGACATCCTAACAGTTCTGTAGAACGCTTGCCAAACCATTTTCTTAGGTGGGCCAGCCACAAAGTTCTTCGTCCTTTTATCTTTCCCTGCAGGATCATTTTTAGTAACTCATACCTTTGATGTTCCACATTGTGTCCCAGATATTTTTCAAGGGATTTTATGAAGTTAATTACTTCAGGCTCCTAATTCATTCGCCATAAGACTTCAAAATGTTGGTAATTTTTTGAGTCCACAGTATTTGAAGTATAAGCATCCTTACAGAGCTCTGTTTATAGTGACTGCCACAGTTCTATAGTATTAACTGTACTGTTGTACAAATGTACAGTACTTCGTTCTTATTTTTGTAAGTTTATTTGTTATTGTATACACTTAGATGACAATTATTCCAAATTTAGTAATAAATCCCATCAGTACAATTGAATACTTTGGATTATATTTCCTTAAAACTGCAAAGAAGAGAGAAACTTATCCAAGTGAAATAAAATAAGATAAAACTGGACAGAACAATCATTTGTAAATATAAACTTTAGTGTATTTGAAATAACTGCATTCTTTAATTTCAATTAAATTTGTTTCAAGTAGACTTAAAATGTAACTTTATTATTTAATAGCCACATTGTATACAAGAAAACAAAACTTTAAATTTTCAATTTTTGAGCTCCATACACAAAAAAAACACATTTTATGAATTATATTTCCGTAATAAACTTTTTCTTAGCATCTTATATTTCATACTAAGCATATTCAATATTAGAAATTTAATTTTCTCAGAAATACAAAATTCTTTTAGAGTTTATGTTCATAGAAGTTACCGTAAGGTCATTCATTATTGAGACATGCAACCTCCAACAAAATGGATGATGGCTACAACTTAGAACATCAGTGTATATAACCAAAATTTATCCTAGCTATAAGTAATACAAATAACACGACAATTAAAACTACGTCAGTGTATTAAGGGTTGTTTCATTGATCACCTCTTCAAATTAACTAGATAACCAACATGATTATGCCTACTCAGAATTAATCTGATAAAAGAGCTAAAACAAATGTAAAAACTAGCAAATTATACAACTGCAGAACTTGGCAGCTACAAATTAAGTCACCCATTTGTTAAGTCCAGAATTAAAAATAATTTAACCACACACTGATTTTTAATGTATTCTAAATATATCAGTTTCTTTCATTATAAATGTATCATCACACAGTATAATAATCATATTTAATATTTATTTTAAATAATCTTTTTCACAATGACTCCAGAGGTACGCCACAGTTATTATTTTATTCATTTAAGATTTAATAAAATTTATATCAGAAATGTCAGATTGCATAATCCCAAGATTGTAAATCTAAACAACACATTCAGCGCTACAGATATGCATATGAGTTCAACACAAATCTTCTCACCACCCTACGGACTCATTAACACACCCTATTCAGATATTATTGTATGACTATTATTCAGCTGGCAGGCAGTAAGCAAATTTACTTACTAAGTTTTCACAAAGAACAAAAAGTTTCAAAGAACTAGTTATAAATTGCTAATTAATGTTTTGTAAGGCTGAGTACATACCAAAAGCAATCGGTGATAGCAACGCAACAGCAACTCAACTCGGTCAACTGTAGGTTTACACCGCGTGTACATACAAAAGAAACCCAAGTTGACAAGTTGTCCAGTCACTTGTACCAATGTCTTCGTCCGAGGAGGAGGCAGTTCTTCTAATGTGCTTAGAAAAAAGAAGAAAACCTTACATAGACGGTTGTGTGCATCCATATAATGGCAGCAATGTACACAGAAGCCAGTGGCATGCCTTACAAGAATTGGAAGAATATCCCGAAAAGTTTTTCAACTATTACAGGATGAGCAAGGCTACCTATGATATGCCTGACGAAGCTTGCCAAGCTTTGTCTGTCACCACCCTGTTACTGAATGACTTGTTGTTATGGTCATATAAACAATTAAACTGTTCAATGAACTGTGCAAACTTAATATTTTCTTGTTGTTCAGCAGCCATATTTACGTACGGTCTGCACCTCCCAAGAGCAACTGCGCAACTGTCAACCCGAGTTTACAGCATGTCGTGACTTGAGCTGCCTGCGTTGCTCAGTCAAGTGACCGTCGCATCACAGTCGCTTTGGTATACACAGGCCCATTAAACTGCGTGTGTTATTCATAGGCAACTCAAGTTGCCGTTGCGTTGCAATCACCAGTTGCTTTTGGTATGTACTCGGCCTTAGTAACTCTTTCTTGGTGATCAACAGGCAACTAGTATAACTAAGATTCCTTTGTACACGTAGTACAAAAAATTTTTTTTAATGATGTTAGTACATAGAACATTAAAATTCTTAACTTTCTATTTAATTTCTCAGTGTGAAGATTTACCAGAAGTAATTTAAATTTACCAGAAATGATTTATCAGAAATATTTAATAATTTAAATTTTATTTTTATTTTGAAATAATTTAAAGTTGAATCCAGACCACGATCCAAAACCAGTGTAAATGTAAAATAATTTTACATTTTGTGGAATTATTCCACAAAACATTTTAAGCAGAGATACAGCAAGACTACTAGATAGGTCTACGGAGGGACTACAAGGTGAACAATACGCAATTCAAGCTGTCTGCCAGCTGGAAAATAGTCATAAAATAATAAATAACTGAATAAAATGGTTAACAAGTCCATTGGCCAGCAGGAAGGTTTGCTGAACTCATTTACATCCTACATCTCTTTTTTACACGATTTACATCACCTAATCAGTTACTATTCAATAGTAAAGAATTAATTTTAAATTGCCTTTTTAATGGGATACCACAGCATAAAGCTAACTTCAACACTGCAACCTTCGTCCTGTAATATTCCTTTAATTTCTTCATCTTACAGGATTAACACAAATATGGACTCATTAATTCTTAATTTTTTAACTAACTTTCAGCTGGGGTATGTACAATCATTTAAAATTAGTTAAATGTAAATTAATGTTTAAACATTTTAAAATAAATCTTGATGGAATAACATCCACTGGCATTATCTCCAGTATAAAAATCGATTTTGTAATGATTAACACGTTCAGTGCGGCTTGACGCAATCTGCGTCAAGTAAAACATTCCCGCCTGGCGGCACGACGCAATTTGCATCATAGACCTGAATCTTTTGTTAAGGGTAAATTTTACTGCAGGTAGGGTTGAAAGCAATAAAAATTACTGTAGCCACTCAGTCCTGTTCAAACTACGATACCGTCAAGTTAGTTTTCGGCTGAACCCTCGTATTTTATTTTGACAGGTTTTTAAATGAGCGCTCTTTTTTGTTATCCTATCTTTTATTTTAGTACATTTCATAAGTTTTTTTGCATGTTTTTTTAAGTATTATTTATTTGTAATGTTCTGTTTTCAACGTTTTTATAAATCAACAAAGGTAAGTGCAATTTATAATTATTGTTGTATTAGTTTATAAGGACACTAACCATAGCCTACTAATAGGTAATATTGTAGGCCTAAAGTTTATTCTAATGTGAAGATAATTCAGTGTTTCATTACACAATTGAAAGTACTTTTGCAAAATGTATTCGAGTTATAAACTTTGGAACTAAAATTTGAAAAACAAAATAAATTTACCAATTTCATATTTCTGACATTTCAATTAAATTTTATTTTTATTAGCGACTTCTCTCTCGATTTTTATTACTTATTTATGATACGGATATGTATGACTACAGGTCTATTTACAAGTTACGTAATTTTCTACATAAGTATATAGTTGTTCTATAAGTATATAGCCATACTTCGCAGGAAATATTTTGAAAATTTGCGATGAAAGTGAATTTTGAATGATTTCAGTGAAAAGTAACCTCATTTCCTTCAAAATGTAGTGAATAATCGAAACCACAACCCTTGGCATGGAATAACTATCATCCGAAACAATATTTTTTTTCTTATCTTTATTGATTTTGTGGGAAGTCTTAATCTTTTAACCAAATTATGATATTTTATAACAAAAATAATGGATTTTAAATTTTAAAACGGTTACAAATTATAATACTTTATTACTTATGACCATTTTGTAGAGTGAACAATAAGTTATACGCTCGTTATTCCTTTGCTGATATCTCAAGTACCAAGATGACGCCCTTAGCTTCCTTGCGAACAAGCCAATTCAATATTTATTTGTATGGTTTTAACAGTAAATAGTATTTTATATCAAAAATTTTTGTATATTGAACTGTGAGCTACTCGGGTCAGCCTATTGTCATTACTTCAGTTTCAACAGGCTGAAGAACAAAGTCAAGTTCAACCAATTTATGTAAAAAAATCACAATTGACAAGGTATGAAAATAAAATTCTTTGTTCTCATAGTCTGTAGTCGTTTTATTACTCTAAGTTATTTTTATGACAGTCTGAAGTATGCCGACTACAACCCCTTTGTTGTGAGGCACAAAGGTAACGCAGAGCTAGTTTCGCCTTTACAAGTTGTCGCCACTTATGAATACAATAACAATACATATTTTACCTACTTGGTATGACCACCCACCCTTCTTTGTCTTTAATATTATTTTGCACACGGACTAAATCGATGGACCATTATAATACAAATGTATCTTAATATTTTTTATTACAAACCAATCATATCAGCAAATAAAATAATTTGTAAAAATAATAGGTAAAATATTATATTCAGTAATTTTAAAAAATTACTGAATATAATGTTTAACTAATGAATTATAGTGAATTATAATGAATTATATATGAATGAATAGATGTTTAACTAATGAATTAATATTTCTTTAGCAATAAAATTTTGAAAATGGGTAGAAAGTAACGTTAGTCAACATGACACAAGTAGAGAGTTGTTCATGTGTGTGGCATGACGCAACTCGCGTCATGCCAAAATGGCGTCGCATCTTACAATCAGCCACACGCGTTAAATCGAAAATTAGGCAGTAGCATTGAACGTGTTAAGTTAATTCTCAATTTATCCTAGTTGTAAGAATTTTTTTCAATTTGTTGACTTACACAAAATTTTTAAAGGTTTATATCTTTGGTAGTGTTCACTACTATTCAAAAGTTTATTCAGTCAAATCTGACTGAATTTTTCAAACAAGTTCCAGATATAATCTAGACCACAATCATTCTGATTTGTTCATATGCCCCAGTAAGACGTTCAGTACGGTAGACGCATTTATGCGGGTTTATCAACACTACTACCAGGTGACTGGCAAAACCAAAAATGCAGCTAGTCAATGTTTTATTATCTCTTCTTTTTACGTTTAGTCGGTGTGAATAGTATTTCTATTATCGTGCAATCCTAGAAAAAGGTTCATTCTATGCCAATATGCAATCAGTTCTTGAACAGATGACACAGGTTTTTTGATGGAAATTTCAAAACCGTTATATTTACAACACAGTTTGAAGTTTCCCGTACAATTTTATTTTTTACTTAAAAATTATTCGTTTTAAATGAAATATTTTTATAAATTATTTCATCTACATTCTTATAATCACGGAAGAAAACTTAAAGCATTTACACAATTTTTCAATGTTTTCTTGTCATTGAAATAAATTCTAAAAATGTATTTTATGGCATTACAAATTATTCAATTATGCAAAATAAATTGTAGTATACCTGTATACTAAGTATGGAAAAAATAATTAAATTTTTGTATACAAAGATAATGGTGTCGAGCCCGTTGTTTACCACTGAAGTATTGCTCCATCACAGCGAATGACCTTGCATCTACCAGGCTGCATTGAACATGTTAAGATGCAAGCTATTTTATTTATTTGTAAGTTTTAGTTATAACTTTAGACCAAGGATTCTAAATACACCTAGGAATAAATTTAAAAAATAGAAATATTGACACCAATGTTCATGATATTAATAAATATTAAATGTGTTTTATTAACAAACAATACCTTACATAAAAGTTCTTAACTGTGCAAATATTTGTATTTATTAATTTAACTACAATTAAACAGAAATAAAATGAACAGAGACAATATATAAACAAACCATTGTATTAAGTATATAATATATAACAGGTTACATTTTAGCTTTAATATATTTACAGCGTATTGTGTTGTATAATTTTTAGTGAATTTAGCGTAACTAATTCTAATTATAAATACATCTAAATTAAATAAAAAATAATTATAATAATACTTCATATAAAAATCAAAATAACAAATAGTCGATAACTAATGTTCTACTTAAAATTTTTTTACAATCGAATAAATCTAATAACAGATTTGATTTCGTACAATGCCAACATTATATTCACAAAAAATAATAATTTGACATTATGAGATAATACAATTGTATTTACTAAACAAACAAACATTTGTAAATAAAATTGTAACGAAATGGAGTAAAGACTGTAACGAATCACAATGCTGTATGATAACGATCCTATGTTATTTCTACTCTATCTACTAACAATAATCCTGAAACGTGATAAAAGAATACAATTTTAAAACTGTTTATAAATCATAGCAACGATTATATGAAAGCCAGTGTAATAATCAAAACTATAAAATACTTCCTTTAAATAATATATATGTTTATAAAAATAATGTTATGGATATACAATAATTATGGTACAGTACCTACAAACGTTATTAATAAATGCAGATAACTAATTGTACAATTTGTTTTCTGTTTGTAAACCGACACACTGAAACCTGTTAAAACTGATTACAAAAATATAGCATTGCATCCTTAATAATAATAACTATAATATATTTAACATATTATATTTAAAAGAAAACCATAACCTATTTAAAACATTAACCTCTTAACTGAGTATAAGCTGTACATATAATGGATAGAAATACTGAGGGGAAATTAAACGAAAACTTAATTCAATCAAAAATTAAAATCTAATTGAAATCATACACTCAAAAATTAAATTTATACATTACTCAAAACTACTCAACAGTTTCAGAAGAAACAGCTAAGTATTTATTTATACCCAAACTGTATCCACAAAAACTTAAATTTACTCTTAGTAATAACTTTCCGTTGTTTCATTATGTCATTTCATTAAAAAAAATTGAAGAAAAAAATACAAGAAATTTTAATGCATTTATTTTAATAGACACTAATTTTAAATTTAATAAGCTCAGAAGAAATTGGGTATCTCAGAAAAAAGTTACACTTTTAATTTAATAAAAATTGATTTGATTTTAACGAAAACTTTTCTAAATGTAAATAAAAATATTAATAACCAAATTTACGAATACCAACTTCAGTTGGTATTAAAATAAATATAATATCAGTAATAATAGTATTAATAGCAGTAATTTTAATTACTGCTATATTAGATATTTTACTTAAGGATTCAATTAATTTTGTGAATCCTTAAGATTATAATGATTATAATCATTATTCTGTAACTGATAGTTTTAATTTCTTTAACTAAAAATAAATTTTTTTATAGATATTACATACTTTAACCCTTTGAGTGCCATGCCTTGTAGTCGAGAACTGGTGAAAAATGCCGGGTCAAAAGCAGGCTAATGACACTATTCCTTTTAAAAATTTATTTTATCAGAAATAATTATGTAAATCAGCTTAAATCTTTTACCGAAATTTTCAGAAAATCTTACTCTATAAATAGCACTGTTTTACAAATAATTATTCATTGATAATTTATTTTTTTAATAAAATATCTTCAATCACTAACCAAACTAAAAATATTTACACATTGCGAGTTAATTTATTTTATCAACAATTTTGTTTCAATAAGATTGATACAATAACATAACAGTATTTAAAATTACTATAATTATACACAACAATAAAAAACAACCAACGCACTAATAAAAACACAACTAAGTTGCCATTTTACATGTGTGGTGTTTACAAAGAAATACAAAAACTTAACTCTTTGTAAAAGATAAGTAACTAACAGCGAAATCTATTGACAGAAAATGAAGTTCATAATTTACACTATTAATAAACCCAAAATTCAACACAATCTACTAATGTATAGGGAAGTTATAGCCAAATACACAACAGTTTACCGACATGCGATTTAATCAGATCTAGCATTTTTCAGAAAACCCTCATTCGATTACATCGGATCCTGGCACTCTAAGGGTTAAGAAAATAACTTCACTTTTCACTTTTCTTTATACCACTGCAAATTATCCAATCATATATTAGCAAGGAACTTACAACACAGATTTATTAACACCATATCACCTGCACTTTTTTAATATTGCATTAATTGCAACTGCTAAAACAGTTCATTAAGTTCATTTTTATTAGAAATAAAAAAATTAAATTCTTTATTACCTTTAATGTCAAAATGTTTATTGATCAACAACTATTGTAACAAAGATTCACAAGATAAAATTGATTTCATCTTCCAACAATATTGAATCAAAATACCCCAAAATTTTAAATGTACATACAAATTGAAAAAACCAAAAAATGCAATAAACAAAAAAAAATTAGATCCTTTTCTTAAAATAGCATTTATAAAATTAATATCAAATTGTTATTCATACGTATATTAAATGCAAAAATGAACATAGAAATTTATACAATATAATGAAATATAATACTGACAAAAAATGGGGTTTTCATGGCAAAAATTATGTGATAAAACTCAGTTGAGAGATAAATGTATTAGAATGAATGTCACAGTTAAATATTACACTAAAATTAAAGCATTAAGTTAGGCATTCATTTAAAAAATAAATTCTAAAATATTTTTACATTATTGAAGAAAATAATAATAATAATAAATCCTACTATATAACATTATTATCCATGTATAACATATAACATTAACATTGTGCATACAGGCTCTTTCCATACATAACCATTTTATCTAAACCGACATGTAAAAAATAAAATTAAAATAAAACAAAACTTATACATACAAACTGATTTTTTTTACAATATTACAATATACAATACAATATCTTATAACATTTTACTAGGTTAATAAATGTTTAACTAGTACTACTTTGTTTCACATAGTAACAATAGTGTCAAAAATATACAATTTTATTTTTTACTATATTACATTATTATTAATTAGTTCCTTTACAATCCATGTACAAAAAATGTGATTACGTATATATTTTTATGTACACATTTCAATTCAACTATCTTAATCATTTTTATTGCATAATATAAGGTATGAACATTTAATTAAATGTGTAAAATTGTATCTAATAAATAACAATTAAAACGATACAAGTGATGTGAATGATAACTAACACGGAGTAGGTTACTGATGGCAGACAAATTATTTCACAATTTAAATATTCAAACATGCAAGGCTCAGGTATTACACTTTTACTGTTAATATGAAAACTAATTTCTTCACATCTGAAAATAATAAAAAAAGAACTTAATAAACTACAGCTCTTTCAGACTAATATAATATAAATAAAACACTTAAATAACATTACTAAATATAACAAAAAGATTATGCTTGATACAACCATATTATTAAAACAGATAATATTGTTCAAAATATAGTAATTATTATGATAACATTATCGGTAAATTGGGATTTCCAATTAATCTTCATTTTTGACGATTAAGAAAATATATCAGTCACATATTTACTACAAGTTTTTATCATCCTTACAATATCAATTCGTTTTACAAATAAACCGCTTAAGAGTCAAATCTGGGATGCCAGAAAAAGTTTACAAGAAAAAATAATAAACAATATAAGATAGTTCAGTATTTTGAAGTGTGTTTTACCACTTAAATATAATATAACCTTGCTCTCCTGCACTGAAGAATTTGAAAAAACCAGAACTGGACATAGTTTTGTCAGACATAGTCGGTAAGATCCAGATTTTGAGATGCGAAGACCTTATCTACGAAAAAACCATTCTACTGAAATGAAAAAGATATCTCTTACAGCTATTACAACCATATCACAGATATCTTTTCATGGCTCAGAGAAATATATCTCATATCAAATGGAAGTAATCTGTCCCTCTTTTGTTACTTTGGGAATAACTTTAGCACGCATGTTGGAATGTCTCTTACATAGAACTACCCAGGTAAAAACTAACCTCACAGACGGAAATTCACCATCACTTAATGAGGCGCACAAAATCTGCCGCATTCTGTGAAGCCTGTAACAACATGCACTAAGGGAACAGCCATTTCCCTTGAACATGTGACGAGAATAAACACTGGACATACAGAATAAAGGAGAAAAGCCAACAATGAAAGAATGCTAGGAGTTTGGTCTGCAAAAAGAGCTTGCACAAATGTCTCAAGTTACTTTATGTGGTCTAGGTGGCCCAAACCAAAAATATACAGATTTGTGTATGAAAACCAGATAAAAATTGATAAATTTTATTGTTTAAACATACAAGACCATTTGAAATAAATAAAATGAATAAATAAAACTTTAAAACATTTTTCTTTGTACACATACATGATTAAATTTTGTGACTTGTACTCTTTTTACCTGGCATCCTGGCTAAGTTTTACTCATGAAGCAAGAGCTCTTATATTTTTAGTATAGACCATTTTTTATTATAAACATCGGCTTCACAATATTATACTATTTAAAATTTTTATACTTTTTACTGTACAAAAAACAACTAAGCACTGAATTTTTTAAGACAATATAAACGAAAACTTATAATTTTGTTTGTATTTGAAGTACTACGATTCATTAGCCAAACCCCAGTAATTTCAACACCATGTTTTTTTTTAATTTAAAAAAAAAATAATTAGGTAAATAATCCCAAAAATGTTCCAAAAGTAGTACTGCCTAAATTTTAGTAATAATAACAGATGACAAAATTACTATGTAAAAAATTTATAAAAATTAAAAAAGCAAATATCCAAATATACACCATCAAAGTCAAGTGCTCAGATTTAACAAAAATTCCAATGAATGAATACCACATTTACTGCTGAAACTTAAGCACAATTTTTAGTTTAATTTACCAAACAACCTAGAATTTTCTTCATTTTGTAATTATTATAGATTTTGAAAAACCAAAGATTTAACTATTCTACCTTGTTTTTATTTAGACACAAATTTCCCTTAATACATAATACTCTATGCTCATAAGTGAGCCACTTTTTTTATTTATTTTTAGATTGAATGAAGACATCATTAGCCTGCTACTCACATGATGTTATTTACAATGTATCTAAACGAGAAATTCTACTACTTTTTACTAACCTGTATTTAATTCTGAATTAATTTTATTTCCTTTCATTTAGTTATACTCACATGTTAAGGTCGATCCATCATCAGAATATACCCTTCAAATTGAAACCAATTAGTACTACTTTTCTAGATGTTAACTTCTTTTAACCTCTTTCTGTTCTATACTCGTAACTGAAGAGAAAAGTTCTAATAATACTAGTGACTGAAGAGAAGACCTCATAAAAAAGTTTTGAATAATAAATAAGTTTCAATCTGAAAGATTTATACTCTAATAACGGTGGACCCACCCAAACATGTAAATACAAATAGATAAATAGACTATCAGAAATATTTTTTTATTTTGATTGATTACAAGCTGCAGGATGTATTTTAAAACTTTATATAGAGTATCTACAAAGCAAAAATAATGTTTTCTTTTAAGTAATAAGAAACATTTTTACTTCATTCACTGGCATTTACAAAATTATTTATCTTCCATAAGATATTACACAAACTTTTCGTCAATTTGTAAAATCTCAATCTAATACCGCTAAAACAGTAAATTGATCTTAATAATGAAGCATTATGTTGTGTTATCTTATCAACAAACAAAAATCAAGAATAATAACTATTAATTTAAAAAAATTTCATGTCAGAAATTAGCAATGTAGTCACTTCCAAATTTCAATTTTTCAACTAAATATATTAAAATAATTAAAGTTAAAACAATAAGATACCGCCACATTTCTGACAACATATGTTTACAAATTCCAAATTTAAAGTTTTGGGAATTATTTGAAAAAAAAACTGTTTTATTAATTATATTAGGTTAATACGATACATGATAATTTTATTACTTTGCAATTATTTAAACATTAAATTTATCTACTTGTAACCAAAATAATAACAGAAAACAAATAATACATAACGTTAATAATTTCATTGAATAATAAAATCTATAGTGTAGCAAAATAATTAAGAGTGATACAAAAATATTGTAACAATCTCTATATTGGCCTGCTCAAACTCCTTTTGAAAAACGTTTATTACCTACAAAATTAATTTATAGTCTTTTGGGTAAACATCTTTTTAAGACGGGGGCAGGTAATCTACATCGCAATTTGAAAGCATAACATTTAACAAATTTTAAAGAATACACTGTAACAATGTAAGTACAGTAAAAGACTTGCTAGTTGTTGAAAATTACTTAGCGCATATTTAAAAGTTAATTACATAGTTTTATTAAATTTTTCTTTCATCTGAATCTCATTAGCAAAGGTAGAAATAGCTTTTAATTTAGAATATCAGAAATTCAATTAAATGGTGTTGCGTAACGTTCTTTCCGAATGTTTTATAAAAGAATTTTATCTTTAATTTTTTATCCATAGCTAAACAAAAAAAATATTTTGGCCTACTTTACGGCCCAACAAATATTTTCCTGAAATCATTAATAAATAGAAAATATATTTAAAAAATCATACATGAAAGAGCATCAGTTCTTTGGCATAACAATCATTCTTAATCACTATCTTTGTTCGAACATTCTCAAAAATTCTTCCTTAATTGAGTTCAAATACACACGTACTTAATTGAAAGTTTCACAATCTCACCAAAGTGTAAGTTTTTTTTTTGACTTAAAATGTGTTGCAACAACGAATCATTAACAGTAACTCATATTAGAGTGTCTTTAAAGATCCTGAAAAACAAACAAACAATATTTTACATACACTTTGATCTGTTCATAAATTCAGTAAAAATTTTAATGCTAATACTATAAACTAATCTGATGAAATTTAAGTGAAGTAACGTATTTATCTTCTGTAATTTTCCCACAATCACCACATCAGCAGACTAAGCAAAAGAATCCTCATCACAGAAAGGTTTAGATGATCTTTTTGTGATTTTATATTTACTGCAGTTAATTTATACATATGTATGCAAATCATACGCTTCCAAATGAACAAGAAAATTTCATTCATATGTTGTTAAGTGTTCACATAATTCAATCAATGTTCATGTACCAACACACTTAACTTTGTTAAAACAGGATGAACTACGGTCTAAGATACATGATGGAACAGGTGCTTGAATACATAGCATTCACCCTAAGAAGGATTTTTTTGTTTCTTTGAGGAGACTGCCACTGTGTTTCAGGCGGAAATAATGCGTCAGCATAAATATTATATAACATGTCTCTGAGAGTTTGAAGACACGCTACAAAGAATCCCCATACCACAATTCTCTCAGTCAGGCAGCTCTGAAAACATTTGGATCATGGCTGTGTAGATCCAAGGTAGTACGGGAATGCCTGCACAACCTCCTACAATTGACTGAAGAAACACGGTCACCTTGATGTGGGTTTCGGGTCTCAGAGGGATTGCGGGCAACGAGAGAAAAGATACTCTAGCTCAACTACAGTCTGTACGACAAGTTTGCTGGGGCAGAACCATATACAGGAGTCAGCAAATCATTAATACATAGGGGCATCTTTAAGTCGATCGGCGTTGTACATTAGAATATTGGAACTGAACTGCTTGATTAAGGCGCAGTAAGAGAATAATGGACATCATATCCCATACTCTTGCTTAAAAAGTACTTTGTATCAGCCGGAAGCGGCTCAGGGTGGGCCTGTTACCAGAATACTGTCATCTTAAAAATCATCAATATAACAATGGGATAGTTAGTAATGACCTGTGATTTGCAGACAGTGTGGAGCGGAGGAAGAATCTGCCTCCGATACTATCTTCAAATATGAAGCATTAACCAATAAAGTGTATTTAATCTATGATAAAGTTAAAGTAAACTTATAATGCTTTTCATCGTTGATGAGCTCTGTTGTTCTATGCATTCAGACAAATCAGAACCTTTGCCAGCATTGTCAGATTGTACGAATGTATGAGCCTGACAAACATTACGTGTGCATGCGTATAAGAGCCAAAGTAGTTCACATGTGTCTTGCATCTCGTACTGAACACATCGATTATAGAGAACATTAACATGCAATACTTTATAATTAATCAGCTGGTTGTATGTTCATAGATTATAATAATTGTTATTGAAAGACAAAAAGAAATAGCAGACAAAATATATAATGCTCCGAGAGCAAGTATTGACAATGTTGCTGGCAAGTCATTGGCTAGCTATGAAGCGGGTAGGGGGCAATGCATACATTCAGAGCTCATCAACTTTGAAAAATAGTAGAGAGCAATCGTTCACAGAAAGACGTTGTAAGCAGTCTTCTACAACTTTGGGAGAGGTGTAAAAGTTAAATGAACAAGGCATGGGAAAATACAATAGGCTCTCTAGAACTACAACGTAAAGGGACTGAAATGACCATTCCATCCATTCCTCATGAACTAAAACTTAGGATAAGTTGCACTAAAATAAATTGAAATTAGGTGTAATTCTCTCAGGAGCATAACTAGATTGGTAGACACTTATGATCAAATATGGATCAACCAATAATTATAAAAGTAAATCAAACTGCAATTAGAAACTGTGTTATATAGACAATACAAGTTAAAAAGTACAATTTGTGAATTCTGTAAAGCATACTAAAAATCCAATACAAAACAAATTTTGACATATGCTAGTTATACAGCACTGAAAATTATAAAACTTCATAAAAATGATAAATATATTTACCTCACATTTAAACCAGAAGATTAATTTAATTGAAATTAAGATTATCGTCGCATTGTTGAGTTGAGAGGTTGCATCGGTAAGCTATTGATATAACCATAAGTTGTATACATCGTATTTTGTTGGTCCTGATAAAGATTCTGGACAGGAATCTGACTCTGATTTATAAAACCAGCTGAATTTGTGATGTAGCCAGTTACGGTTGCACCGCTTTGCTGGCCTACGACTCCAACTCCAGCCATCCTATACCCGTTAAATGTAGAGCTATATTGTGCCATTAAATTTGGATTAATGCCGACATTTGGGCTTCGTGGACTTCCTAAAAAACCATACACAAAACATTAAAACCGTTAATTTATATAACAAACATATACAAAAACATACAAGTAAGAAAAATATTAATTTTTCTTAACAAAAAATAGTCCAGAAATAAACCATTCAATGGATGACACACTAAAATTTACTAAAACAGCATTAACAACAGCTCAAAAGACAATAAAGATTTCATCCTCCATTTACTACTCGCATATACATTAAATGTACAAATAAATTTTCTGATTTTTATTACAATTACAGCAATCCCTCATTATTACATTCAGCAAACATTCATTGTTACATTCAGCAAACTTGCCATGAATAACGAAACCATGAATATGGAAAACAAGTTTATAAGGAAACTTTATTGTAAGGGAGGGGTATGTTCATATACAAAAAAACTTAAACAACTTCGTACTACATCCTATAATATTACACAAAAGTTTTTAGGCATAAAAATCTTTTTTTTTATTAAATTACCCTGATTAATTAAAAGAAACTTGTTCATTTACTTTGTGCACGATTTTTTTCTACTTCTTTATGAAATTCATTGTATGGCGAAAGTGTTTGTAAAAGCTCTCATTTAAATTTTAACACCCTTTCTGCAGATGGATCGATTTCCTAAACAGCCGCAGCTACCTGTTTCCCAAACATAAAATTTCACAAACAGATTTTAAAGTGACTCTAAACATCATTATCAGAGTTCAATACGGAAGCCAGTTGTAACTCACTGTTTGTTTTTTCAATAACTACAACTGCAGTGTAATGCTGATCATTAAATCATAAATTACAGTAGAGTATTTGTAAAGTAACATTTTCTGTAGTTGTACCATAGCAGATGTTTGGAGAACTATGTAGCCACACATCTATGCGATGAATTACTTAATATGTAACGAGAATACAACACATCAAAATATGGCACATAAAAGCAAAAAATACATTGCATTTATTAAAAGTTTTAAAAAAATATGTAGTTAAATTTAAAACCTGCGAATAGTGAGGGACTACTGTACTTTTTTAATGAATTATTCTGCATCAAATTAATAAACTTTCATTTCGTTAGAACATAATCAACAATTCTTTAAATATATTTGAAACAACTTCAAAATTATCACTTGTGGCGAATTAACTGTTAGCACAGTTGCATATACCTATAATAAATTTATTCAAATAGTTCCGCATTTTCTTTCCAATACAGAAAATATTCAAATTATCAATTAAAACCATTAAATGAGCTGGTAACCAACTGAAATTCATTATGTGCTTTACTTATTACAGAATTCAAGATTGTCTTGAAATCTGTACTGAATGTCAACAGTCTAAAAGAATAACATGCAGACATTAACAACTGCTGGTGTTAGTTAATTTACATCCTACCATGATGTAACAAAAACATAACAAATAACCTTTACTGCTACGTAAATATTAAGTTAACACAATGTAGAGCAGGCATATAAAAAATAGCAGCTTTCCTTGTAGTTTCTTGTATAATCCAAAAGAGTTAAGAATTTAGATGAAATTTGTTAAATTAAAAATTATTATTATATTTAAGTAAAAATTATAATTAAATCCTCGATATTTAATGTGTAAAAAATCTTTCAAGAAAATTTTGTAATGAGAAAACCCATCTGAATTTTTTTCATTGGAATAATTATGCTTTGATTTTATATAAACACAGCAAATTTGAAAAGGCTGTCGCAGAAAAATATTACATAAAAAATACTTTGCAAAAACAAATAATATTAAAATAGTAAATAACTTAAATTCAACTTGCATCACAGAGAATAAACAAGAAACCACAAAAGATCTAAGAAAAGCAGATATTATAACAAAAATTCATGAATATAAAACTTATAATCTATGTTTAATAAGAAAAAATTTAGAGGGGACGATTTTGTTCCACTTGTTACTATCAGTCAACATCAATTTATTTATACATCAACACAAGAATTTCTATTTACATATTTCAGTAACACAGTAATTTATGACAAGTCACACATAACGGTAATGAAAAACTGAAAGGCATTTTACTTAATAGTATTTAATAATATTAAATAGCTGAAAATTAAATTATAAACTAATTCAATGGTTTCCAACTTACACGAACCCCAGGGCCATTAGATGTAGCTTTGAGCCACATTAATAACACACTATTACATTATAATATAAAAAACAAGAATAAGATGAAATAATAAAAAATGTATTGTCATACATTTAACTGAATAGAAAAAATATTTCTCACACAAACTACAAAATCAATTAGGATTAGTTCAGCTACAAACAAAATTATCAATATGAACCCATATTCATTAAGCCGATTTAAAAAAAATTGTAGGAGCAGTTTTTGCGAAAATCGCAAATAAGTTAAAAATCACACGAATAAACTACTACTTCCGGTTGGGCAATTTTGATGTAAATATTCGGGTCGGGTCCTCTAGTGATAACTAACTTAAGTTTTAAGTTATAACTTTGTATGATGTTCCGTTCTTGAGAATTTTTGTTCACACGCACGCATGCGCACACACATACACACACACTCACACACAGCAGAGACACAAACAGACCAATCGCTAAAAACATGTTACTTTGGGTTCAGGGGTTTGAAAACGTGAATATCCGGCGAAAACTAGATTTCGAAAAATCAACATGAAAACAATACTTTCTTTCCTTCCTATAAATTGATATAGGCAATAGAAAGTAAAAATACACACCACAATAATATAAATGATTATTGTAGTAATGTTTTTTTACAACAAAGTATGCGTTGTAAACAGATTTTTTATTAAACATAGCCACCTGTGAACCAGAATTCCTGTTTTAACGCCACATGCATTAAGTAATCTTTCTGTCATCTTTGTTGAATGAATTATAAACAATTAATGCAAGCTCATCTGCACAAACATAGTAGGAGAAAAAAGATAACCTTGTAGTAACAAATCATCGAACTAATGTTAAAAAACAGGACACTGTTACCTATTGTAAAGAATAAAAATAGGACTATATCACATATAAGTTTTCTAACATAATGTTTTTTTAATGCAGTAAAGTAGACTTTAAAAGTGCTCACAACACAATAATAATTAATCATAACTTTCTTAAATTTTAAATTAAACTTTTTAAAAACGAAAGACTTATTAGTTGTAATGTATTTTTGGAAAAGGTTTAAAATCGCCCGTTGGAAACCATGAACTAATTAATATAGGCCAGTAACAATTTCATGTTTCATTAAATTACATTTAAAAAGTTGCTTCTACTACAACAATCAAATTGCAATTGTGATAAAAGTCTAAGTGCAAAACAAAGTTAGAAGTTTTAGTGCAACAGTTGATAGATGAATCTTAAAAATATATGTTAAAAGTTTTAACGAAGTTCTTTTCTATTTTGATTTAGGAATTACAGGACAAGCAATTACAAGGAAAAGTATTTGTTTTACTTTAATACTTATAAAACTACTTAAAAGTAGTTATTTAAATTCACGTCAACCCTCTTTATTCAGTGAAAAATTACATAATACAGACAGCATATAACATAAATAAACAATAACAAAATTTGTAATATTATTTTCAATTTGTTGATACAAAAAAGAGGAGGACAGTTACCTAACAAGTCCACTAGCTCACGTCTGGTAGTTCAGTACTTCCTCAGAAAAAGTGAAGTGGCCAGACCTGAACCCATTAGAACCAAAAAATTGAAGGGCACAGTCTGACCACCACTGTCACAATAAATACTAAAACTAATCTACACACTACAACAAGCAATTTCTCAGAAAAATTTCACCAAGTATATCATAATCATTATTTTTACCATTGCAGTTCTCAATCAGAATTGCTTAAAAAAATTATCTGAATAACCCAGAATTACCAAAGTCTTGAAATCATTTCCAAGACTTTCTTTTTTGAACGAACAAAATTCAGAATTTTTTTTTGTTCAGAAATGAACAAAATTCAATGGTCCCTAAACTGTACTTCACTAATTCACACTTTATAACAATACTAGGGATAACAACACTAGATGAAAATACTAGGTGAATAACACAAATATTACGAATTACTGGTAATGCAATATAAGTTGACGATTGTCAGCGAGAGTAAGACTGGACTATGCGAGGGTGGAAGTGCTACTATAAGTGCTTTCCTCAATACATCATAGTGACAGCTCTAACCATGACATCATGTTGTAGTTTTACTCTTACATTGATTTATTATGTTTACAACTACGTCATTTTATAAACATCTCATTGTATTATTTATTGATTCTTAATAATTATCCTAAATAATAAACATTCATTCTAAATAAGCCATAATACTAGGCCTAAGCTATATTTAGTATACTTTTTGGTCATCAGCAGTAAACTGAATCACTGCGCTCTGAAATTTGTAGTGATAAGACTAGTTAGTCCGTGAGTTTAGTCGATACAAGCTGATTATCATGAGTAATACTAGTTTTATGGTAATTTCAAAATGTTATTGTATTTTTAGGGTTTTCATATTTCATTATTTTCAGTTAAGTTATGTTAAATTGCAATTAAATTTTAAATAATTCACTTTCTTTAAATAATTACATTACTCCTTACTTATTTAGTGCGACGGGTCATGAACTGAATTTGATTATTTAAGTGTTTGTGGTGGTTACATTTTGAGTTATACGCTTGATACATTTCTTATGCTTTCGGGTTGGCCGATGTAAGTAGGATAGATAGTATACTGTCCTCCGCATGATAGGCGCAATCGTCAACTTATAGCGGGTAACCAGTACCTGCCCAACCCCCACACATTACTAATTTGCAATTCTTTTAACATATTATAAAATGTTTATTTTTACAGTTATTTTGTTCAGAAGTTACCAATCATATATATACATGTTATCACCCTTTTGAGTCAAAACCTGGAAACACAGGCAACAAAGCTTCCAACAACTACAACGGCAAAGTAGTTAATATAACTTCAAAAAGACAAATTAAAACCAATATACATCAAGCATAGATAAGTCAAGAATTAGAAATCAAATCTTGGTCCTGATCGCTCATCAATTAATGACGGTATTGAAATAATTATAGGTATGTAACCAGATGTGTTCTATTACTAAAAAAAATTCAGGCATTGAATTTCAATAAAATTATGCCAACTCTTTGATATTTAAAGGTAAAATCACCTTATATTTTAACGATGTACGTACAGTCAAAGGGCCAAGTATTTATGGTTTAAATATTTATTTACATTTCAAAGAACAATTTGTTTGTTTAGTTGTTTTTTTACTTCACACATTTTTAAATTACAAGATACAACATGAAAATACGTAATAACAGATTAATTCTATAGTGCAAGAATTATGGAAATCGTGTATAATGAGAATTGTACTTAAATATCTGGAAGTGCCAAAAACTACAGGAGGTTAAGATATCAGAAACAACTAACATTTACTATTATGAATAGAATACAATTAATCGGAATTTATTGTGCAATCAAAAATTAAAAAAAAAAAACAACGGTAAAGGGCAGTAGTGCTATTTTCATAATCTAACTTTTATATTTTTCCTAAATAAATGTCCTAATGGACATTTATTTAGAAAGAAGCATATTAGAAATAAGTTATTCAACCAATTTTAAGTATACATTGGAAATTCATAGTATCACCAACATTTTCCACATTTACTGATTTTAGTTTGTAAATATTATTAGAAGTTAGCCACTAAATTTCTATTTAAGAAAATCTCAATTTCACGATTAAGTAAAAAAATTATTTGTTGGTAAGATTAGTTCTTAATTTTTATAGGGATTAAATTCATAACCATCGCATAATTTTGGTTCTGTAATTTTTCAGTAACACAAGTGTATTATGAGTTCCAAGATTTAACAACTTATCATTGCAATGCATAAAAAAAACTTTAAAAAGAATTAATTAATTTTTATAGCTGTTAAACACTGAAAACGAGCACTTCAATATTAACAACAGTTGACTAGCACCAACTTAAAAAGATAGTAAACTCTAGGTGGAGTGGGAAATTTTCAGCCATTGCAATAAAATTTCAACCTAATATATCCATTGGCTATTTTAGAACATAAGTATATATTATTATTTTTTGCTTTTTGTTTTACATCTGATTGTTTTGCAATTTATTTAATCACACATTTCTTAATGAATGTGTATTGAAACAATTTCCCACACAAGTGCGCTGATTTTAATAACAATGAATCAAATTTTCACACTTTCTCACACAGCTAATGCTGTTATGACACTAAATTTAACAATATGCAACACAAAGAAATTAAATAGCTGCACCATTAAACCAAAATAGGATCTTAGAAAAGAGAATAATCAATGTCTTATTAAGACAACTATCGTTTTACAAATCTCAAATACAATTTACCTCGAACCTAACTTATTAAGAAAATCTAACTCATTTGTGTAAACACTTCCCACATAATAATATAGAAACAAATATCAGTATAAGATGAATTGTATGCTGTTTTTGTACAGATAAATAATCAGTGCAGTAATTTACAAATGCTGAATAGTAAATACAATCATTTACAGGCAAATTATTAAATTGAAATCTTAATTAAGAAATAAAAGATTGCTTACCAGTTGTGGTCATTTGTGGACGAGAAGAACTTCTACTGGGTGGTATATTGCCTGGGTAAAACTTGTGATGATAACTGGGCAAATTTGGAGGAGGAGGTGTCATGTTAGAATGAGAGGGTGGAGGTGGAGTAAGGTTCATTGGCGGAGGAGGTGTCATGGTAGCAGAACAATGTCCAGGTGGAATCATATCCAAACCGTTAGTTAACTGCTGCAATTTGGCCAGGCTGCACGATGGTGTTCCAGATTGTGTCGGCTGGGAACAAGTGGTGTGTGGGGAAGGTGACGGTGCATGTGAATGCGGATGAATGTAGAAATTTGTAGGAGACGAGACCGAACATGAAGAAGAACCCAGGCTGTTCCTGTTTGGTCCTTGCTGAGCCATTCTGTGTTGTATTACAGTGGTCATCGGCACACTGACATAAGTACCGGTCTGAGGCATCCCAATGTAGCCGCCTTGATGTGTGTGATGATGAGGTGGATAGACCGGAGGTTGCTGAGGATGCCGAGAAGGCTGTGGCATCGGGGGAGGTGGTGTTGGAGCTGGAGGAGTGGCTCTGCTTCTCGAGTGATGTTGACTGCTTTGATTTTTTCGACTGCTACCACTACTACTGCTGCTACTACTTCCACTTCCAACACTGGCACTAATGGTGCTGCTGCTGTGACTACTGTGGCTGCTGTGGCTACTATGACTGCTAGAGCTGCTGTTATTGCTACTTGCTCCCGTTGAACTTGAACTGCTGGAGTGCTTCGGTATTATATTATGTTCAGTGGTGACATTGAGGTGTTTAGCAGATGAAGGGGGAGGTGGGACGGATGGTATTGGAACAGGTACTGGAAGTGGTGCTGGCGATAGCTGATACTGATGCAATGGTGATGAACCAAGGTGATGGTGGTGATGATGGGGATGGTGAAGGGAGAGAATATTGGACTGCTGAGCACAGTCAGAATACGGAGGTAACACAGAAGGAGGTCTAGGAGGTTCTGGGACAGATGGAGTCATATCGTTCGAAGATATTGATGTCGGAGACTCCAGACCTAACTGGTTCACATCTAAATCACACTGTCCATATCCGTGCATAGAATGCACAGAATTTGTCGTAGAATCTGGAGTATAAACTCCCATGCTTGGAATATCTGGCTGTGGGGGTGTTTGTTTCACAGATGCATTTTCAGTACTATGATCTGTATCTATAGTTTCAGTCTGTTTTTCTTTCACTTTGTCATCAACCGCTACTAAGTGTGGTGAGGAACTATGTTTTCTTTCTTTTTGCTTTATCCTAGGAGGTGACTGACCTCTGCATTCATGTTCAATGTCATCAGCACTCCGTCTTTTTACTGTATCATTCTGTTTAGTGCAGCTCTCATCATTTTTGCTAAATGTTTCTTTTTGTTTTGGTTCAGTTGGTTTTACATCAGTCTTTTTCAATTCCATTTCTTTGTTCTTTTCAATTACATTGTACCTTTTAAATGAAGATTTGCACTCTTCATCAACAATTCTTTCTTTGACTTTCTCTGTAGCAGGTAATAAACTTTCTTTAGACTTAATAAATGTCTCAGGAGCAGACTCATCTTCACTTCTTGTCAGGTCTACATCAACTGATGTTTCTTTTGTTAATTCTCTCTTCTCTTTTTCAGTTTGTTCCTGTGTGATATTTTCCTTACATACATCACTCTTTTCTTCCTTAAGACCATTGACTGCAGTATTAGATGGTCTTTCTGCGTGTTCTGATTCAATGCTTTCATTTACTTTCACAATTGGTTCAGCTTTTTTGTCAAAAGGTTGACCAGAAGAAACATCTTCTTTAACAGTCTCCTGATTTTTCTCGTCAATACATTTTTGGGTTTCTTTCACACTGGATTTCTCAGATTCAACATCCATCTTCTCAACAACATCTACTGTCTTTTCAGCCACCGCCTCCTCCTCCTCTTCATCTTCATCTTCATCCTCATCCTCCTCCTCCTCCTTCTCCTGTACCTAGAAAAGCAAGCAAAAAAAAGGGTAAGTAAACATAACCTAACAATAACTGGAAGAACAACTTACAAAATATCAATTGGTATTGTTACTTAGATCATTGTAATACTGACAGGCGAGAACAGAGTACTTACATTGCAGGTCAATTCAAACCAGTGTTTTTTATGCTTACAAAATTTCTTACTCCTTTTAAATTCCTAAAATTCATTAACTTTTTAAACAAAAATTTAGCTAATTTTCAGATTTTTTGGAAATGAAATAAAAATGTAATTCTATAACAATTATTTTTACCCCCAGGTCGTAGTACTTTTGGGTAAATATTAGTTCATATTCTAAAATAAAATCACCACATATGAACGTTGAATCTTAGCATTAAAACAGGAATGTTCCTGAATTTTAAATGATAGCAGTTCATATATGAAAAATGAAACATGGTATAGCTCAAATAATGTTAACATAAAATTAATAATTAATAATGTTAACATAAAATAAATCTTAGAGCAGTAATTTCCAGAAGATATCTCAAATAAAATTAAAACAGCGTCAGTTAATACATTAGAGTCTACGTAAAAGCCCACAGCTTGTCCGCCAGAAAAGGCTCTAAAATTCTAAGGACAAGTGGTGCTCATCCTCACGCACTGTTGTTTTAAATGAAATAAAATGGCCTGGCTGTACTATTGGTCTACGGTTATTATAAACTCTTTATTAAAACTTTTAGGTTCTCAAATTCATCACTAGAAAAGTTAACTATTTAATGTAATAGTTCCTACGACAATAAAATCAACAAGTTGTGTAATGGCAATATTGTTTTACTAAGTTTTGCACTGCGCGACATTTTTGTGTTCATTTTTAGAGATCAAGTTCTATTATTTTGTTTCAGTTTTTAAATATATATTTTGTTTAGAATGTGTAATTATTAGTGTTTTTTTTTGTGTGTGTATTTAGGGTTATTTTTATCGTTATTATTTTAGAAAACCTTTTTTACTAAGTATTATTTACCACAGATGTTATTACCATACGAGGTATTTAAGGTCCACCACTATGCTTCTTACTTGAGGTGATTATGTATGTTAGGCAAAATAATTTTATGCAGAATTTCAATGTTCACAATCATAACACGAGAAACAGGAATGATTATTATGTGGATAATCACTCCACAAAATTGTTTGAACAAAAACCTACTTATGCAGGGAGAAAATTCATAAATAAATTACCCCAATCTTTAAAGTGTTGTGAGGATTTAAATTCCTTTAAAAAAAATTTAAAAAATTACTTGATCGGTGAAACTTTTTATAGCGTACAAGAATTTCTTTCTTGATAGTAGTGATACATAGTGTGTTTCTTATATGTATTTCAGGTGTTACATCTGACGACATGTCCTATACTCCTCCTGGAGTCTCCAGGGCGCAAAAAAAAAAAAAAAAAAAAAACTTTAAAGCCACCAATAAGAGAAATTACTTTTTTAGTTTGTAAAATGACAGCAGATTGAAAAAATTAAAAACTTTTTTATGAATTTTATAAAATAAAATATTTACAAAAATTAAAAACACAAATACCATATTTGATATTTTACATTACTGCCCACTTCATTTTTTTTTTTAATAAATAATGGATATTAGGTGGGACTACAAAAAAAACTTTTGATTACCAGTATAACTTTTTAAATACTCCTAAAACTTATCCGTAATTTAATATTACATAGAAATTTAAAATTAATTTAATAAAATTAAAGTTTTAAATACAGAAAAAAAACACATTTTTTAATATTTTATAACATTAGTCCTCCTCAGTCAAGAAATTAATTAATATTAGGTTGGCCTACAATTTTTAATTATTTTTACATTATACAAATCCATAAAATTAACAATAAAAATTTATAAATATATTATTTCAGTCAGAAATTCTTTTCGTGCAGTACTTTTCAAAACAAGGGTCAATACATATGGTAGCATTGCATGTTACGATGAAAGAACAAAGAATAATATGGTTACATTTTGTTTACAAACTTTCACATGGTGTAGAACATGACAGGTTCAACGGAAAAGCGAGAACATATATATATCAAAATTCCCCATTTTAAGATAAAAGAAACATGTGTTACATGATGTATTTGGTAACACTACACAGCAGACAACAGCAGCCAAATACAAACTTACGTATTGCACGTTCATGTCCTTCTCACGATCGACTAAGTCACGAGATAACTTGTCCATGCTCATGAATGAGTTAAAAGTGTATTCAAAAGGTGTTATTTACACATAAATATTTTATTTTCTGATTACTTTTTATGGTTAATATTTAAATATAATAAACGAGGAAATTTAAAGCTTTAAATAGAGGTAAATATTAAAAAGGTTGTTCTTGAAATTTGTATTAATTTACTATGATCTTTTGAAAATAGCTAAAAATGCCTGGGATCTGTAGTCATTATGTTATGAAAAATGGAAGGTTACAACGTAACAACACAGTACTGAAATCTTAGATAAATTTAAAATAAAATAGCTTAATTAAAACAGCTAGTTTTATTTCTGAATAATCAGCAAGATGAAATTTCAAAACATTAAACAATGGTGCACACAATATTGTAGCACCAAAAACATTTTGAACTTTATTATAAAATTGATAATTCAGTGAATGAAAATAAATACAGCTGATAATTAAGAAGTTTTACAACAAATACTAATTCCTAATTTTAGATACATTAATTATACAAATAATAACGGCACCTGATGACCGTCATCCATTTCACAGGGCCTCTTGACTATCTGGAATAATACACATTAAATACTTGGATGGGTAAAGTATGAATTCTCACAAGATCTTGAATTATAACAGGAAAATTTAAGGTATGCAGGAGAAGGAAGAAACAGGACTTCAAGCTGGAAAAAAGGAGTACAAAACATTTATAGTTTATAATGACCACATTATTTTACATTTACAATTTAAAATATCTCTAACAGCCGGTTTTTCAGTTTGTGTAGAGGTCAGGGCATCTGACAACTATACCCTGGCAGAGAAACCCAGAAATCTTGGGTTCAATTCCTGGCCAGGTATAGCTTTTTTGTGTCTACCACATCATATTGGCAAAAGCCAAAGTTTATGAAGACATCAAGGCCCAATAAAAATAATAATATATACACAACATAAAATTATTGATTAAATTTAGTACGTGACCACCTTCATCGATCAGTGGTTAGAGCAGTAGACTTAAAAGCAGGAGATCCCACATTTAATTTCTGGCAAGGGTCTAGAATCAATCCACATTAAAACCCACTGATGTGTACTAGAACCCGTAACAGTTGCTAATAACCAAAGTAGTTGATGTAACTTTAAATCAATTTAAAAAAATTTAGCCAGTAGTACCTTATTTCATAAAATATATTCATAACAGAAAACTTATAATAAAACGGTAATTACCTTTTCTCTGCCTTTTGGTTCAGGTCTTTTATCATTTCTGTCTACTTCCTCTTCTTCTGATCCTTCATCTTCATCATCCGCATTCTCATCCACTTCCATTTTGTCACGTTCTTTTTCAGGGTGTCCCATTTCTTGAACAGACAACAAAGGAGGTGATGATGGTGCCACTGACTGAGGTGATGGAGAGCGGTCAGGTTCAGAATGAGGACGTGGTGATGATGTAGGTGGGACTGGTGGTGTTTCTGATAATCGCACAGGTTCCACTGTGTCCGGTGATGTTCGTTGTTCCGGACTTTTATGTTGAGGTAAAACTGAAGGCTCCACCACTGAACTCTCAGCAAGTAAATCATCTTTCTCATCAACAGAATCAACATCCATAGCTTCTGCCTGATCGATGTCTTTATTTGGTTCTTCTTCATCGTCCGTTAACGCAACAACTTCTTTAACCTTGGCTTCTTCAGTCTCCTTCTCCTCCTTAAAGACAAATAATAAAAAAATATTTTCAAAGAGAAGAACAAATAAACTGAAATACAAAGCTCTAATTCAGAAATATAGTAATAATTAAAGCAGCTGCTTTTCAGGTATTTGGATAAGATTAGTAGTAATAACCCCTTGCAGAAAGCAAATATTTCCTGAGCGAGAAGCCTAATTTAGGATTTTATACACACCCTTTTTATTACTTAATAGTCTATTCACCCCATTGTTAAACAGATTTGTTGATAACAGTTTTTTATCATTGCATTATAATTAATATAAACTATAACAAAAGACTGACGTTTTTTATAGTATTTTAGTGGTATACAATAAAATTGTTTATTTTAAAATACAAACTCACGTTACGTACTTCATCTTCTTTTCCAACTGGTTCAGAAACAAGGTGAGCTGGTGATGTAGGAGATTTCTTTTCTGGTTCTTGCTCTTGGTGATCCTTTCGTTGAGGTGAACATGGTGGTGACACATTGTCATCGGATGCTTCACTATTTACTTTATTGCGTAGAGAGCTAAAATTTTTGCGTGGTCTACCACCTCTTCTTTTAACTTGTTGAGGTAATGAAGGTGGGGAGAGAGGAGGTGCAGAAGTTGACTCTTCCACACCAGAACGTTGTACTTCGGGTGACAACAATGGCATCTCATCCAGTTCTTGATCCTTCTTCTTTGTTTCCAATCTGAAATAACAGATAGAATCATATTAAACTAATTAATTTTGGGTTCCCTGGGAAATATTCTTAAAATACACTGATAATACTCTTAGGACTGATCAAATATTGAAAAAATTTAAATTAAACAATTATGTAATCTTAAACTATTGAAATTATAATCTTATCTGCTATCTATAGAGGCAGCAAAAAAGCTTTCACTTAACAATTAGCAGCTAAATAAATACTGAAGGTTGTAAACTTCAAACATCGCAAACAAGTTAAACGTCAATATTTGAATCAGTATTAAACCCTTTCGTTGATATGGATAACATATCTCGCAAAAGTACACTTTGAATTAGGCACCACGCAGTTTTGTATTCGTATTTCTAAACCATATAGAGTAACACATCACTTTGTATTGAAATGGAGGATATTTTGATCTAAAAATTTCCCTTTTAGTTAAACCTGTCTCTTGTAGGTAGCTTGTAAACAAAACGCAATGTTCAGAGTCCATGTTGTGTAACCATGTATCGTTTCATTGTTTACGGTCTTGTTTTTATTCAAAAATGTGGTATTGTTTGTTAGTTTTTATTTGTGGTTTTAAAATATTATCATATTTAATCATTCGTTAACATATAGTTTCCGATTTTTTACTTCATAAAGTGGTTTCATAAGTACTTTTGTTAAATACAATATGTTAGGTTAAGTCGGTTTCAAAGTGGTTTTTATTATTTTATTTAGTGCTTGTTTTATTCATTTCAGATTATTTTTATTAGTTTCTAAAAAATAAACTAATAAATAAAAAATTTATTTCTGTTTTTTTGGGTACCCTAGAGATACCGCACTATTGGTTATCAGCAAAAGGGTCAACAGTAATGATTACACACAATCTGCTTTTCCAGCTTAACTAACGAGTGTGGCAGCGAAAACGCAACACAAATTTATTGGCAAATCTATACATTGGTTAATTTTATTTCTTACAGTTAAGTGCTGAATATGCCCTCTTATTTCCTCTTTACAACATTTTACTTGTTTCACAAGGTTTCAAAACATATATTGTATCATCGCTGGTGTAATAGCATTGATTTCTGCCATTATCCGGAATTCCAACTTACCTGAAGTCCGTGGGCTCATTGTAAAAACTTGATTTTTTAAATAGCCTATAGAAAAAAATTCCGTGAAAGAAAAATTGAGTCTGCGGCCCTCATCTGAAACTGAAGTGTTATCCAGAATACTTACTCTGTCCTGGACAAAACGAGTGAACCACTTACAGAAATGGAGATGCCATGGCATATCAGGAGGCTTCAATTCCTGCAATATTATGCTATAGGGGCGCAATTGTAATATTTGTAGGGCACGTTGCACACTTCGAGTAGACACACCAGTCTGTGAACCCATTATTCGAATTGATCTCCATGGATCATCTGCAAGTTTGATGTAAATTTTGCCTATTTTTTCTGTTGTTGACATGGACTTTGGTGACTTGTGTTTACGGTTCTCAACAGCGTAACATTCTCAAAATTGATCAAGGATTCTTTATTGGAGCTCTTATTGGGTAGCGGAGAGCCAGGAAATGCAGCTGCAAATCGTTCCCGAATGACCACGTACGATGACGAAGCAAAATAATGTTCAAGGATGTACGCGCGTTGTTTTGTGCTGTATGGCATAACACTTATTTCTACACTTCACCATCTCGACTGCAACTGAGTACTGCGTAGCACACAGCACTGGTGTAAATCAATTCTTTGCCATCCAGCGCTACTGTAGCTGCCATAGCAACCCATCTCATCATCGTGCACCCGACCAACCTTACATACACCGGGTTGCATTTTCGTTGCCACACTCATTATAATCGAAACTAACTGAATAGAAACTTTCATAGCATCTACTTATTGTTGCACTACTCTTTCTCGGTCATCCTACATCAGTCATAGCCATTGACTCCACACCTCTCCTTAATGTGCAAGCATAAAAAAAGAATACATATTTGCAAGTATGCAACCATGCATTGATATATTTTAAATCATGCTGTACAAATTAAGCGGAATGTAGTTTACATTGTAGTAAGTTACAATCCTAAAACAAAAATTGTTTAATGATTCATTATTTTATTTAAAGAATACTACTACGTGGTATTTTTAGAACGTAAACGTATGTCTTAAAAATGTAAATGTGTATATGTGAGAGGGGGGGAACAAATCAAAAACAGCTAGGGAGAGAGTGAATGTACATTTATACACCAAAAGTCTCCACAGCCTTGGCTTATAATATAGATATTTAATTTCAATTTTCTTTTTTTCAATAACTAGATTACAATGAATACTAAATATTAAAAGCAATAATAATAATAACACTCTCTGCACTAACACTTGGTCGTCCCATGCTCTTCTTTTTGCATAGGCAGCTGGTATCTTCAAACTGATGATACTATCTACGGGATGTTATTATCACCTGGAGGTTCACAACCAAACTTAATACGGAATGCACGTTGCACAGTAACTACAGATTCCGTCTTTGCGAACTGTAAAACACAAAACGCTTTCTGTTCTTTAGTCGCCATCTTTGCTACTAGTGCTTTCTAACGGCTGGCGGTGGAAACATTGCGCACTGCTGCCAACAAACAAAACTGCTTGGGTTGCACTTTCGTTTGATGTATCATTTATAACTGTAAGTATAATGTATTACATATTATAGAGCGTAAAACCCCGCTATTCATTTTTAAACAACCAATACATATCATTATAAGATAACTCTAATAAATAATAAATTCACGACACAACACGCTAAGTCATAGAAAGGTAAACAAAACATACATTTCAAGCCACTAAAATGATGCGTAGTTATCCAAGAAATATTAACAAGACCTTCTTAATTACATCACTACAGGGATTGAATACCTAAATAAATATTACAAAAAAAACTTGCTAATAAAATACGACTTTTTCTGATTAGTATTGGTATGACAAACATGAAAATGGGGTAAGAAATAATCAAATAAAAAACATTTTCAGCAGTAAAGACTGCATCCGTAACATGCCAACATATGCATGTTGGCATTTCTCAAAGTTATCTAGAATGTCTATGTGTAGAGATGTTGCACTATAAGGGTTAAGTAATATGACAAAGGAAATTGAATCACACCATTTGTATAGATCTGGGCAATACTAAAATAAAATAAATACTAACTTCTTTTTCTCTTCCAATTCAGCTTCTTGTTTTAGCCTTTCCTTAGCCTTCCGATGTCGCCAACGTTCCTTAGCAATTTCTGATGCTCTTTTCTTGGCAGACATACCTCTTTCAGTAGGTGTCATAATTTTAGGTTTCTCAGTAACAGTTTCAGCCAAAGGTTCTAAAACAAAAATATTCAAAACCATTAAAATTAACTATAAAGTTTATCAATGAAATTTTTAACTATACTGCTAAAAATTTTAGTAGGCGTTTTACTCATCAATGCCTACTACTGCTTATGATGATATAGTTTTGTTAAAAACTTAAGATCATTAAAATTGTTTTTCTCTAATACCAAAAAAAAAAACATGACATATCTCTGTACAGAACTATTTTTACAGAAAATCAAAGTAACTTAAATATTCAATCTAATAACTAAATAAGTTAATCTAATAACTTAAGAAGATCATTAATAAAGTTGTGTTTCTCTAATTACCACAAAAAAACATGACGTATCTCTGTACAGAACTATTTTTACAGAAAATCAAAGTAACTTAATATCCAATCTAATAACTAAATAAGTTAATCTTATAACTTAATATCTTAAGCTATTAATTTGTTAATAACTTACATCATTAAAATTGTGTTTCTTTAATTACCACAAAAAAACATGACATGTCTCTGTACAGAACTATTTTAACAGAAAATCAAAGATAACTTAATATCTAATCTAATAATTTAATATCTTATTAGTTTGTTAATAACACAAAAACATTAAAATTGCGCTTCTCTAATTACCACAAAAAAAACATGGCCTATCTCAGTACAGAACTATTTTAACAGAAAATCAAAGATAGATACCACAGGTAGTACAGACAAAATAATTACCATCATTTTTTGCAATTCTAATATTTCCATGGGTAATTACATGAAAATAAATAATCTAATAAAATTGTTCCTGAATCTCAAAATAATTAGTTTTACTATTTTTAAACACCCTCAGTTATCTGTAAAGCATTAAAATTCTTCGTCAACAGCACACGGTGGACTGTTAGATCATAATCATTTCCCACACGATTAAGACATTAAAAAAACACATGCCAAATTATGACACAAAGGTTGGTTTAAATCAACTTAAGGGTGGTACAAAAAATGTATTAAAAGAAATAGGAAATCTTAGGTAATTTTTACCAGTGTTTGTTGTCTCCTCATCCAAGGAAGTATTTTCATTGGCTTCAGATGACAAGGCTGGAGTAGCAATACTTTCACTTCTTCCTCTTCCTCTGCCTCTACCCTTCCACCTTCCGCGACCTCGACCACGTCCTAATTTTCCACCCCCTTTTACGGCATTCTATAAAACAATGCAGACAAAATAAAATTTTTGCAAAAGTAAAAATATTGGGCAGAAGACAGGTAAGCACAAAATAAATTTTAAAAGAAACTGCATTTTAGTTAACTGAATTCTTAATCTTTTAGAACTTTAAATAAAGTGTACAAAATGTACAACAATTTCCAACATTTTATAACATGGTTTAAATTGGCTAACAATACAATAAAACCTCACTTAACCAAAATAAAGGGGGCTGGCTCGATTTCAGATACATGAAAATTCCGGATAACAGCATACTTAGGGTTTAGAAACAATTTAAGCGAATACACTGTATTTTTTACAACTATTCATTAGTAGATATAAACAAATTACAGTAATTTCAAGAGAGTAAAATTTAATACTGTACAGTAATTAATATTTTACTCTATCTATTTTCAATTATTTAGTCTTTAAAAAAATCTGAGGTTTTTGACGAAACCGTTGTCTGGCAGCAATATCATGCCATCGTTTTATTAGAAACACACTTTATTGCTTGACTTCCTGGAAATTCATAGTGAGCCTTCTATGGTATACAGTAGATACTTACATCACAGCAAATAAATGACAATTCGACACACGCATTAGTAAACGAATTCCCAGAATAAAGAAACCTTGTATTTATAATTTATTTCATTATACACTGTTCTGTACCTCAGCTTAACGCTATGTATTCAAGTGTTGTGCTGTATGTATATACAGTAGTGAGTTAAGTAATCACCAAATTTCTTAAAACTTTTCAGATCCATTTCAGTTAAACTGGATTACAGTTGAGCAAGGTTCAGACAAGCAGGGTTTTGCTGTAAGAGTAATGTCCATGTATACAACTATAAACTATATGTTATGTCATCTGAGACGACACAAAGTTCAACAGATACAAACTCAATAAAGTTCAGCAAAACTATGAACCCACAAACTAAATTTCTGATTTACATGTTACTAACTCAGAAAAAATTATAAAAATTGCTGGGCTTCAGGCCAGCTTAGTCAGTCAGCCAGTAGAGACTTGTTATCTATTGTTAAGCAACACCGATTGGGCAAGTAACATTGCTTGGTGACCAGTTGGCAGCCATTCATGAACAAATTCCCCTGGGGTGTCAAGACAAAAAAATACAGCAACAAGAAGGGACCAAACTGGATGGTTGTCATTAACATACAATTTCCAAAAACAAATAAAAGCTAAATTAATACAAATTTCCAAGCCTATTCCAGAAAAAAAAATAGTTAACTATATTTAATGATTTAATAATCACTCATTTTCACAGATCACCATCTCCTCCACCGTCTGCATTAGCAGAAATTGCAAAACAGTCAGATGTAAAAAAAAGTATTACAACCAAAACTTCAATATAATTTTAGTCAGCCGTAAAAAAATATCGTAGTGTGATTACTGTACTAAAATTTTAACAGATTAACTTCTCATTATCTGTATCAGATACTCCTGCTCTGCATAAACAATAATACAAGATTTTTAAGAATGGTTACCAAGATAAACAAGATAAGATCACAAAATTTTTTAATTACAATTAAAAACATGAATTTTTATATGTTTAATTGCAAAATAACCAAGTTGGTTAACAGCATTTCACAAAAATGGTTTCTTAAAAACATGTAGGCTACCCGTTCTTAAAATTAAATTTAATGTTCACTTAGCAATGTTATAAAATCAGATTTCATCTGTTTTATTTGTAAATTCACTGAAAAAAAACATTACAATACTGTATTCTCTTAATTTCTAGAAAAAAAAATAAAGAAATCCTTCAGAAGTGATGAATTATTAGAAACGACAAAAATGACAAGGGTTACACTTCACTACATTTTTCACATGTTACAATACTTAAAAGGAAAAATCTAAGTGCAAACAATGAAATGGTGCACTCTAAATCTTTACCCAGGTAATATTTACATGGGTAAATATTATCCATGTAAGGATTTAACTGATTAGCTTCTGAAAATATAATAAAATACCATAAATAAATCTTTATAATGCATCCTGCAGTTTTAAATATTTCTATTTCATATAATGAATTAATACAATAATTTCACTAACCTTTTTAAACTGCGTCACCTTTATTTTAATTTTACTTACACGTGTTTCGGTGGATCCACCATCATCAGAGTAAATAACATATAATTGAAACTAAAAACATTATTTATTAAAAATCTATAGAAGATGATACATCTTCAGTCACTTGTATAAGTTTTATACAAGTGACTGAAGATGTATCATCTTCTATAGATTTTTAATAAATAATGTTTTTAGTTTCAATTATATGTTATTTACTCTGATGATGGTGGATCCACCGAAACACGTGTAAGTAAAATTAAAATAAAGGTGACGCAGTTTAAAAAGAAGGTTAGTGAAATTATTGTATTAATTCATTATATGAAATAGAAATACCATAAACTATGATGTAGTCTAATCTAAAATATAGACAAATTTTTAAAGTAACACTGACCATTTTATTTGTTATCTGATCCTTCCCAATTCGAGGACCTGTTAGAACTGAAGTCAGGCGACTAGGTTTCAGTAGATTATTTCTTTTGGCTCCAAGTCTTGGTCTCTTCAACTCAACTGGTGCTAATGAATCAGCCCTTCTTTTTCTAGATAACTTATCAACATTATTTACTAACTTTTCTTTTGGTAAATTATTAGCTGATTTATTCTCACCACGTTTCCTACTGAAGAACTCTGATAATAATCTGCAAAAAATACGAACCATTTCATTTATTTTTGAAACGATAATCAAATTAATAAGCAAATAGAGTAGAAATACAATGCAAACAAATTACTGCTAAATTTGATTTATTACAACTAGTTTATTACAGTTTTGTCACTCCTTGCCAAATCCATCAGTCAATCAACCTGACCACAATAGATACTAACAAAAATTTCAGGAATGATTCTTCTCACACAATATATTTTTTGAACATTTTTATCTCTTTCAGTTATTGCATAATAAGTTTTCAAAATTTGACAAAAGTACTACTTTTCTCCCTTTCTCCTTTTACAAAATTGCTAATTTAAATTTAAACATTTACAGAAGTGTCCAGTGCCTCATTTTAAAGAACAGTTCATAAGCTTTAACTTTATATGTATGCTACATGAATAAGTTCGGTAAAAAAATTTTTTTACTTAAGACATATACAGGAGCGTTGATTATCTGAACATCAGTCATCCGAACCGTCAATTATCCGAACCACTATCAATGGAAAAAAAATACAAATTTACTCAAGTAGAGGCCTTTACTGCCCTAAAAACTGCAATGCTATGGTCCGAAAAACAGCCTGAATTAGTGCTGGTGAAGCATTTCTACTAAATTGAACGAGAGATGTTGCTGCTACAAAAATAAGTTCACTTTAAGTTCAAAAGAAAATTTAAGATTTGTTTTTTAATTACTGTACAGTATGTACAAGTATTTTAAAAAATCTTTTCTAACTGATTTTACCGCAGTTTGTTTTAATTTATTCAGTTTGGAAATTCTGTAATTAGTATTCTAAATTTGCAATGAATGCAATGTATAGTATATTTTTTTTAAACTAAAGTTTATATTAGCCTTCATTAACCTGTTGAACATTTAGGTTTTATTACACTGTTACGGTACAGAATAACAAATTACAGAATTTAGATAGTTTTGAATACATAAACTATTTGATTATCAGAATTGCTCTGGTCCCAATTAGTTTAGATGAAGCTCCACTGTATTTTTAAACATTTTTGAGATACCTTTTTTAAAATAATACATGTTTTTATGAACATGTTATAATAAAACAACGTGGTACTCGAAAACGACAACACAGCTGTTTAAAGCAGCAATGGATAAGGTTCAGATTGTTAATATGGTGGCCACCAACATCCAGAATGGATAGGTACCTAAAGAAAAAGATAATAAACAAATCCTGAAAAATTTTGAGTGGGACTGGAATGAAATGAAGGCAAAACTGCCATAGTGTATTGCAGCATAAATTACTAAAATATCCATGTACAAACTTGTTGGTTTGTTCTACATAATAGTCTACTCATTACTGCAGACAGGCGGTTATTAATATTCTTCTGACATTCAATCAGCGAACATTTGACACTTCTTCTTCTTCTCCTTACTATCAACGATTAGGCATAAGCCTGTTCCAAACTCACAAACCATCCTGTATGTCTACACAAACACCATACATCTTGACTACTGCCATCTTCTTCAAGGTCTTCCCACCTCCCTTCTTCCAACTGGAACATATTCCATCACTTTTAGAGGTATTCTCTCCTCTGGTATCCGTTCCAAATGTTGCCTCCATTGATTCCGGTACTCCTCCACTTTAGAGCATTTGACACTATAAAGGTATTTGGTGTAGTGTGTTTGCATAAAACTTGTTTTTATTATTTTTGAATAATAATAATGGAACATATAAAACTAAGTTCCAAGATTTTTATTGAAGTCTGAATTTAAATTTCCTTTTAACCGCAAGCCTGAAGTAAATCAATTCATAGATAATTATTACTGTACTTTTTATTTGAGTTAGAATTCTTTTAAACCCTCTAGATTTTCTTTCAACTACAGCCTATATTTTTAAGAAAAAAAAATGTGTAAGCCAGTAAATCATGAAGTTATTTTGTTTTATAAAACTGTAACCCATTTAAAAACTCTTTTAAAGACCAGATATACTAACTGTGAATAAAGGTGAGGTACTGACCACAGACAGTGCCTGGACTGAGTTATTAATTTCTTATCTGATTTACTAAAATTATGACAATTAATTAATTTAAATATATATAAACATGAAGTAGGAGAAATAATAAAGACCAAACTCAAAACAGCACCTACCTCTGTTTTGCTGCTCGTTTTCTTTGAAGAGCAACTGGAACCGATGAATCATCAGAATCTAGTTCATTAACATTTTCTACCTTTTGATTTTCTGCTTCTACATTTGCAGATGAGGAAGATTCAGTACGTGGTGATCTACCTAATGCTGCTGCACCACGCCAATGACCACGACCTCTTCTCCTACCACGCTGTCTGATACCAATATAACCTTTCTTTTTCTTTATTATGACATGGTCATTAACAAAACTTTGTCTACCAACAGCTCTTTGATTAACATCAAACCTGATTTCTTTCTTATCATCAAATTCTGCAGATTTTTCCAATACATTCTCCTTGTTGTCTTCTTTTTCTTCTGGTTCCTCTTCGGGCTAAAAAAAAAAAAAACAATGAATAATAATTTTCACAGAAACCTACAAATAGATAATACACTATTAAACTGATCAAGCTACCAGCCAAACTGGATAATTTACCCAAAGATAATAAAAATGCAAAATAATAGGAAAAGCATAAAAAATTCCGAGGATATAATTTACAGAATGAACCAGCCAAACACATAAAAATTATATTAAAGTTCAGAAAACAATCAAGAGTAAATTCCTACTTTTTTATAGTAATAAACAACTAACTCTAGAATGTGAACACATATTCTGTTTACTTATAACATACTGTATTTTTATTAGAACTGTATTTAAATAAGTTAATTTGGGCTGAAATGCAAAGTTTTCAGCTTCACAGTACAAAACTGCTAAGGTTTTTCTCACAGAAAATTCTGTTGAATAATTATTCAATAAAAGAATGCAATATATTTTATTATTATCACATACTTGCTAGCACATGCAAACAAATTCACTCAATTAATTCTGAGTGACATCATTGTACTGATAACGTAATTTTCTTGTGATAAAATTGAAGCACTTATGTCATCTGATTCATGTAAAATTGTTCACAAAAGTTTGCTTCAACAATAAAATGTAAATTTTCTATTGTCATAGAAAAACAAAATGTAAATAGTACTGTGGTTGTTCATCATGAAGAGGAGTTGCTAAAACGAGTTAAAAATACACAGGCCCATGCAAAATAAAATCAAAATAATAATTAAGAATAATTATTTAAGTTACTAGTAACCATCATAGGTAGCAGAATCCATATTAATTATTTTTTTATGTCTATATAAAAAAATTTATATTTACCTTTTACTGCTTCTTTTACTTTGTTTTTTTTACAAGTACTTTCACAGTGCACACTGCTTCTTCAGGTAATCAATTACCTGAGAAGCAGTGTGCACTGTGAAAATTACTTGTAAAAAACGAAGTATAAGAGAACCAATAAAAGGTAAACATAAAAAGTTTTTTATATATACATAAATAACCCACCGGGTTGGTCTAGAGGTAAAGTCGTCGCCAAAATCAGCTGTTTAACAGCTGATTTTCAGAGACGAAGGTTCCTGGTTCAAATCCTAGTAAAGGAAGTTACTTTTATATGGATTTGAATGCTAGACAGTGGCTACCAATGTACTTTGATGGTTGGGGTTCAATTAACCATACTCTCTCAGGAATGGTCGACCTGAGTCTGCACAAGACTACACCTCATTTACACGTCATACACATCATCCTCATCTCATTGGGTCATGGGGTTGCTTATTGTTCTCAATTGAACAGATTGCAACGTACACACATTAGGGATTTAAAAAATATATATATACATAAATAAATAAGAAAGATCATTCATGTAGCCACCAGACACCTTGAGGTATCATGGCACATCGGCTTAGCAGCACATCCAAGATTCCTGCCTCTGGGCAAAATGTGTTAATATGGATTAAACCCTCTGTCCATTTAAGGGTAAACAGACAGATTCTCCTTTTTAATATTTTTCTTTACACATTGGCACATTTTACATTTTTGATAATGTCTTTCATATAATAATTAACCATGAACAATCATCTGGTACTTCTTTAAGATTAAGATTAACTTAACTTTGAAGACAGTTTAAAGATGAAATATATTTTCACCGGTCTAAAATTAATAAAGATATCACATTCTGTATTTAAACTTACAGTATGTTGCTGTACACGGAATGGATTAGCCATAGATGAAATAAGAGGTGTCCACCTTAAGCATTCCGGATCAATTTCTATCCGTGTGTCACTTTTAGCAAGACGCTTCATATGGGCATCCACGACACCCCAATCTATCAGTAGCTGAACATCACCATTAGGTCCTTCACCAACCATACCCAGCATTTCAAGGGTAGATGATACATCATGACTAAATAAACCTGTTGCAACACACATATTATTTAATATTTTATTAATCGACACAATTCTAAACAGATTTACTTATAACTGAACTATCTTTAAAATATGAATTTAACATGATGAACTAAATATTTTTATATCTTGTACTAAAGTGAGGCTAGTTTATTTCTTTCATAAATTAAAAAGTACATATTAAACATTAAGTCATTAACCAACAAACTACAACAGAGAATTAACCCAAAAGTGCATATAAATAAAGTAAGATTAATAAAAATAATTAGGAAAATTCTTGGACCTAGATGGACCGAAAACGGGTACAGATTACAGAGAATGTCTAAAATTGAAGAATATTCCAACATAGAGACAGACATGAGGAAAAGACGCCTTCAATTTTATGGCCACATAATGAGGCTTCCTGACAATAGACTTACAAAGAGAATAGTAAAATATGTATCATCACTTGCTAATGGGGGGAATGGATACAAAATGTTAAAAAAGATTAAGGGCCTAAGATTAAGGGGTTGATTATTTTGTTGTTCATTATTAATTTTGGTTAATTGGCCAAAATCACCAAAGAAGAAATTCTCATAAGAGACAATTTTAGAACAAAAGTTCAAAAATGGGAGGTTAAACCTGAGACAAAAGCTCCAAGAACTGGAACAAAATGGAGTGAACAAAGAAAAGCTGAATTCTCACAAAGAATGAAAAACTGGTGGGCAGATAAAAAGGACAAGAAATCCCAAAAACACACCAGATTTACTTAGCGTCTTCCACTTCAGGAGCTTTACGACTAATAATAATAAAGTAAGACTAATTTCTTCAACACTTGTTTATTAAACGTCACCTACAAACCATAAATAACAAGAAATAGACATCTGTAACTAAATACATCTACTATAATATAATCTAAATAAATCTGTAACCAATGGCAGGTTGTAGTAGTAAACCCTCTCCAACCACAAATTTGTCATACATGAACCAGAGTTTACGTGAAGATTTAGTCTACAGATTCACCGTATGTGATCAATTGAGTATATGCAGGAAACTAAGTGACCAATCACATACTACTTAGGTCTATATAAATTGAGTAGCTATTATAAGCAAGTTGATTATTTTTGAATTTAATTTTGTTGTTAAATTCATTGAATAGATACAATTATATCCTTTTTCTAACTTCCATATTTAATTACATTTTTAAAAGGACTCTAATACTATTTTTCATTACAACAAAACTGAATGATTCAAAAATAATTAACTTTTATAACTTGCAAGTTATTTATACACATTTCTTCTAATAAGAATAAAAAAACACAATAATGGGAAAGTAATAAATAATTAGACCTCTATATTTCCTGTTTAAATGATAAAAATTTGTTCACTGTATTCATCCCCCATTCTAAATGATGGCTTCCAACTGCAAATTCGGTAACTACAAACAATTTCAGTAACGGAACCTTTCAGATTTTTGAAAAATGAATAAAAAATACTTAATTTGGTAAAAAATCTAGTGAATGACTATTGAAATAGTAAAATCGAGTTCAGGTAATAGATACAGACAAATACATCTGTGGAAAATCATCTGATCTCAAATACACTCAACAGATTTTCCAACTGAAGTTTTAAAATAGAATGTTTGGTCAGTTATGCACCCGTTTTATGTATTATATTTTGTAAGACAGTAAAAAAATAATACTACAGAGAACTGCAATATCTACTTCCATTTGCTCACCTGTTTCATGACTAAGTGCTTCAATTGAGAATTCTTCCTCACGATGGAAATGGAGATACTCTAGGATTATGGATTTCCAATACGCATGATAAGACACCCTGCCTAAATCAGATAAAGGTTTTTCTGGTGTGCCTGGCTGCCCTTCTTTTTTGGATAATAAATAACTAAAATGTATAAGAAACCTTCCAAATCCCTGCCGCTGATACTGAGGCATTGTCATTATGCACGAAACATTATACTTTTGCTGACAATGTTTTTCTTTAGAAAAATAACCCACTAGATGGTTGCCCTGGAAAAATGTATTCAATTATTAATACACAATTCAATTAATGCAGAATGACAGAAAATCACATTAAAACAGGAAGAATCAATCCATTAATTAACTTTTTCAAATACAGAAACAATTTTCCTATAGACACATAAATGTTTCACTTTCAGATTCAAGGCACTCCAGAGAAAACCAAAAAAATTTTCTTGAAATCCTTCTTTGTTACCTGAAATGTGTGTTAACAGGAATAGCTACATATGGTTTCATACAACTTGCTTCCTAACAAATCTGACATAGAGGGAAATTAACATTGGACCATGTACTATCAACATTTATCTTATTACAAGGGGGTAATCTTGCTTTCACACTCCAGTCATTTGGAAACAGAATAAACATGAGTCTACGAGGGCTATTCAGAAAGTAGGGAACGTTTCCATTTGACGCCGCTGGGCGCGCGGCAATCATGTATGTCTTGGTATGTGCATGTTCGGCTCTTCAGTCGGCGTCCAGCCGTTGCAACGGGAACGTCGCTGCGCTGCCTGTTTTCTCGATATTCCAATTTGAAATGTGCGCTGCAATTGAAAATCCCGCCAGTTGTGAAGTGCGGTCTGTCATACGGTTTTTGTCGGCCAAAAACCTAAAACCGATAGAAATTCATCGGCAACTGTGCGAAGTATACGGTGACAACGTGATGAATGAAAGTTCAGTGTGAAAATGGTGTATTCGGTTTAAAAATGGCCGTACCAACGTCCATGATGAAGAGAAGAGCAGTCGCCCGAGCATTGTGACAGACGATTTGGTCGCCAAAGTCGATGAAAAAATTCGTGAAAACCGACGATTCACGATAACGGAGCTTTCACTTTCCTTCCCACAAATTTCACGCACTTTGCTGTTTGAAATTGTCACTAAAAAGCTAGGCTACCACAAATTTTGTGCAAGGTGGGTGCCAAAAATGCTTACTGACAACAGCCTTAAGGAGGCAGCCTTAACATTTCTCGAGGCCTACCACACGGATGGTGATGCATTGCTGGATCGCATCATAACGGCTGACGAGACTTGGGTTAACCATGTCAATTCCGAGACAAAATTGCAGTCCATGGAGTGGGGGCACACACATTCTCCTAAAAAACCAAGAAAATGTCTGCAAACCTTATCAGCAAGGAAGATTATGGCTACTGTGTTTTGGGACAGGCAAGGTGTGCTGCTCATTGACTTTCTCGAGCGTGGTGCAACAATAAACTCTGATCGGTACTGCCAAACATTGCGCAACCTTAGGAGAGCAGTTCAAAACAAGCGCCGAGGAAAGTTGTCGTCAAAAATTTTGTTTCTTCATGACAATGCCCGACCTCACACGGCAAACCGCACAAAAGAACTCCTTGATTCATTCAAATGGGAGGTTTTCCCTCATCCACCCTATAGTCCTGATCTTGCACCGAGTGATTTTCACTTGTTTCCAAGAATGAAGAACTGGCTAGCAACACAGCGCTTCGACGACAACGAGGAACTCCGGGCGCGCGTAACTGAGTGGCTGCGGTCGCAGGCGGCGGATTTCTATGACGAAGGAATTTTGAAGCTTGTCCACCGCTATGACAAGTGCCTCAATTTGCTTGGTTACTATGTAGAAAAGTAGTATTTTAGTCACTCTTTAAGATGTATATAATAAAAAAATTTTCTTTTGCATAGTTTTTGTTTATTTACAAAACGTTCCCTACTTTCTGAATAGCCCTCTCGTACAAATATTTTTCGTAGCTAATAATTTAGTTATTAATAAATAAATAAATATATTAAAAGAAGTTAATTTTAAATCAGTTTTATACAAATGATTGAAGATGTAACATCTTCTATAGATTTTAAATAGGTGAGAAAAAAAATTTTTAGTTTCAATTATTTTATTTACTCTGATGATGGTGGATCCACCGAAACACATGTAAGTAAAAATAAAAATAAAAGTTGATGCAGTTTAAAAAGAAGGTTAGTGAATTGTATCATACAGCTTAGCAATAAAATTTTCAGATAAGTAACAATGTGGGTCTCAGTATATTTTTCAGCAGAGCAAGAGCACACAACTCATTTATTGAGATTACAATCATAGTTTCATACAATCAAAATAAACTGACAATCAGGATCATTTTTAAAAATCAATAATAGATATTTGCACAGCAAAATTAACTTCACATTTAATGACCAACAGAAGGTCACAAGACATCAGCGAGATCAAACGAGAATAAAGAATCTATTCTCGTCTAACATACTCTGTAAAACTTTTCATTTACATAAATTTTTCTTTTCACCAACAATGATGAGTGAGGGAGTCATTGAAGATCATACACAAATACAAGCCTTACCTTGTTATCATTTTTTGTAAGGACGTAAAAAAGGAAAGGCTCGACATCATAATAAAGCGTTTTGTGGTCAAGGAACAGTTTCGCAAGCAGACATAGGTTCTGACAATATATCTTATTGACATTTCCATCCACCTAATTTAAAAAAAAAATAGAATTAACAATAACTTCGCAATGCCACATATAAGGAAATACTAAAACAAACCTATAAGAATAAGATGACTTAAAAAGTGTACATAAGATATAAGTGTATTAATTTTTTTAAGTGTACATAATTTTTAAAAGTGTACATAAGTGTACATAAAGTGTACACTGGATATTTTAGCTTACATACATCTAAAAATCATCTACAGACAACACAAATACACATACTCTGGTTTTGAGTTTTTAAATTCTTTTTATTTTAATAAATAATAAAATAATAGGAGAATAATAATAAAGAATAGAATCAAATTGACTAACATCATCATTCACCAATTTCTGTACTTAAGATCGGATTTTTTTTTTTTTATTCAGGTCTTCAAGCTACAGAAAGTTAACAGTTAGCTTGATGCTGCCTCTTTTGTTCCTATATCCATTTCATAATTTTTTGATCTTATGGCCTTCATTTTTTATTTTGAGGGTTTCCACACATCCAATATGTTAAAATATACTAATTATATTGTTTGTTTACTGTTGCTGATATTAAAATACCAAATACTAAAACTATTTAAAGGGTTCACACCAAAAAATTGAAAAAAACATTTATTTGGGTTTTTACATTTTCAAATTCTCCTGCCTTTTCTGTTTAAAATAAGATATAAATTACGATGTTTGTACTAAAATATTTTATATTTTTGTTTTAATTTAGTGTTGCAAAGTATTCCACAAGATCACTTCATGGCATATTTTTTTCAATTATACTACGTGCAAATATCTAAAAGCTGTATCTAGTTGAGAACTGTATGGCCATGGACAATAAATTTATTTTTCTGCTGAAATTACGATGGATATAAAACAGATTTTTCAAGATTTAGCAAAACCTTTGCTGCTAAAAATGTCTTCATGTTCAACAAAAAAAAACAGAGTCTCAAATATATTATTTTGAATCCAAAAAATATTTTTGTGGCAAAGAATTCACTAGATTATGGGGATTATTACAAAATATTTGATACTAGAAACAATGATATTATGCTCAGAGGCAAACTGTGTTACAGCTTTAAAATCATTTGACAAGGTACTTCATGAAAGTAGATAGCGCAGTCCTTAAAATCAAAAAAAAAAAACTCTTTACACAAAAAGTAAGACAGAGACTAGAAGAATAATATGAACAGAAGATGCAGACAATCCACCTTGAAGTGATGGTGGACACTGAATATAGTGATTACGTACAATGAAAATTGACATTAATTATCCAAAAATCACACTTTTTATCTTTCTGTACACTATCTCAGCCACCAAAAGAGATATTTCAACATATATTTTTGTTTTCACTTTTTCAAAAAATTCTCTTAACAGCAATGGAGCCAAATTTCTAATAAAGTAATTAAATTTATAAACTGTTTAAAACTTGTTAAAAAAAATATATGTTTTACACTAGGAAAAATGTTCATAAAAATTTTGGTTTTAAAAAATTTAAAGAGTTCTAGATACCAGAAAATGTACCAGCAACTTCACAAGCTCTGTAGGTAAAAATTCAGAGAATACCTAAAAGAAAATCACGTCAATCAATAGTTTTCGAGAAGTGTACCGGAAAGTTAGCAAATTGAAAATTGGGAATATACAACCATGTGAAACCCTTTAAGAGAATTCAATGTGACTTCATTCTAGGATGATAATAGTTAACTTAATAAAGCAAACTTAACTTAACTAAAACAATCAAGTACATTCAAATATGACAAAACAAACAACTGAAATTGTTGTAAGCATGTCTTCAACATGCATACTACATTATAATTTTTTTAATGAAAGATTACTGTAAGGAGCTACACAAAATAAATTCAACATGTTTAAAAAAACCTAGTTGTTACTAATTCAGATTTACTAAATGTTATTAACAGAAATCAGAAATGAATTTTACATTAACTTACCTCAAAAACAGACAAATCGTTATGCCTGTAAATCTCAGTAGCAGGTGGATGCCTCCAAGTACACTTCTCTTGGTGTCGCTCTAATACTGCCTTACTTTTCGTGTATTTTAAACAAAATTCACATAAAAACAATTTTGGCAACCTGAAAACACAAATTTATATAAGTTATCATAAAGACAAAAAGAAAATAAATACAATAAATATGATATTGTACCTGGACTGTTTAACTGACGATAAACCATAAATAATAACCAGTTATCTAATCAAGTGTCTGTTCATCAATGGTGTAATAGAAAACAACAAAGAAGGTTCATAAAATACTACACACACTTTTATGCAATTTCTTAAAATTATTTAAACAATTCCTTTTAATCAGAAGAAACTACAATCAAAATTTACAGAATAACCTGGCAATAGATTGAGTACGTTTGGATTAGTCTACAAAAACCTGATGTAAAAATAGTGAACATTAAAAGAAAACATGAAAGAAGTAATTTTTAAATTATTATTATTTAAAATAAGTTGTAATGTTACTGGACAACAGATTTTCTCAATGGCCAAGTTTTCTTGATACACATCCATTCACACTTTAAAGCTTCAACAATTATACGTCTACTGAAAAAAATACACAACATAAATATGAACTAGCATAGTAGACCCATGCGAATAAATTCGCACAATGTTCTTGGGCTTCAAACCCGTACCATTAAATAAATGATTTAAGTTATCAACAAATTTAACCTTTCTTAAAAGAACGGTGAGCAATAACTATAGCACAATAGTACGATAGTTTCGTCCTGAAAAGAACGGTGGTTGTAAGCTAAAAATTTAAATAAAACAACATTAACACATGTCTAATACCAACTGAGTATGTTGAGAGATAAGAGAGATGACACATCCTATATGCTTATGGAATGTAGCTATGGAGGAGGAAATATGGGAGAACCACATTACATTATGCTGTATTACCACTACATTGTAAACAAAATTTACTCTTTTACATTTTATAAAATAAAGCTCATATTAGTATGAATTTTAAATTTAAACTTTTGGGCAAATCAGGAAAGAATGCTCTTTAAAACCATTTTGTGTTTTAATTAAAAAATATAGATTCCTTGAATGCATGTGTTAGCTCCCACATTTTAACTTTTCAACCTCAAAGATTAAACATTTTATCCAAAAAAAATAAACAGTGAACCTCATAGAAGTGGAAAAAATGAGAAATAGTATTTTTATCTGTTTACCCAACTACCCTTAACAGATTTTCCGCACTTATCCGCTTATCCACTTATCCGCACTTCCCATTGTTTGATTGACATAAGTACTTAACCTTGTTCAAACTGTTGATCTAATTTTAGGCCATGCACAATTGACAGTGGGGGGGCGACAAAATGTGCTGCAGCTAGTTATAAGTCGGAAACCGGTAAATATTGTTATTTTATAGAAGGAAATTCTTTAACGCATCTAATAGTGTTTACAGAAATAGAATATCATAAAAGGAAAAGTTTCTATTCCCTATATAGTGCGTAGGTAGCATTGATGGTTTGGGAATTGTTTGTTTTGAATGGAAGTCTGTCCACCTCGTGTGTGAGTCAACGTACATGCATGTTCTTTAGTTTGTGTTGAAGCTATGACATTTCTATAACGGAATTGGCCCTTGAAGGAGAAAGACGAGTCCATTTTACTGTTCAGGAGGGGGTTTACCATCACAGAGGCAAAAAGCTTGACACTTTGCAGGGTTGCAAAGGACGTGTAACGGGTTCCTTCAAACTGCACCTATAGAAATTTTCAGAACATGGTTGTAGGGAAAAGAATTTCCTACATTGGTTTACTTACAGCTGTTACCTAAATATAACAGTGGCTCTGTGACGTCACCGTAAAGAATGTAAAATACCATCCCTTCACGCTTCCCTGTGATGGGAAAATGGATTAATGTTGAACATTTTGTAACTTTGTTAAATATTTACGGAAATTTAAATAAAAACTTTACATTTACTAAGAGTACTCTTGTCTACAAAACGTTTTATAAATTTTTTTGCTAACTGAAATTTAAGCCAGTTATAGAAAAAATCTGAACACAAAATTTTCACGAAGAAAATTTCACTCACTTAACGCAAAGAATTATGACACGATTTTCATGTTATTATATTCAAAAGACGCGTACATATATGATTCGGCGGTATTTTTTACAGAATTTTTCATTAGAATGACGTTAGACAAAACAGTTCTTTTGAGAGCGCGTTTTGATTTTTGCAATTCTTTGTTTTATGAGAAGCAGTCCGTGACATAAGGGTTAATGTGTAGATTACTTAATACCCAATGTACTAAAATTAAAAAACCCAGAGAATTCCATTACCTAGCATACTCCTGTGGAAACGGAGATGAATACCAGGTTTGTATTTCATATTGGCCAAACTCTATAGCTGCTGGACTCCGAGGCTGAATTGGCATAACTGTAGGTGTTGCAGAATTAATGGTAGTACTACTGGTCACGCCTGCTGGTGTCAACTGTGGAGAATTTTCAACAGTTATCAGAGCTGGCAATAACTGCACAGACTAAAAAAAAGAAAAGAAAAAACCATTCATTTACAGATATCAAGTATAAGAATACAATGTAACAGAAGTAATAGAAGATATATCTTTTATTCATTATCTTAAAATGAATGATAAATTTTTGTAAAAATTTAAAAACTAGCCTCTGTTGGTTATAACAATAATTTCATTTTGTAAAACAGTAATCTAAACCTAAAATTAACAACTAAAAATCACATTATAGTATTTTTCTCTGCAGAGAACTTACAAAGAACCATCTGACGAATGAAATTATGAAATCACAAAAAAATTAATACATGACTTAAAGACCCATGCATAATTTTTTATTTATACATTAATTACTTTTGCTTAAACACCAACATACATATTTATCTACTGGTAAATGCAGTCCTTATCTTATTAACTTTTTTCAAGACAAAACAGAAAAGGCTAGACATGATACTTGATATCAAGGACAAACTAGTAGGAATAAAATTCTTTTCATAAAAAGGCTATTCACTTAACCAGAATTTGTAATAATTCTAACACTGGTTCAGAGATTAAAACTTTACATCACACAAAATATCAGTGCTAATGAAATACAAAACCCAATTAATGAAAAAATATTTTTTTGAGTTATCAGAACATGGATGATATTTCACTGGAAGTAAGAAACACCTTATTCACTTGTAAGTGGCAATGTTCTGCACTGTCAATATTAAATTGACATACATAAATTAAAATAAATTAGCCAATAATTTAATTTGACAAATAGCATTAACACAACTATTTATCTTAACAAAACCACTAATTAACAAACAAATTCGACTGTTGTTTATTAAAGTTGCACTAACGGGATCGTGGATCTCTATCTTACTCAATATTAACAAAGGAAAAGACCAAGCCAAATGCTGTGAGCACTGGGCTACACATGTGCAAACTTGACTTCGACCCTGCATACCCCTCCGACCAACAGTTAGATGTACAGTCAGTGTTGTTGAAAATTGACAACACCCATTGTATTCTGTAGGCATGCTGTTCCATTGTTGATTACTTACACTGAACTATTGCAGTGCACACAAGACTATACTAATGCAGACGCACCTTTTGCCCAGCGCAAAACCCTCTCCTTATGAAAATCAGGCTATACATGTTTCTCAAAAACGAATTGTGATAGAATCCTAATTTTTTTTTATACTAAAGATCAGTTCCTTTTACACATTTTAAATTTATAACTCTTTGTTCTTTTAAAAAATATAGTTTTGGTAATTTTTCCAAAAATATATGATTTTTTTATGTCAAAATTTTTTCCCCCAAAAATAATAAATATTTTTGAAAACTAGACATTCAGTTGAAAGATCATAACAACCTCTACAACTTCAAAAAATTTCATTGTATCTTTTATAGGAGCTGAGAGACGTGCACCTAAATATGAAAAAATAAAGTTTTGAGAAAAATGCGTTTAAAGTTGTCCAATAAAAATTAACTTTCATATTAAACAAGCGATAACAAAACTAAACATACGATAACAAAATAAATCATAAAAACATTTCTACACTACCTACAAATCTGATAAATACATCATTTTAAAGCAGGAATTTCAAACAATATTTTAAGGTTAAAAACAAAAATTTTCATGATTTTTCGATCCACAGTCCCCCCCCCCTAACTTAGGCTATTTATAACCAATACCATGAGTTGTTTCCTCTTAACTCTTTTTCACCACTTTGCACAAATTTAGAATTTACTGAAAATATTAACCAACAGATTCATAAATTTAAAATAATAAAGAAAACAAAAAATAACTGTCATACCGATACTGATCTCTCTCGAGTTTCCTTAAAGAGTTCAATATCTTTTTGCGTTACTCCAGGAGGTAACTCTGAAGCCATCAAACTGTTCATATGCTGGATTACTGCAACACAAAAGAGATTACATAAAATAAAAATAAAAATAGTAATTACTACTTCTAATAAGTTAAAAAATCTGTATGGTAAAATTTTTCGTATGCCACATATTAAAACACTTGAAGAACAGTCAATTACCAAATAAATTTAATAATTTGTAGTTCCTTACACTGTATTAAATAAACTGATACAGAACATTTACTTTTTGTATCTTATAATAATTTTTTTCAGCTAACAACAAAGATTAGAACTCCAAACTTGATAATGCAACTAATACAGCAAAATTTAATCAAGCTGGCTTTTAACAAAAAAAAAAGCTTTTATACTACGAAGAAGGTTATTAGATTAGAAAAATTAAAATAAAACACTTTTTAACAAATTATGTTGGATTCACATTATAAAAACAGAGATTGTATTAAAGTACTATTTTTTTAGTGAACACGCGATAACATACATCATCAAATTTTGTTAGTTAAACAAACATGATATAATGTTTGATAAAAATAATTTCATCACAAACAAAGCAACTTTTTTTTCAAACATAAACTAATTGATGTCTCTGTTCTTTCCAGTCATAAAAACTGATAATTTTTGGATTAAACTGGCAAGATGCTTAACTTTAATGCATAACTATGACAATTTTTGAGAAAGAAAAGTTTCTCAAAAGAAAATCATGGATAACTAAAACCCTTTAAAAAAATGTTAAAATTTAAATATATAAATTAAAAATATTTGTACCTCTAAATTCAGTCAAACATTTAACTGAAATAATATTAAAACAAAAAACGGTTATTACTTTTTACAGATAAATATAATTCAATAAAATTTAACGTTAATTACAGCACTCCCATTTATAACATAAGACTAATTCACAATGCTATAATTCTATGTATTATTACTCATTCAAATTAATACTCGACACCACTAGCATTCCAACTAGGTATTAATTTATTAAGATTTTTAATACCAGTTCATAACAATGAAAGCATGCAATCAGAAACTGTAAACGTTATCAAATATCATGCTTTGATAGTTTAAAAATTGTGTATTAAATAAAGAAAACAATACTACAAATCTGTACATAAAGTAGAAATGAGTAATAAAAACACAAAAAACAATAATTTTATAGAATTGGGTTAAAATAATGGATATCTAAGTGCAGAAAAAAATATAGCGAATGATCATGAGATGTATCGTTTTGCATACATTACTCAAGCTACTTTGTGCTTAAAGCACTACAAAAGCATAAACAAATAAAACAACAAAAATGCAAGAAATAAAAATTTCATCAGAAATTTTAATGCGTACAAATTAACTGACTTTTACATAATCATTTAAGACAAGTTTAATTTCATAACATTTCAAAAACTGTAATATCCAAAATTAAGCGTTCAAACAAATTTTATCCATTGACAAACAACAAACAAGTTACAATTTATAAACCCAGATTAGTAGCAGCACAGTAGACAATGAGTTCCAATTTTCTTAGTCAACACTTCACCATTAAAAAAAACCCCAAAACAACAAAACATACCACCAGTTTTTTAGGTCCCTCCAGAATCTTTAGAACAATAACATTAGACTTAGACTACAACTCAAAATCTAACAGAAAATTGACATCTGAATACACTTAGACATCACGATAGTTACAAAGTTTAATACAAAAAGTAAAGACACAATACCTTGTGGTTATTATTCAACTTTCTTGGTATAAACAATCTTTATTTCATGTATAATAAAAGTAGACTGAATAATTAACATCACAAGAGTAAGCCTAGTTTATGAATATTCAAGAAAAATGGAAAATTTTCACACTGACAGAAATACTCAATAAGAAAGTATTAAATCTATCATTATTTCATCAATTTTAAGTCGGCTTACAAAGACAATTATTACCTACCACAAAAACACTTGATCAGAAGAGCACAAGACAAAAAAATTACATACAGCGCAATACAATAAAAAAAACCGACACAGAATTTGTAAAACATTATTTTACAGGAGCTAATAACATCCAATTTAAAATTTAAATTAATCAGCAAGAATATAAATAAGATAAATATTTCAGGAAATATTTTTTAGAGATAACAACCACACAAATGGAACAAAATTTTGTATATTCAAAACTATTCCCACAATTCACACAGAATTATTTAATATTAGAATTATTTAATTGTTAAAATGAGCCACAAGTTTCAAAATAGCAGAAAATTACCACAAAAACATATGTACACATGGTCGTGTACATTCTAAGACAAAACAAACATCATACTACAAAACTGAAAATACTGATTTTATTTATAACAAAGAAATAAGACAAAAATGAATTACTCAGTTATGCTAAGCTAGCATTCAACACAAATAACCATATAGTCTTAAAGACACCCTTAATAATAAAAAAAACATTTTGAAAAAGACAATCAGATAACAAAACAATCAATTCCTACCACAAGAAAACTGACCAGTAAAAATTAATCCTCAGGGCGCTTACATTTTACCTATGAAAATATTACTACTGAAATTCAATAATTTACAATTCTTATCAAAATCCAAAACTGTGTTTTTAATAATACAATTTAAAAATCAATTTTTTCCACTTTCTAAAAATCTTCACAGTTAAGTTACAAATACTGAAAAAGTTCACTTTGTTCAGTTTAATTTGATACTGACAATCTTATAAATCAACAACTAGTAATTATTATTCTGACACTAAATATACAGTCAATTGTCTTAGTAAAGTAATATTGTAACCAAAAAAATATTGCAAAGCTTCATGTATATTTACATGTCTCCACAAAAATTATTGTGTCAAATACTGAACACATAGTTCTCATTTCACCTAGACCAGCTTAGAACATTACTCATTTCTGTACCGAAATTTATCACAACTGTCAGTAACAAACAACAATGCTTATCTACTTAAACCTATAAATTACCAACAGAACATTTCTTGATCAAAGCTGATCATTTTACAGAACGTAAATACAGTGTAATGAAGCTTATAAAGCCAACCAAATAATGTTTGTTTAAATTAATTCAGTTTACTTTATAAAATTAAATAATGCCAATTGCTACTCTTACAACAGATTTTGAAAAACCATTATATAGTTTCTGATGAACAGTTTCCACTGCAAACAAAATTAAGTTTCACTTAAAGCATACAATGTTTAAGTACCAAGCAAACAATATCATGAAAACTACCAAATGGGTGCACCTCAACAAGCCCTAAAAATAAAATACTTCCCAAAATGTGTGTGAATAATAATTATGCTTAACCAAATGAAATGGCAAAAGAAAGAATATAAAAAATATTAATAAAGCAGAATATGGGGTTAATTGGACAGGAGAGGTGGGGGCCGGTAAATTCTCTTACCAGATCGGTCGGTTGGCCGCACGTGGTGGGTGGTGGGCGGATGAGAAGGCAGAGAATGGCACGGAGACAGAGAGTGGTGGAGGGTCTGGGTTTTGGGCTCTGTTTTCGTCAAATTTTTCCACAAATTTGAACCGAACAGAGAATTACTTTCCGATAGGAAATGATGCCTCTCCTGTTCGTTGTGTTTAGCTCCTACAGCAGTCTTGACAAGGAATGAAGGACTCGACTTTTGTTCTTGAGTGCTAGCACATTGAGGAACAGACAGGCGAGGTGGTGATAACAAATGGCTCAGCCCACTGAAGAGGCCTTTAGACTGACCAAAGCCCGGTTGGAATTTTTCAAACGCATTGGGAATCACGTTAACTTGTTTGCACGTCGGCAAGATCCCGGCTTTATCAAAACTAGTAATAGCCTCAGTCTCTTTACGAGCAGCAGCTGCTGCAAAACCCCAAGGTTTTTCATCTGAAGTCGAATTTAAACAAAAAGAAGCTCCTAAAGAAAATGAATTTGTTTTACCTAATGTCATTGAAGTGATATGGGCTACACTGGGAGACCGAGAACATTTCACAGTAGGCGAGAAATTGTCCTTCAATATCTTTCGACTGCAATTCTGTTTTTCGACTTCAAACGTTTTCTTACTATCTACTTTTGATTTCCTACATTTAATATCACAGACGTCCATTGATTTTGGCTCAGAACGAGCCAGAAAACTACACTCTAAATTATTTTCTTTTTTCTTACAAACATCACCCTGCTGAGAGTCTTCCTGGTCACTGGAAGATGAAGAAGAGGAAGATGAAGCGGATGAATTAGAAGAGGATGAAGATGAGGATGAGGAAGAGGATGTTGTTGAGGAAGATGAGGAAGAATTTTTTAAAGCTGTACCACCATTCTTGGTCGGTACAGCAGTTTTAGTTTTGATTCGATCCTCATCACTACTCGTGCTGCTACTAGGGCTGGGACTAGGATTGGCTTTGTGTAACCCCCTCCCGCCACTACGAGCATAGAATGCACTAAATCGAAAGAATTTCTGTTTCTCTTTCGAGATGCGGTCACTGGTTTCTTCGCGCACCGCGCCCGGACCCCCACCGGGACAAGGGAGAGGGGTTTCAGGGGGGGAGTCATTACCATCCTCTGAGCTGCTCTCTGCAACACCCACGCTTACTCGCTTTCCTTTCCGTCCTGTCAGACCTCTTGCTGCCAACCTAAATGAAAAATAAAACAAAAACAAATCCTTTAATAACTGAAGAATTAATCATTTACTTATACGTTAACTTGTTTTAATTCTACATATGTAAAAAGTTACTTTTAACCAACTTAAATACCCTCCTATATCTTCAGTCATCATTAATTTCTACTTTTACGATTAAAAAAAGATTGTACACCTAATAGAAAAACTGTGGATTTGGTTATACACGCAACACCTATGTAGCTTCCTTGTGAATACTTTAATTAAGCAAAACAACCATCACACAGCTAAAGAATCTGACAGCTAAAAATAGAATAGTTAGCTTTCTGACAGAAAGCTAAAAATCTGACAGAGAACAAGACAGAACAGTGTCTTTATTTGTACACTCTAGTTCACATGCTGACTATCCGTCTATATAACCCCCCAAAACACCAAAATATTTACAAACTTTCATATTATGGAGCACTAAATTCAGTCTAATACTACAGATCTTTATCTTTAAAACAACACTTTAAGACTGTTTTCATCATTTGACATTGGCAGAACATTCATGTTTTCAAACTCCCGATTCAATAATCATTAACTTCACATTATTAATTTCTTCGAGCACAAACATCTCCAAACCTTAAATTATACTCATTATTCTCCAAACTGGATTCTACCCACTTAAAACAAATCTTCTTCACCCAACATGAATACATTGAGTTTGAGCTGCACACTTAACAAAATTTTATTTAAACTCCAGTCTCCCAAGACAGACAAAATTTTAAGGATTGTAAAAAACTAATTTAATTAGTAAAATTAGTACTATCTGTGAAATTTCATAACACCTGAAATGTTCAAATTAACAACCAGTTCTGTTATAAACTTTATAAAACCTAAATTAATTTTAAAAGCCTTTTTCTGTTGAGGAAATTCACAATGTGACAAACTCATTATCTAAGACACAGAATAAATGGCAATATTTTTAAAAGGTAGATTTTTTAACTATTAATAATTCAGAAGACAATTACCATAGCAAATTGGAACAATTCTTCAGCAATGAAATAGTGGAGCGTCAGTATATTTTGCTTAAATAAAATATATGTATAAATTTTTTAGGCTTGAATGTTTTGACATGGAGACCCTAGAAATGGGCTCTATCACGGATAGTGATTTTCACTCAACCTTAACAAAAAATTTATTCACACTAACATAAGCAACACAAAGAAAACTTTGACAACTGTATCTTGGTCATTTAAATTCAATTTTATCCAAAATTACTTTCATATTGCACATATTCAAATCAAAACCAACAGCAAATTAACATAACTGCTACCGGAAAATTAGAAAAACTGTTCATATTTTAATAACATCTAAGCTTCCAATAAATTCACAGAAATTTGTATTTGACTTACAAACTGAGTAACATACAAAAAATGATTAAGTCTTTAATGACACAACAACTTTTAACAATAAATACGAACCAAAAATGATAACAGCAATATACTACTCTCAATAAATTTAAATAAATTAACTTATTATAAAACTGTACCTCTGTTTCTTGAGCTCCTTACTGTAGGATGCCCTGAGACTGACTGGTTTTGGTGTTGAAGGAGTAGTCGTAACTTTTGGAGTAGTAACAGCAGTAGTGGTTGTGACAGTAGGTGTCCTACTGACAGTGGTTGTAATAGTGACCGCTGCATTTGCTGTCGTGCACACAGGTGGCGGTTTAGGCAGTGTTACGACAACCTGAGGGGCCGCCACTGATGATGGGATATAGTGTTCCAAACAATAAGAGCAACGCCAAGGAGTTTTTGGCCGTCGATCAGCTGGAGGTTCAAGACAACCTATATGATATCCCCTCTCACAGGTATTACAGTTTAATAAACAGGTCTGAAAAAATAATGCATATCACATGAACAGAAGAATTTTTTAAATCTTAACTACATTTCTATAATATGTCCTCTGCTCCGTGGAACCTAGATCATAAACTGACCCTTACACGCGCGCAGCGACCTCTTACCTGCGTTCTATTATCTTCAGTAGTGAGTCACCTACTAGAACGCTTGACTGCAATACTACCATTTTAGTTGTAACTTTTTTTTATCAAAACTGTATAATAATTTTTAAAATAGACGTATTATTCCTTGAAAAATGAGTCCAAACACGGTGTCATTGTGATAATCCTAAGCTTCTGCAATGTTGAATTTCATTCTGACTGCCGTTGTTCAATAAAATTATAATAAATCAATAAATTTTAACAAATATTATTTATTATAAATGTAACAAATACTAGCATAATAAAAATGATAAATAAATAAAAAATATAAATACAGTGCAATTTAATTTTACAAAAACGAAAGTGTTAATCTAACATTGTTTTCATATGATTAACGGAATAAGATGTAATAATATTGTTACACATAAAAATTATCGGAAATGCTTAGGATTGTCACAATAGCACCATGTTTGGATTCATTTTTCACAGAATAATACATAGATTTTGAAAACTATTATACAATTTTGATAAAGATAATTACAACCAAAATGGTAGTACTGCAGTCAAGTGCCTCGTAGGTGACAGAAGGATGTAGAACACCACTAAGCAGGTATAAGGGTGGGTGCTGGGCATGCGCGCGCGTGTGTGCGTGTGTGTGTAAGGGTCGGTTAATGATGAAGGTTGTACAGAGCTGTGGACATATAAAAAAGGATTGAAACCAACATTAATTAGAACAATAATTCAGAACATAAGTTATCCATCTGATTACAAACCTTTTGCATTAAGTTTTAAGATACAATTCAACAATACTGAGTCTTAATAGGTTCGAAAGCTACTTTTACAATGATGTGCATTTTATCGGCAAAACTACACACAGCTAAAATTACTTAATATGAAATAACGAGGTATTATTTTCCCCATGTATTTTTTATATTGGTTATAATTCCAAAATAAGATATTTGTTTTTTTAATCTCAACTGAAAATGTGTAATTAAGTATCCAAAGACAATATCAGAAATCAACATATTTTATTGTATTTGCTACAATCATCTTAATTCTATATAATATTTACAAAATTCTGTTTCACCAAATAAAAAACATTGAGATTGGCTGAATGTTATCACAAAGTCTGTTGTTAACATGACTGAAAATGTTTCAAATCTAGTGACCAAACCAAATGTATTAACTGATAAAAGAAAAGATACCAGTTTGTTAATGCTCCAAGCTTAAAGTTCGAATATTTTAATAAAAAAAAAATTAATTTTCAAAAACTTTATAAACCATTGACCATGATTTGATTTTTTTTAAACACTTCTTTGAAACAACAATGAAATCAGTACACTTTTCTTACCATGTACAATATAAATACAAATTTACTTAAGTTATGATCTATTATTTAACACCACTGACGTTTTGGTGTATCCACCATCATCAAATTTGACTAACCGTAAGAACTGAAACTAATACATATTAAAACCCTTGTAGAAGATGTTATGTCTTCAGTGACTAGTATAATTCAAATTATATTTGTTTTATACAAATGGTAAAAGAAGATACAAACCCTCCTAGGTGGGTATTAATTTCAATTAATTGAAATATTAATTATTAATAAAATTTCAATTAATTGATTAGTATACTCTGATGATGGTGGATCCACTGAAACTTGTCAATATGAACAAATGGAAAAAAGTAAGCATCATTAAAAAGAGTGGAGATTAATGAAGGCTATTTATTTTTTATTTGGATTACAAGCTGCAGATTTATTTTGAAAATATATCTTAAGTAAATAGTGAAGGATATTTACAGGCAACAAAACATTTTACAACATATATATATATAAACACAGTTCTTTCCCGGAATAATGCCCAGCTTTGCTAAGACTTTATAATATTTATCTATGTTTCCCGAATTAACACAAGCTATAGCTTCGTACAACCAAATTCAAGTGTATTCTGTTTGACAAATGTCATTTTCAGAAAGCAAGACCAGATTGAGTAACTCGCTTGGATTTTGCGTGCTGCCACATAAACATTTCTTCAGAAATTCTAGAGGCTAACGCTTTAAAAATGGGCTTAATTTCAAACAAAAGAGAGACGGATATATGAAATGTTCATCGTGATCAAAAAACTTGAATTGTTTTCTTTTGCTTTTTGAATTTGCACCAGCTTCTTTTGGGCTAAGTCTACACACTGTATTGTTTCATGAAAACCCTCATAAAAAATTAACTACTAATCAAAAACATATGGATTTGGAATCGAATTAAGGGTGGTACAGTAATTCAAGCAATCGATATATTAAAGGTCTCGGAATCGATATTTTTATCCGAATTAACCATCAGCCCCCCCTTCTCTTAATATCCTCTCTGTATGACTATCTGTATACCTCTATGATATCTATGTATTTACAATATTATTGTTCTATTGATGTTAAAATAAGTAGGTGTTAAAATTGCAGAGATTTTGAGTTCATTTACAATCATCGTAGGCATTCACTCGACAGAATTTTTTTTATCATCATTTATTTATTTATAGTCAATTGTAATTATTGTAAATTTTAATTTAAGTAAGGGTGCTGCTGAGAGCCAATATCAGTGGAACAAACCATTTAATTTAAAGACTGCTCTTTATATTATGTTATGTTACGTTATGTTATGGCAAATTATGTTATTTTTTTAAATAACATAATTTGCAATCATAACATAAACTATAAACAAATCTTTTGAATTTACAAATCACAAGTTGAAGCCTCATTACCCTGAGTACCTCTCATTATATCAATTACTCATATGTGTTAAAAGAAAAAATTACTATGTACAAAGATATTTACATTTTACAATATGGAATACTTTTCACTATAATTTTTTGTACATTTAAACTCTTTCAGGCAAGTCCAAAACATGGTAACGTTTCAGGCGCCTTACTTCTTCTGCATTGTTTAGAAGATTTATGGCTATAAGACTGGACTCTTGAATATTATTTATTTTTTGTTTGTTTTGTGAACTATCCACATGTTCTTGTAATTGTGGCTAGTAAATTCCGATATATATGTACTGCATTGTTTATTATTGATTATATAATTTTAAAGAAATAAATTCATTATTTTCTTATTATCTTCAGTAAATATTTAAAGCAGAAATAATTCAAAATAATCACTAACAAAAGATTAAATAAACGTGAAGATCAAACAATCTGTTAAAAGTTCTGTAAAATGTACGGGGCATTAAATAAAGGGTTTACGATACACATACAACTGACGTATGAAGTAACTAGTTACATACCTGATCTTTCGCAGAATTACACCCTGAACAAGTTCGGCACTCCTCACAAAACCAACGACCTCCTTTACCCAACCGAAGAAGTGTCACCAATTCTGTATTCGTCACACATGAGAGATGAACCGAAGTACCACAGCCAGCACATGCACTTAACTCTTCTGCTTCACCCTTTTGGTTTTTCTCCGTTGTTCCCAAACACTCAATGCAAATTGGCAACACAGATTTCTGAAAAACCATTAAAAATAGTTGATATATTAAAAATGTAATCTAAGACCATGAAAAAATGACAAAACGTAATAAAATATTGAACTGAATACATTAAAATTGGAATGAACACGATTAATGCTGTATTAGTCACATAATTTATTCGAGACCTTAATAACATACATTTGAAACATTTTAGTTGATTCAGCAAAAAAAAAAGAAGCAATTCGTTCCATAAAATTAATTAAAAATAATAATAAAAATGGATTTAATATAAAAACAAAAACATTACAAACAAGCAATGTGCAACCTTCATTTTAAAATAATAATAAAAAATGCTTGCATTACAAAAATATCTGTGTAGGCAACCAAAGAAAACTTTTTATTTCCTATTTTTTGTCATTTCCTGCCAAATATAATTGAGCATTATTAACATTCCAATCCTCAATGTTTAATAATGAGAACAAATTTAAACAAACTGTATAGCAGCAAACTACACTAAATTTCTAATAAATCATCAAATATATAGTTACATTTTACTTTGACCAATATAAGATTCTAATACTGTATGAATGACAAAATTTATATAAAGTCAAAACAATACTCCATTTTTGTTAAGTAATATATTACCTATATCTTTTAATCTGACGCACAAATTAAGTATGAAACTTTGGTTGTCGAGTTTAGGTCATCAGCCGAAAGGCTGGTTTGAACCTGTAGAGGTTTTACTAAGTAAAACGAGGAGTGAGGTGGTTTACCATTGCCTTCATCACTGAGTGGAAAAGTACGCTTATCAGCATGCCGGGCTCTCTGAAAAGCACATATTTTACACTCTGTAAATGACATCTCCACTTAATTCACCACAGGGTCTGGCTGTATAATGAAATTCATTCCTTTCAGAGGAGATAACTCTGATTAGTGTCTTTCACACCTTTATCTCTTCTGTTCTTAAATGATTCAGTCATTTAATTGGTGACCATGTAATATGAAACAGAACTATTTATTTTATCTCTACAACATACAGATTGAGTGTAAATAATTTGACACTCCACATGTCTGTTATGAGCAAACAACTGGTATGATTTTTGAAAACTTAGTTTTTCACGTAAAATTATAAATTTTTGTTAAGTTTTAAAATGTACAAGAAAAATATTTTCAATATTTTTCAGAATACCATAAAGTACAATAAAAGCAATAAGTGACTCAGAACAAAAAAAATAGAGCTGAGAAATACAGCCTATTTTGCCAATATAAATTAATTTAAGAGTTAATTAGTAGATAAGGGACAAAAAAGGAAAATATCCATGTCCTTGGTGTGCCCAATTGTCACCTGTGGTTGTGAAATTTGGACTTTGTGACAAACAGATATCAACATGTTAAGATAATTCGAAAGAAAAATTTTACGAGAGATCTTTAAACCAGAGAGAGTATAGAAAAACAAGGTATACTGTCACTGAAGGCAGATACACAGTCCGTTTCATAAACAACCAAAAGATTGAGAAGGCTGGGGAGTATTTATTGAATAGAGTAAAAAAAATGATTAAGGTGAAAAAATGGAACGGATAACTGTATAGGAAAAGCAGACCTAGGAAGAGGTGGATGGGTGACATCAATGATTTGATTTTGAATCAAGTGAAGGGATGGAGGGTTTAACAATTGGCAAAGAAGATACCGAGAGGATTGTGGAGAAAGCCAAGGCCCACCAAGGCCAGTGACGTATGAAATGATGATGATAACATCTACGAAAATTTCAATTAAAATCATAGTTTTAGAATTTTTAAAATTTTACTTTTGAGTACATTTAATTAATAGGTTATTAGGTTAACTTCAAAAACCCTACAAGGACTGGGCAGCAATATCAAAAATTAAAATTGCATAAAAACAAGGACTCAAGGGAAAACAGGACAGTCCCCCAAGAATTTCAGCCAGACATGGCGCTTACCCTATCCTGTAGAGAATAAAAAATGTAGGTAGTTATTGAGGCGATATTTTTTAAAACCGTTGGGCCATTTTTGATAAAATCACAAAAAAGTGAAAAATCGCACGAATAAACGACTAGTACTTCCGGTAGTACTTCCGATTTAGATGAAAACGATCATGTCGAGTCCCGTAGTGTTACGTAACTAAAGTTACATATTTCAACTTCGTACGCCAATCCGTTCTTGAGATATTTTGTTCCCACACAAACAAAGAAGCGCGCGCGCGCACGCACATACCAATCGCTAAAAACATGTTTTTTGTGTTCAGGGGGCCTGAAAACGTGTATATCCGGTGAAAAATCGACATGAAAACAATACTTTCCTTCCCTATATAATCAAACGGGACAAGAGAAAGTAAAATTACACGACAGAGAGAACAGACTGAGTACGACCTTGAATTACGGTGAAATTATGAATGAACTTCAGAATGTGACGTCACAGAACAGCCCCATAGTTGTTTACTGTTAAGACAAGCTCATCGGCAAACCTTTTCAATTTTTTCCGCCATGGCACACACGCACCAATCTGTAAAACATGCTTTTTAAGATCAAAGGACCTGAAAACGTGTATTCCGGTAAAAATTCTATTCCGAAACCATAACTTTCCTTACCTATTTCACATAGGAAAAGAGAAAATAAAAATTACAAGGTACATGTTGTTGAGTTTCAACTAAATACGACACACCTGAAGTGAAAGTGAATAAACAATATTAAACTGTAAATGGAGAATTTTACGTCTTTAATAAGAATTCAAGCTAACAACAAAGAAGCCAATAAAATAACAGATTATTTTTGTGTAAATCACAAAATCCGTTTATTTAAAAGAGTTCAAAAAGTAGTATCACAGAAATTGAATGAGTAATTTTGGTTCGCTAATGAAGCAACAAGTTAAAGGGGTCATATATCACTGATGTAGATATTTTGCAGCATATCAACTTAATGTTAAAACACTACTAAAATAGCTTAAGAACAATTAATTAGCGTTGCCGCTCTTATTACAGTTAAAACTAATATTATCTAATTAATTAGTTTTTTTTATGTTTCAACGAAGTTGTGGTTAATTTCTTTTCTATCTACTGAGTTTTCAGAGTAGGCTTATTGACTCTGAAAACTTTCCAGTATGTAGCAATTTAGATATTGCATTTTTAATACATTAATGTGTACGCTAAATGTACGCAGGACGTACGTGCGGTCATTAAACCACATCTGTGTTAATTGTTCACGGTTGAATGAACGAATCAGAATTTAAAATAATACTGCTGCATTCAGAAAAACCAATTCTAAGAGCATTTCAACTCGATCATTTCCAAAATTAGTTCTGCAACTGTGAGGAATCTTTTTTAACGGAAAAGGTCCTTTTACTAAAATAGGTCCTTTAAGTGAAAGTTGTTAAATTAAACAGATAAATATTACGTGAGCCTATCTATTGTCATCAGTAGTTGATTTCAATACGGGGGCTAAAATTTCCTAAGCGGTTGAAAAGTGGTGTCCTAAACTGGTATGAAATCGGTCAGGATTTTCTTATAATTTTTAAGAATACAATAAGGCACGTATGGATGTAGTTGAGAAGATCGTTACAGGATTACCGAGATGGGAAAGAACTCAACATTTTCTCTATAAACGACAGGATATCTCAGTGCAGAATGCAGTGGTTAGAGCATGTGAACAGAATGAGGGAGAATAGGATACCTAAGCAGACACTGAGTTATAAGCCGGGGGGCAGGAGAGAACGAGGACGCCCGAGAAAGAGTTGGGCAGATTTGAGAGGTCGGAACAGGCAGAAATCCCTAATCCTTGACAGGCAGAAGATTTTTTTTGTTTTACGTCTGACTTTTGCACTTTCTGCTAATGCAGACGGAGAATGATGCGTGATGAAAATATTCCAGACCTGACCGGGAATCGAACCCGGGACCCCAGCGTAGAAGCCAGTTGCGCTAACAACTACGCCAACCGGACGGCCATAAGATAAAGGCACATAAATGAGCTAACTTAAAATTTTTTATAGTTAAAATAAATGCATTAATACTTCAATGATTAAGTTTAACATTCGTATCGACCTACAAAATTTATGGTCATTAATACAAACTTCTGTATGAATTACCAAGCGAGGTTTTAATAAAAATCAAAATTCCAAGAAATATTCGGTAAACGAAATGTAATGGGGGTAGAGGGTCAAAAGAGTAAGAAAGGGACAGTTTTCCGTCTTAGTTTTTTTTAACATCTATGCCCTTCTCTGACCCTAATCAAACAGACAAAATATCAATGTTACGGAACTGTCACCATTTGGTCAGAGAGCGCGTGCGTCGCTATTACTTCCAAGTTTATCCGCTCTTAACACTTTTTACAGAATTCAGCAGAACGATAAAATATATATATACACATACGTACACGATTGTAGTACATAAATATTTGTACATTTTCTTTTTTCGGTATTTTATAGAAATTACGGTGCAATCGTAACAAGATATAAAATATGACTGTTTTAATACGCTTTAGTGCAGTTTAGATAAGTTGCACAATAATTCTCCCCACTTTCAGTCATACAATGATACGCTGTTAAAGAAGAGCAATGAAAAACTACGATTTCTTGGTATGGTACTGAAGAGTAAGTGTAGCGGCCACTCCAAAGCGGACAGTCAAGAATCAATAACACCTCCCACTCGAAGACAAACGGGCTCTATTCTCCTAACCCGCACGCTACAGTAATCAATGTATCTGCGCGTTTTGCAAACCGACTGATCAAAAGGTGCAACAAGCATTCCGAAAGCCAATAAGTGACCATTTCGTATAAATCAGACGCAAACGTATAAACTGACAAATGACATTATTTATCACCCATTATAACACAAAATGTCATGTTCATTGCTGCACGAGAAACACAAATTTGAATTCGCGCCCCACACCTGTTGTAGTAATCGAGTACTCCTTATGAAATAAGTACTGTAACATAATTTAGCCCCCTGTACTAAACACGAAACATATAAATACACAACCGATTTAAACACGCGATAACTTGCTGAAAACGCGATTCCGAAGCCAGGACGACGGAAAAATATAACGGAAACAAAAAGTGGTCGATTGATAATAATATATTCTGACCCAAAAACTCATCCACTACAATAATTATTATTCTATTTTATTGTTTCGGCCCCCTTAAAATCAAGTAAAACGATTTCTCTCACACCTAATGTTTTCTGTTATCATTGCAATTTTTTACTAAACGCTTTCCTCCTTTCTTCTAACATTTTTTACTTTCTCTTTCCTATATCAATATATAGAAAGGAAAGTATAGTTTTCATGTCGATTTTTCGAAATATCTCAAGAACGGAACACATCGTACGAACTTGAATTTTAAGTTAGATACTACTACCGGACCCGACACGAATGTTTTCATCAAAATCCGTCAACCAGAAGTAGTTTATTAGTGTCATTTTTCACTTTTTGCTATTTTCTCAAAAACGGCTACTACGGCTTTTTTTAAATCGCCTCATTAACTAAATTTTTTATGCTCTACAAGATAGGGTAGGCGCCATATCTGCTGAAATTAATGAGGAGATTGTTTTCTCATAGAAAAATGTTGTTTTTTTTAAGATTGCGGCTTTAATATGCATTGTAGCGCAAAAATCTATATAATAAAAGTGGTAGACAATTTAAAATCCTACAACTTTTATTTGAAACATTTAAAATTTAAGCCTTAGTATGCATTTTACGACAGAAGTGTATATAATCAGATATATAGGAAATTAAAAGATCTACAACTTTTATTTGGAGCATTTTTCTCTACAGAGCCTAGTTTAGCGTGAAAACGCGATTTTCCGAATTGTTAAGCCAAACTGAGGTTGATTTTCATTTTGCATCATTCACTCATGATTAAAATATGGTTATGTTTTTTGAGGTTAGTTTTTATGTTTATTTCTAATGTTACATTACTAATGTTAAGTGTTGTTAATTATTTGCATTGGCAAGAGAAAGTGTGTGTTTCATACCAATTTTTTCATAATTTGTGTCCTCGTTCTTTTGGAACCCCATAAATTTTTTCAAGCGTTTTTCCTATATTAATTTCCGTCATCCATCCCACATTATCCAACACCACCATTGTAATGCATTGGTTCTCAAAGTGCGGGGGGGGGGGCAATGAAGGGTTTGAGGGGGCGCAAAGCTTAGTTTAAAAAGATAAATGAGGGTTTGTGTAGACTAAATAAATGAACTGAAATGTGCTTCATTTTTCTAACATGGGAACAAATTTTTATTTGGAATTAATTGGTCGTTATAAAATTGCATATTTAGTCTTAATTTTTGTTTCGAGTTATATTTGGCATTATGTACTTATTGAAAATGCATGTCCTGATCTACTGTAATTATGTTTTTAATCATTTCAACATTGAACCCAATAGGAAGACGCTTTAAACATGTAACTTAAATAAGAATTACCAGCAACTGTTAAAAAAATGCACACTTAATACATATGTATTAAGTGTACATTTTTAGTATGTATGTATTTAGTGTGCCATTGTAGTTATTGCACACTTAATACATATGTATTAAGTGTGCATTTTACAATAACAATATGACAATAACAATAGTCTAACAATAACAATATGTAGGGCTCGAAATAAAAAGTTTGAGAATCGCGGTTGTAGGGAATATTACAATAAAATTATTCTATTAGACTAATAATGAACAATTTTTAACGTAAGTCGTTATACCTTGGACAACTCGAATTGGCTCAAGCAGCTTCGGTGTTTATTTTCTCCACTCTTCGCCCCTCGCCATGCAACGACGGTACAGTCACAAAAGTATACAATCGCTACTGTAATGTGCGACTCACGCACGGTAACTACGCTTGTTTTCATTGTAGTTATTGTAATCTGTCAGACATAATGATGTGACTAATTTGTTTTCATATGATTTTCTGTTCCGTATTTATATTCAGACAAATTTGTTTAGTTAGTTGCGTAATTACGGTTGGAGTACTGTCAATGGGCAGCGATCTCCTCAATGTCTTAAAATTTGTCAATATTTGTATCCTTTTTTCAAATTTGCTTGTTGTTAATTTTATACAGTTGCAAATAAAAAAATATCTTGTATAGTCAAAAAAAAGTTAGTTGCGCAGTAGAGTATAGTTTAGTGAGTTTTTGCAGTTTAGTTCTAATACCCAGTAGTAATTTGAAATTTAAATTTTTACCGAGACAAATTAAATATTTCAAAATGAAATAATTATTTGTATGTTTGTATATTAAAATAAGGTTGTAGGCATGTGCGTACATTAAAATCTGTAGACCTTGTTGAAAGAATAAGTTATGGATATACTTTATGCGGAACTGTGTGTACACGTAGAGCAAGAGTTGTGCCAGTTCGAATTGTCCACAGTATACAAACATTTAAAAAGTGCTTGTTTGTACAGACAATGCCAATTTTTTGAACCACTAACAATTTCTAAAAAAAACAAACTTTGAAAAACGATTTATTAGTTAATCACAAGACGGAATCCTACGCTTCTTTGAATAAGCTGGACAGGGTGGTTCAATGTTCCAACAGAATCCGCTTTCAAATTAGATTGTATGTCCTTCTCCCATACCCAAATATTAGTCATTCCCTCCACCACGATAACAGTACTTCCTGGCGTCTGTATGAGTCAAGAAATAACGCACATTTTCAGATACACGGGGAACACGCAAAAGAACCTTAAATGCTAAGCAGAAGCACAACAATAATAATTCCCGGCTTTCGGAAACAGCACAAATTGTTCACCAACAAATAGATTCACTAGAACTATTTGCACTCGTAGTTCCCGAGCTACAAAAAATAGTTCTGGGGCCTTTTCAGTTTTCTGTATGCCATTATCAAATCCGAATTCCCTGAAGGGTTACACAATTCTCCCACTCCTGCGTCTATAGCGCACCGATCTGACTAGCAATATTCCTGCATAGTGTCAACTCCACTCCAATTTCAAAGTTAGTTACTACACAGTCTGCTATGAATTTTGTAGAGTTATTTAATAATATACGGAGGCAGATGCTGCAGAGTTACTTCAGGAAAAGGGGTTATTACATAATCCCATAAGATGTGACAACTAAAAAAGTATGTGTGAAACAATCACACGACTTTCTCTTCCCAATGTAAATAATTTTAAAAAAATAACGTAATAGTAAAATATACCCTAGTAATAGCAAACAATTCAATTAAAAAATATTATTTAATAGTAATGTAGTAGTAGCAAAATAAAACAACAGAATCTTTAACATAGTACTATATACTGGAACTGGGAAGGACATGTGTGTGAGTGCGTGTTGAGTACATGAGTACATGTGTGTTGAGTATTCGTACGGCAGGGAGTGGAAGAAATGAACAAGTGTGCAACCCTTCAGGGAATTTGGATTATCAAATCCGAATTACTTGATATCACTATCAGTGGTATACAGAAAACGGAAAAGACCCTAGTTCTGTTCTTATTATATGGTCAGCCAATTAAATGACAATCATTTAAGAACAGAAGAGATGCAAAAGACACTCTTTTATCAGAGTTATCTTCACTGAAAGTAATGTATTGCATTATACAGCCAGGACCCTGTGGTGAATGAAGTAAAGATGTCATTTGCAGGGTGGAAAGTAGATGAATTTTCGCTGATAAGCATATTTTTCCACTCAGTGAGAAAGGCATTCGTAAACCAACTCACTCTTACGTTTTACTTAGTAAAGCCTCTAAAGGTTCAAACCAGGCCCTTTCGGCTGATGACTTTCACAACAACACATCTACTAGCTCAAATCGAAACCCTTCAACTGTAATACTAACAAAAAATAATACATGAACACATGGATTTTTCAATATGTTCTTATCGCAACTGAAACCATTCTTAACCTAATTTTCACCCAATACTGTTATGAAATTAACAACACAAATCTTTAAGCAACACGTAGTCAGGTCTTTGTAAACGCATTAACTACAACGGTCATTGGTGACTATGATGAGATTTTACAATTTTAAATGTAATCCTTAATTGATTAAGCTGCATTCACAGCTTAATGGTCAATAACCAAAACTGAAATCATCATCTAAGCAATTAGCGTGTTTTACCTTCCCACTAAAGACAAAATAGTTTTATTATTAGTTAAATAAATTAATCAAATAGTTTTCAATTACCCCCCCACTGTAATGTAGAGACAGCGCGCTAACCTATAACACAGAGGTCCCGGGTTCGATTCCTGGCTAGGGTCAGGAAATTATAACACGTCAAAACCCACCGTAGTCGTTTATAATCGAGCAGTTAAGCGACTTTAAATAATCTAAAAAAAATTTTAATTACTAGACTTGCTCTTCTAAAAAACATCTAATATTCTTCAGTATAAGATATATACAGATTTTGTACAAAATTAAGCAGAATGGTGCGTTCTAAATATTGAAATGTTAATTTAGGCACACATACAGAGTGATTCAATAAGATGGAAACAATTTCAATAAGCTGTATTTCCTGAACTACATGTTATATTTTAATTCTGTAAATTACATTTGAAAGAGAAAGTTTTAAATTTTAATTTACATACATGAAAGTTTATAGATGTTCAATGTGTCTTCCTCCGGCTGCAGGTACAACATCTAGACTGTAACTGAACTCATCCCAAACTCTCTGACGCATGTCTTGGGTCACTGAGTTGACTGCAGCTGTGATACGATTCCTTAGTTCATTCAAATTAGTGGGAAGAGGTGGTATGTAAACTGCACTTTTCACAAACCCCCACAAGAAAAAGTCACCGGTGTGAGATCTGGAGACCTCGGTGGCCAAAACTGAAGTGCAGAGTCGTCATTCGCCATGCGACCTATCCATCGTTGACATATAGATTCATTTAGGAAACGCCGAACATTGCGATGCCAATGGGGTGGATTTCCTCAAATGAATGAAGATTCAGGATTCCAGCAGGACGGATGCTGGAAAATGTAATTTCCTGAATCTTCATTCATTTGAGGAAATCCACCCCATTGGCATCGCAATGTTCAGCGTTTCCTAAATGAATCCATACGTCAACGATGGATAGGTCGCATGGCGAATGACGACTCTGCACTTCAGTTTTGGCCACCGAGGTCTCCAGATCTCACACCTGTGACTTTTTCTTGTGGGAGTTCATGAAAAGTGCAGTTTACATACCACCTCTTCCCACCAATTTGAATGAACTAAGGAATCGTATCACAGCTGCAGTCAACTCAGTGACCCAAGACATGCGCCAGAGAGTTTGGGATGAGTTCAGTTACAGTCTAGATGTTGTACCTGCAGCCGGAGGAAGACAAATTGAACATCTATAAACTTTCATGTATGTAAATTAAAATTTAAAACTTTCTCTTTCAAATGTAATTTACAGAATTAAAATATAACATGTAGTTCTGGAAATACAGCTTATTGAAATTGTTTCCATCTTATTGAATCACTCTGTATTTCAGTAAATATTTCAGATAACTCCATGAATATTTTTGCACCAAAAATTCACATTTGTTTTTATCTTTTTAAATATCTTTGTTAATTTTTTTACTAAACAAGTAATTAAATATTTAAACATAAAGATTGTCAGCCGAGCTGAAAATAGATCACTCACTAAATATTATATTATCTCTCCATATCCAATATATTCAAGAAATTATAAATTACAAGTTAACTTTTTAATCATGGATTTTGCCCTGAAATTTGAATTAAACCCTTATATAGTAACAGACAGATATATACACCTGAGGTTGAAATTACAGGTTTCCAGAAACAAACATTAAAATTTAGATGGAAAAATATAGAATTAAAGATTTTGCTCAAAAGAACAAAACACACATATCACTAAACAATAGAATATTAGATGTAAAAGCATGGAATCATGGTTGACCTACACGTACAAAAATAAAAAAATACTTCTGAAAATAGTAACAAAACACTTGCCAAATACTACTTTAGGGTTCAATTAACCATACAATCTCAAGAATGGTCAGCCTGAGTGTACAATACTACACCACATTTAGGCCATGCTTACATTGGATGTGAGTAGCAACTAGTATCATCCAAGTAGATTTCTACTAGTGGCTACTCGTACGAGTGATACAAACAAGGAAATTCGTATCAGGTTGGTTACACTGCTTGCAAGTTGAAGTACGCACTCATTCGGACTCTTATGAGTGATTGGAACAAAACAAGTTGGTTTGTTTTTTATTTTCTTTTGCCTATATGAATATATAGGAAGGAATGTTTTCATGTTGATTTATCGAAATCGAGTTTTCATCGGATCTACAGGGTTCAGACCCCCTGAACCCAAAGCGAATGGTCTGTGTGGTGTGTGAACAGAATATCTCAAGAACGGAACATCATACAAACTTAAAACTTAAGTTAGATACTATACTACTACCAGACCCAACACAAACATTTTCATCAAAATCTGTCAACTGGAAGTAGTATTCGTGTAATTTTTCACTTTTTGCGATTTTTTCAAAAACGGCTACCACGGTGTTTTTTTTAAATCACCTCATTTACTACATTTTTTATGCTCAACAATATAGGGTAGGTGCCATGACTGCTGAAATTCTTGGGGAGGCTGTTTTCTCTTAAAAAGATTGATTTTTTATGATTGCGACTTAATGCATTTCAGCGCAAAAATTGTATAACAAAAGTTGTAGACAATTTAAAATCTTACAACTTTTATTTCAAACATTTTTTGTGTAACGCTTAGTTCAGCGGTAATTAGAGATTTTCTGTTTTTTTTTTCAAGATTTCAGCCTTAGTATGCATTTTACGACAAAAGTGTATATAATCAAATTTAAGTTAGATACTATACTACTAGGAGGCGAAGTAAGTCAGTGATCGGCTGGCTTGCATGTGCCGAAGCATCACGTCCAAGAGAGCACACCTGCTCCCTTACTTTCTGTAGCAGTTTTTCGTGCCCGTGCCTCTGGAAACTCCTCGGCATTTTAAGGCTACTCTTCAGCCACGCTTTGGTCTCGCCGAGGTGAGCTGAGATGCTGGGCTTCTGTCTGTCTATCCTAATCCTGGTCCCTGGCATCTAGCACTTTTTCTATCCGTGCTAGAGGCAACTTCTCCTACTGTAGTTCTTGCCCAACCCAGTGGTGTTAGGCGTACCGTGCCGAAGGGTGGATGGCACTGGGGCATTTCTTTCAGTGTCTTTAACGGTGCCTGTAGGATACCTGGCTCACTCCCTCAGTAAGTGTGCCTTACCCCTGTATGCGGGGCTCTGCAGGGGCGGACTAATACTTCCCTAGCTAATCGTGGGAACAAAAATGGAACCAAAGAAAAAAGAAAATAAAAATCAACAGGGGGATGAACGTCCCCAAATCGAGGCCCAACCAGATGTGGGGGGGCCGGAAGAAATCGCTGGGACTACAAGTCCCATGGATTTAGACATCCAAGGGGAACAACAGGCGAGGGTGGAAACACCTGAGCGCCTGGGTTCTCTGGAGGTGGCGTCTGAGAAGGATGTAGAGCTCCCTAAGGAGAAGGGAGAAACATCCGTAATACCTAAGGAGAAGGGTAGGAGTGCTCGGCTGAGTGGGGCTGCAAAGAAGCGCCTACGATGGTATCTGGAGAAGGGGATACCATACGAGGAAGCAAGGGAGAAGGCCGTTCGGCCTTTGTCTCCGAAGAGGGGGGAAAAACCCTTTAAGAGGCAGAGGTCGGATGGGTCGACTCCTGAGAAGACTCGAATACAAAATCACCCCAAGAAGAGGGCAAGAGGTCCTCCAACGGGAGATAAAGGTGTGGCTGGTCCTGGCATGGGGTACAGCCGGGTGGTTGCAGGTACCAGGGTGGGTATTCTGGCAGTCGGCTACCCAGAGGTGCTTCTTTCCAGGGAGCAGTTGAAGGCCACGGAGGAGGCGATCCTGGAGAGGGTGGAGGGTCTCGCGGCTGAAGGAGAGATTTCTCCTAAGTTCGTGGGCTCGACATTCAAGCCGGGATACCTTGTCCTGACCTGTAAGGATGAAGGGACGGCGGAATGGGTCAGGGGGATAGGGGGAGCACTGCAACCATGGAAGGGGGCAAGGCTGAAGGTGGTGGGGGAGAAGGACCTTCCCCGGCCTGTGGTTGTGGTGGGGTATTTCCCCAACAGCAAGGAGGATAAGTCGGAGAGGATCCTCAGGTTGCTGGCTAACCAGAACCGAGATCTACTGGTGGACCAGTGGAAGGTTCTGCAGAGGTTGGAGAACAACCTCATGGTCCAGTTGACGTTGGCGGTGGATGACCGGTCGGCGGTCAGGCTCCGGAGGTTGACTTTAAGTTCGGTCAGATACGGCTGCGGGCGAAGGGACCGAAGATGCAGGAAGGTGGGGGTGTTGCTGAGGAAGAGGGGGTTCAAGGGACGGAGGAGAGGGTGAGTCCTGATGACCCCAAGGAGGATGCAACAAAGGAAGGGGGGGCTAGGAAGGAGGCCCCGTCTTCTATGGAGGTAGGAGAGGTGGAGGAGCCGCCAGTAGGGGAGACGAGTTCGACTCTGATGGTGGCAAGTTCAGCTCAAGAAGGGGTAGAGGGACCCAAGGAGAAGGAGGAGTCGCCTCGGGTGGTGGGTAGTCCACCGCAGAGGAGGACGCGGTCTCCTAGGAGGGAGGAAAAGGGTCCTTCACTTAAGTCTGATGGTGGGAAGAGGGATGGCAGTCCCGGTGCCGGCTCGTCGGGGACGGGGCGGCATGTGCTCCAACCAGGAAGGAGAGCTCGTGGGCCAAAATTCCTGCAGAAGCAGGAAAGGAAGGACCACGGGAAGCACAGGCGGCATTGAGTGGAAATGTCTTCCAGGTGAACCTTCACCATTCCAAGGCAGCCTCAGCGGTGCTGGGTGAAAGGTTCTGCAGGGAGTCGCTGGAAATGGTGTTAATCCAGGAGCCATGGAGCAGAGGTGGACGGATTTGCGGACTCTCCTCTATAAATGGTAAGTTGATATATGATTCTAGTATATCCAACCCTAGATCATGTATAGTGATCAGAAATGATATTAAGTGTTTCCCTTTGTGTGTTACTAGGGACCTTGTAGCTATCTCCGTGGAGATGCAGAAGGGGAGTGGGAGGAAAGAGGCAGTGATTGCCTCCGCCTACTTCCCGGGGGATAGCAGTGAGATAACCCCTATGGAGTTTCGTCGGCTGGTGGAGGGATGCCGGAGACGAGGCCAGGAGTTGGTGGTTGGATGTGACTCAAATGCACACCACACCGTTTGGGGATCTACCAACACCAACAGGAGAGGTGAGTGCCTACTTGAATATCTAATTAGCAATGATTTGTATTTGAGTAATAGAGGTAATGAGCCTACCTTTGTGACCGCTGGGAGAAGGGAGGTCTTGGACCTTACCATCACGAGCGAGCTCACGAGGTATGAGATTAGAGACTGGAGAGTCTCTGAAAAGGCATCTCTTTCTGACCACAGGTATGTTGAATTTAGTATGTGCCTGGGGGTCGGGAGGAGTGAAAGAATGAGGGTACCGAAGTTGACAGACTGGAAGGGCTTCAGGGAACAGGTGCAGTCTGAGATAGAGGACGTCTGGGTTACCCCTAGGTCGGTGACGGAACTAGAAAGGGTGGCAGACAAGTTAAGGGAGCGTCTTAATAAGGCTTTTTGTGATAATTGTCCTGAAAAAAGACGAAATATGGTAAGAAGTGTGCCATGGTGGAATAGTCGGCTGGAGGAGTTGAAATCCAGGACTAGGAAACTGTTCAATAGGGCCAAATGCTATGGTGAGTGGAGCATATACAAGGTGGCTCTAACTGAATATAATAGAGAGTTGAGAAGGTCTAAGAGAAGAGCCTGGAGGTCGTTCTGTGAGGGGGTAAATGAGACCCCTGCTGTAGCACGGCTTCGGAAGGTTCTGAGCAAAGACCACTCAAATCCAATGGGACAGTTGAGGAGAGAAGATGGAACCTTGACTGAAAATATGGAGCAAACGGTTAAGGTGCTGTTAGAGACACACTTTCCCGGCTCGTTAGAGGACCGCCAGGATGAGGGTGAGAGGGTGAATTTGGACGGTCATGGTAGAGAAGTGGCTTTAGCGAGAAGGGAGGCCGGTAAGGTCTTCACGTTTGCTAAAGTCAAGTGGGCTGTGGGTATGTTTAAACCCTACAAATCGGCTGCCCCTGATGGGATTTTCCCTGCTATGTTGCAAAATGGGGGCAATAAGCTTATTAGGTATTTGCTACATATCTTTAGGGCCAGCTGTGCACTTGGATATGTACTGACGAGCTGGAGGGAAACTGAGGTGGTCTTTATACCAAAGGCGGGGAAACCCCCACTTGAGCCTAAGTCATATAGACCGATCAGTCTGACCTCCTTTGTGCTCAAAGTCATGGAAAAAGTGGTGGACAGACACATCAGGGGGGGGGCCTTACAAGAAAGGCCCCTTCATGGGTGTCAGCATGCCTACCAGACTGGGAAGTCTACGATTACGGCTCTTCATGATGTGGTTACACGGATTGAAGGGAGCTTAAGGGACAAGGAAATTGCCCTTTGTGCCTTTTTAGATGTGGAAGGGGCGTTTAATAACACCCTGTTCACATCAATCGAGAAGGCGGCAAGGAAGAAGGGTGTTCAATCTAGTGTGATTAAATGGGTTGGGTCCGTTCTTAGGAGTAGGGAGATAAGGACTCGCCTGGGGGGCAAGTCGGTGACTGGTGGGGCTAGAAGGGGATGTCCGCAGGGTGGGGTGTTGTCACCCCTCCTGTGGTCACTGGTCATTGATGAGCTACTCACTAAGCTGACGGAGGAGGGGTTCGAGGTAGTCAGCTATGCTGATGACCTGGTGATTCTGGTCAGAGGGAAGCATGAAACAACTATCCGGGAGCGTATGCAGGGAGCCCTTAATCTAGTTCACACCTGGTGTGGACAGGAGGGGCTGCAAATTAACCCGGGAAAAGTGGTGGTTGTTCCTTTTACAAGGAAAAGGAAGATGACACTGGATGCTCTGAATCTGGAAGGAGTGGATTTAAGCTACTCCCCTGAGGTGAAGTATCTGGGGGTTGTTCTGGATCGTGGCCTAACTTGGAAAGGCCACATGTCCAGAACTGTTGAGAAGGCTACAAAGGCCTTATGGATATGTAAGAGTCTGTTTGGAAAGACCTGGGGGCTTAGACCTCGGATGGTAAAATGGGCTTACGTGAGTAAGCCAATGCTCATTTTGCCAATGGTCACATACGCAGCCTTTGTATGGTGGCCAAGAATAAATCTGAGGACGGCGCAGGATCGGCTGAGGAAGCTACAGAGACTGGCCTGCCTGGGGATATGTGGTGCAATGTGCACATGCCCAACGGCTGCTATGGAGGCGATGTTTGATTTGCCTCCTCTTCATATTCAAGTGAAGAAGGAGGCGATAAGAACTGCCTTGAGGCTGGAGGGCAAGATCGGGATCCCATCAGAAGAGATGGGCCACACCGAGATCTTCAAAGTGATTGAGGGGATGGGTGTGGTGGGTGGTCCTCGGGACCGTATGGACAAAGCGTACGAATTCTCTGACACACTGAGGGTTGAAATTTTTGATCGTCAGGAGTGGGCGGAGGAACAGCCAGTGATACCGGAAGGAGCTACCGTTTGGTATACTGACGGCTCAGTGATTAGCGGAAAAGCGGGATTGGGGGCCTGGGGGGCCGGGGGGAAGATTTCCCTGGCCCTTGGGTGTAACATAACCATCTTCCAAGCAGAAATCTTGGCCATTAAGGTCTGTGCGGAGAGGTGTATTGAGAGGCGCCTCAGTGGGTCGCACATTTATATTCTGTCCGATAGTCAGGCGGCCATCAAGGCTTTGAGTTCTTGTACTTTTGAGTCGACATTGGCCTATGATTGTCGGGAAGTGTTGAATGCCGTGGCCAAGCGTAACGTGGTGACGCTGCGCTGGGTGCCGGGGCACCAGGGAGTGCCTGGAAATGAGAGAGCGGATGCCTTAGCAAAGAAAGGTGCAGCCTCTCACTTCATGGGCCCAGAGCCATTCTGTGGAATTGGTGAGGGCTATTTTAGAGGTATAGTCAGGGCCTGGGAAGAGGAGGCTAAAACCTCCTATTGGGAACAGGTGCCAGGTTGTGTACAGGCAAAGAAATTCATTGCCTATTCCAGCAGGAAGGCTGGGATATATAATAGACTAGGAAGACAGGACTTGAGGAGGGTAGTGGGCCTGATGACTGGTCATTGTAATCTTGGGTATCATTTATCCAAGATAGGAAGTGCTGAAGAGAGCCTGTGTAGATTCTGTCACGAGGCAGAGGAGAAGGCTGAGCACATTTTATGCAGTTGCAAAGTGGTTGGCTGCAAAAGAAGAGCGCTGATGGGTAAGGAGGTGTTAACACCTACTCAGGTAAGTGTACTAGATCCTAGGCAGATCCTGCGCTTTATTGAAAGTGTGGGGCTGGCCTAAATAAGGAAAGGGGCAATCACAAAAGATCTTTTAGGTCGCGGTGAGGAGGGGCTGCAGAAGCCTGAACGCCCAAATGGTAAAGTAAAAAAAAGTACTATACTACTACCAGACCCAACACAAACATTTTCATCAAAATCTGTCAACTGGAAGTAGTATTCGTGTAATTTTTCACTTTTTGCGATTTTTTCAAAAACGGCTACCACGGTGTTTTTTTTAAATCACCTCATTTACTACATTTTTTATGCTCAACAATATAGGGTAGGTGCCATGACTGCTGAAATTCTTGGGGAGGCTGTTTTCTCTTAAAAAGATTGATTTTTTACGATTGCGACTTAATGCATTTCAGCGCAAAAATTGTATAACAAAAGTTGTAGACAATTTAAAATCTTACAACTTTTATTTCAAACATTTTTTGTGTAACGCTTAGTTCAGCGGTAATTAGAGATTTTGTTTTTTTTTCAAGATTTCAGCCTTAGTATGCATTTTACGACAAAAGTGTATATAATCAAATTTATAGGAAATTAAAAGATCTACAACTTTTATTTACAGCATTTTTCACTAAAAAAGCCTAGTTTAGCATGAAAAAGTGATTTTCTGTATTATCAAGCCAAATTCGTGGGTGATAGGGGCTGTAAAAAAGAAGAGGATAGAAGCTTTTGAAATGTGGTGTTATAGGAAAATGTTAAAGATTAGGTGGGTGGACAAAATAAATAATTTAGAGGTTCTTAGGAGAGTGGATGAAAAAAGAAGTATATGGAAGCGTCTTACCAAAAGAAGGGATAGGCTAGTGGGGCATATCCTAAGGCATCCAGGTATTGGGCTATTAATAATGGAGAGTAATATTGAGGGAGTAAATTGTAGAGGGAAGCAAAGATTAGAATATATAAAGCAAATTACAAAAGATGTAGGGTGTTACAGGTATGTAGATATGAAACGACTTGCGCAAGATAGAACAGAGTGGAGAACTGCATCAAACCAGTCAAGAGACTAATGACAAAAAAACCCAAATTGAGGTTGGGTTTCATTTTGCATCATTCATTTAAGATTAAAATGAGGATATGTTTTTTGAGATTAATTGTTTTTGTTTACTTCTAATGTTTTATTATTAATATTAGGTTATATTGTTCATTATTAACATTGGAAAGAGAAAGTACTGTGTGTTTCACACCAGATTTTTAATTAAATATAATGTCACTAAAATTTTAGAAAAACTGATTCCAAAGTAATTTTATTACAAAATTGTACATCATAAAACTAACCTCAAAAATAAAAGTTAAAATACAAAAGTTACGATATACATTTCAGTTAACACAATACGTTATTTTTTAACTGCTCTTAGATATATTTTGTTTAGCTTCCGTTATCAGAAACTAAACATTATTGTCAACAACCAAACAGTAAGTGTTCATTGAATTTGCTGATAATTTTGAATTATTTATGGAGTAGAATTTAAACAGGGACGACCACTAAAAATTTTTTATTCACGTCAACTGGTTACCATACAGTTACTCATTAAATTAATGTTATTTAACATTATATAGTTCGTCTGTCATCTGACTGACTGGGCTGAACTAGAAGCCGAAACATTAATTTAAAAAAACTAGTCTTGACAAATACCTACATTACCTTATTAATTATAAAGAAATTTAAATGAGGAAACTTTTTGTAAAAATTACTGAAACCTTTCTTAAAGTCAATTTTTAAATTATAAATCAATGTAAAATATGTTTGATTTCAGGCGAGTTAAAAAAATGTCCAAAAACATTAAGAAGGGATGACAAAAGCTCAGTTTTCAAATGAGAAGCACTTGTGTTACATTTTTCACCTGAAGCACAAAACAATTCGTAAATGAGGCAATTTTAACAAAAATAGTAGTGCCGTTTTTGAGGAAATTGCAAAAAAGAGAAAAATCACAGGAACTAATTACTACTTCTGGTTGATGAATTCTGATGAAAATGTTCGTGCCAGCCGTCTTCAAGGCACTTTACTTAAGTTCCAGGTTTCAGCTTAATATGATTTTCTGTTCATAAGTTAATATTTTCATATACAGACCAAACAATAAAATACTGCTTTTTTGGGGTTCAGGGAATCTGAAAACAAATATTCCTGAGAAAACTTGATGTAAAAAATTTGACATTGAAACATAACTTTCCTTTAGGCCAAGAGAAAGTAAAGTTGAATTAAACGATAAAAGAATGAAAATACAAATTCAGCTAAACTTAAACTGTTTTCAGTACCTACAGAAACCTATGTTCATTCATAAAACAGTACTATAGCAATTTGTTTTGTCCAACTATACAGACAGAAACAGGTAGTAATAGTCATTAACTTTCCGTTACAGCCCTTTACAAAAACCTATGAATAGTAACATTACATTTTACTATTTAAACTCAATGAACAAGTAAGAATATTCTAAATTAATTCTCCACTCTAATTGGGATCAAACACGAATGATTTAATAAAAAATAAAAAAATGAAGCACCACTCCTCAAAAAATGTGAAGATTATGAAATCTTCCCACATAGTTCAATTTTTCATAACACTACAGTGTGAAGAAAACATTCAGCACACAAACATTTTACAAACCCAGATAAAAACAATCAAGTACAGATACTAACATTTAGCATGCCATTGGGGTTACTACTTTAAATTAATGTTTCGGCTTCTAGTTCAGCCCAGTCAGTCAGATAAAAAAATAAATCTTTATAATGCACCCTGCCGTTTGAAATTAATTCTATTTTATATAATGAATTTATATAATAAATTTCACTAACCTTCCTTTTTAACTGCATCAACTTTTTTTTTCACTTACACGTGTTTCGGTGGATCCACCATAATCAGAGTAAATAACATATAATTGAAACTAAAAACTTTATTTATTAAAAATCTATAGAAGATGATACAACTTCAGCCATTTGTATAAAACTGAATTTGTTTTATACAAATTTATATGACTGAAGATGTATCATGTTCTGTAGACTTTTAATAAATAAATTTTTTAGTTTCAATTATATGTTATTTACTCTGATGATTGTGGATCCACTGAAACACGTTTAAGTGAAAAGAAAAAAAATCTGGTGTGAAACACCCACACGACTTTCTCTTGCCAAAGCAAATAATTAACAATAAACCTAAAATTAGAAATAAACAAAAAACTAATCTCAATAAACATAACCTAATTTTAATCATGAGTGAAAGACGCAAAATGAAAATCGACCTGTTTGGCTTAAAAATACGGAAAATCACTCTTTCACGCTAAACTAGGCTCTGTAGAGAAAAATGCTTTAAATAAAAGTTGTAGATCTTTTAATTTTCTATAAATTTGATTAAATAAACTTTTGTCGTAAAATGCATACTAAGGCCGAAATGTTTAAAAAAAATCGGACCAGTTTTAGAGAAAATCGCAGAAGTGAAAAATGACATGAATAAACTACTACTTCCGGTTGACCAATTTTGATGAAAATGTTCATGTCGGGTTCGGTAGTGGTATGTAACTTAAGTTTCAAGTTCGTATGATGTTCCATTCTTGAGATATTTTGTATATACACACACACACACACACACAGACCAATCGCTAAAAACATGTTTTTTTGGGTTCAGGGGGTCTGAAAACGTATAGATCCGGTGAAAACTCGATTACTTAAAATCGACATGAAAACAATACTTTCCTTCCTATATATTCATAATAGGAAAGAGAAAGTAAAAATAATTGACGCAGTTAAAAAGGAAGGTTAGTGAAATTTATTTTATAAATTCATTATATAAAATAGAAATACTCTACATAGTACAGATTCTTCTTTTCATTACCTGAACACAAAAAAATTATACACTAATGTAATGTATCATTGCACAACAGTCTGGTACATACTAAATGCTTTTTAATGTACTTACAGATATATAAATCCTATTAAACAAAGTACTAACAATTTTTGATCAACAATAAATAACCCTTTTACTAATTGGTAAACCAAAATGTCAATAACCCTACCTAGTGTGTGATATTATAGGTGTGCTGTGTGAACCAAAAAAACAGAAGTCCAGTCTCTTACTAAATATTAAAACTGAATAACAAGATAAGTAGAACTAATAACATAAAACAACCCCACCAAAATAAGGAAAGGATTACACCGAAAATGGTCGAGCAGTATAAATAGCTTATTACAGACAATATTTTATAAACTAGCAGAGGTGTTGAAAGACAGAAGAAAATGTCAAGAGGGATTATAAATCATGGAGTAAAAGCCTACATCCCGCATTGGTTTGAAAATGACTATAGTCCAGCCTCTCAGTTTGCTCCTAATGTAAACAAATAATGACGTCACTGAGCATGCGCATTTTATCAAAATGTGTACACACAGATTAAAAAGTAACAACAATATACTTTCAAAAGTATTTGAATACAAAATACTTTAATTTTTTTTTTCTAAATGAAATTGTTAGGCCTACATCATATCATGACTGATGTTTTTAGTACTTTAAGTACTTATAATTTAAAAAATAGTTAACTTAATAGGAATACGACATCCGTAAAGTCGTGGACTCTAGCGTGCACCCTGTAGTAGGTGGCTTTGGTTTGTTGACAGTAAGAGCAAACTAAGAACGAGTGAACTATAGATAAATTCTTCATGTATAAGTAGCAGAGTCCTCTAATCAACATTCTTAACCCTTACAGTGCCAGCGTCCTAATATTAGGACGTCAAGATTTAGACTAAAAAATACCGGCGGCGTCCTTTTATTAGCACTTTAACTAAAAAGTTCATAGGATTTTAATTTTCACTTAATTTTTATACACAACGTATGAAAATAATAATTGAGAAATGTAAATTGAAAAAATACATGTAGACTTTTTTATGAATGTAATTAATTAATATTAATTAAAAAACATTATTTTTATTTTTTACAATACACAAATAACTTTTTTGTGATTTTTGCATAATTAAATTGGCTTTAAAGTGATATAGGCCTAAGTAAAATTGAGTAACATAATTTTTTAGGGTGATTTGTTTTTTAAATTAAAAAGGAAATTTTCATAAAAAATGTCTACCTATCATTTTATTTTTAAATTGTAAGAAATATGTTCCAAGTTAAATGTCATAAAAGATCAAATTTTTTTATGAACAAAACAAAAAAATCATTAAGATAGGTACCTTAAAAAATAGCCATGTTATGGATAGATATATAAAATGCTAAAAATCGCACAAAAGTAGGCGGGTATATTTTAGTCTAAATCTTGATGTCCTAATATTAGGACGCTGGCACTGTAAGGCTTAATCACATTTTCTAGATTAAGTAGCCACGACAAATTGATTGTTCTCGGTCTGTTGTATTAAACCCCCTCGCCAATAAAACCATCATCATTTTATTAATTAAGAAAAAAAAACTGATAACGGTAAGCCATTTTCAAAAATACAACTACACAAATACCTTAAAGGTTTCCATAATATAAGGTTTAACAGAGTACAGAACAGAACCAAGAATGTGTAGTTCTTTTTTGTAATTTGATCTGATGAAGTTTAACAATGACTTAAAATGAAAACAACATTTACAATAAATTGCATTTTATTATTTATAAACGATCTCGGTGAACATTCTAAAACAATAACTTCAACCAGAAATTTTCAGAAACACAGCTCCGACTCCAAAAATTAAAATTTTTACTACAGGCATATGCTAAACACCAAGATGTGACTAAAAATTATCCACTAAGATAAATCTCAAAATTATGACCAGTTACAAATTACAAAATTAGCCCTAATTACAAATTGACAAACAGGAGAGAGAGTTTGGCAATAAAGAAATTAGGAACAATTTTCCACAAGTTTTGTCGAATTAATAATATGACCAATATTGTCATTTATTGATCACAATACTATTATAGTAGTATCCTCCATCAAATAGGCCCAAAAAACTCATTAAATAAACCTTGAAACACAAAAATGTTATAATTGAATCACTAATAAAAAAAACAGGACTATAATGCTTTTCACGATTATTAAGCTCTGCTGTTTCACACATTTAGACCAATCAGAACATTTGCCGGCATTATCAGATTTAACGAATATCAGCCTGATAAACATTACACGCACATGCATAAAAGAGCCATAGTAGTTCACCCGTATCCGACATCTTGTACCGAACACGTCGATTATAGAGCGCATTAACATCCAATACTTTATACTACTATCAGCTGGTTGTATGTTCATAGGTTTTGTTATTGAAAGACCAAAAAAAATGGCTGACGAAATATATAACAGAGCTATAAGAGCAAGTATTAGCAACGTTGTTGGCAGATCATTAGCTAGCTATGAAGAGAGTAGGGTGCAATGCACACGTTCAAAGCTCATCAGCTTTGAAAAAATATATCGTTACTGTTATAAAGTATGTCTGAATAAACTAGTAAAATACTAGAGCACTCGATGCTGATGTTAAAGACTTAAATGCTTTATCAGTGATCTGTGCATCAAAATAGAAAATACAATTTCTAGGTACATCATTTATTCAATATAACAGACAACAGATTACAATACAAGGAAACCTCATTAAAATAAAATGATATCAAGAATAGAAAGTAGGGTTTCGGCACAGTAAATAAAAATTATCATTGTGCAATGCATATATTCAGAGCTCATCAGCTTTGAAAAAAAATATAGTTACTGTTGTAAACTATGTCTGAATAAACTAGTAAAATACTAGAACACTCGATGCTGATGTTAAAGACTTAATAATGTTTTATCAGTGATCTGAGCAACAATACAAAGAATACAATTTCTAGGTACACCATTTATTCAATATAACAGACAACAGATTACAATAAAAAAACCTCAATAAAATAAACTAATATTAAGAACAGAAAGTAGGGTTTCGACACAATAAATAAAAATTATCGTCAAAGTAACAGTATTTATTTCAGTTATCCTATTTCAAATAATCTATTTAAATCATTTTAAGATTATTTTACTGAATAAATGCATCAGAAAAAATTTTATAATTATCAATTAAAGACCCATGAAGTAAACTTCAGTTTAACGTTGAGAGGTCTCCCAAAACAACAGATTTTAACACAAAATGGACTGCATTTGGTGTTAAAATTATGAAGTTGTAGAAATATTGAAATAAAATTAAGGTCCTTGCACATAATTAAGCAGCCCAAGTACGGGAAGAAAATCAAAGATCTGCAATGAGCTTTCAATTGTAACAAAGACATTTAAAAAAAACAACTGTTTCAGCTTTATAAAACCAATAAATTCTACTCTATTGCATTTTACCCTAATCATATCATCAGCTGCTTCCAAAACAAGATCAACTACTTAACTATGTAGACTCCTCTATTACAACATTATATCAATTCAGTTGTACAAAATGATACCTGTCTGCAATATGTTTCTATAGACAATATGCACCTAGTCTTGAACTTTATTCATCAAAATTCATAAAAAATAATTAAATTTTTAACTCACCTTCGGAGAATCTATCTTCTTCTCCTTCCTGTTCCCTCGAGAGATTTTCTTCTTCAAACCTGATTCTGGGGTTTTAGGACTTTTAACAGTTTTTTCAGGTTTGGGTGGTTTTTCTCCACCACCAGCACCAATTTCTGAGGCTGTTTTATTCGACACAGAATTACTTTTATCAGGTACAGCAGAAGCCACAACGCTATATAACTTGCCATCTTGCAAAACAAGTCCTTTTTCTATCACTCTTTTCAACGATAATCTTAGCACACTGGTCCAATCGGACACCTCCGCCTCTACTTCCAATGCATGAGATTGCTGGATGTACTTTTCAATACTTTTGAAAGATGAACCACCTTTCTCATTTAATTCCCTAATAGCTTTCACCACTACTTTAGATAAATCAGTTTTCTTATTGATCACAATCTGGCGTCTTTGAAGGCCACCAGGATCCTTATACGTGCTCTGACCTTTATTAAAAACCTTTAATACACTACCTTCTGTAACAAAACGTTCTAAATGTTCTGTTATAACTTCACTAGAGAAACTATGGTGCTGCCTCACTGCATGGCAAATACGATCTACTGATGGCCTTTGTTTCTGCGATCTTATCTTGCGGATGGCATCAAGTATCCATTTTTGCCAAGTAGGTAAACCCACAGAGTCTTGTTCTCTCATTTTTGTGGGGTATTATCTATGTAATGAACAAAAGAGAAAGGGATGGGAGTTGTAGAACGTGAGTCCATGGAGGCAGCATCGCTACCAGCAATTTCTTTCTCACTTAACTAATCACATTATGCACAATTCACTGAACATAACTACACAGCACCTGAAACAAAAGAAATTAAAAAATTATTCAAGTTGGTTATTTATTCAATTTTTTCTATTTATTCAATTCAAAACCTGGGAGGAGAAAGAGCGAATCTGAAAATGATAGTGCTGGAAAATCGCAGTTAAAGTGTGAGAATGCTTTCCGGATAGTAAAGGCGAATGAATTTCAGTATTAAAATGCACAGATTCACATTATGTTACACCTTTATTCATACATAATATTATTACTGGTTGGTTAGGTCATCAGCCGAAAGGCTGGTTTGTACCTGTGGAGGTTTTACTAAGTAAAACAAAGAGTTAGGTGGTTTAACATTACCTTCCTCACTGAATGGAAAAGTATGCTTATCAGCATGCCGGGCCCTCAGAAAAGCACATATTTTCCACTCTGCAAATGACAACTTCACTTCATTCACCACAGGGACTGGCTGTATAATGAAATTCATTACTTTCAGAGGAGATAACTCTGATTAGTGTCTTTTACACCTCTACCTCTTCTGTTCTTAAATGATTCGGTCATTTAATTGGCTGATTATGTAATAAAAAACAGAACTATTTATTTTAGCCTTGCAACGAACAGATTGAATGTAAATAATTTGACACTCCACCTGTCTGTTATGGGCATAATATTATTACTAACAGTGTAAAATGAAAATGATACTATAAAATTTTAGATTATACTGAAATTAATATAAATTAATGAAAATTCAAACTGTTGTACTGAACACTAGGTATTGATTAGAAAATTTGTATCAAAAATACATACTACGATATAGTGCAGTCCAGTATATTTTCAGATATAAAGAAGAAATAATTACTAAAATCTGTTTTTAAAAAAAAAAGAGAATTAGAAAAAGGAAACTGAAAGGTGAAAGTACATAATTATAGACTATAGCGGACATCTGGCAATCTTCAGTGCAGTGAACAAAATAATATTGAATATTCGCCCTTACTCCTCTAAAATTACAGCAAAGGTTTCAGATAGTTTTATACACTTCACACTATCAATGCGATTTATTAAATAACAAGGGTAATTATTCTTGATAGCGGTATTAAAGTGTTCTGAACAGATGGAAAAATAGGACTCTGCAACAAAAAATGATTTTTTTGTAATCACCCTTCCTCCTCCCAGCTCCTGCATTTATTAAAGACAAAAAATCAAATCTATCAACAGATAAAAATAACACTAAATACTGCTATGAAGGCTACAACACCACAATACACAATCTTCAATTACTCACCAAAAAAAGAACCTTTACATAATTAATCAAACTAATTTTGTCTAACTGTACCACTATCATTAAAAAACAGGATACGATATAACTTCATTTAATTACAACAAAGTAAAATACCAATCACGAGTGGTAACACGGAACAAAATCTATTTAAAAGTGGATAATCTAAAATTCTGATCTTATAAATTTCTGTATAATCAAGACACTAATCAGTATACTCCTATATTCCTCTAATTGTTTCTATGGGGCGGGTTTCAATTTTCATCTACCATATAAAATTCTAGTAAACTAAAACCAGCCTGACACTAATGTCACGTGCAACACCCACCAGGATTTTCAAATATGTAAATTTAACTTTGGTTAACGAATAATTATCATTAAAAAATTAACAAACATTTAAGTTATTACAACTAAATACAAAAGAATTCAAACAGAAGACAAAATCTGTGTTACCACTGAACAGGCAATACTACAACACTGATAAAATCTAAATACTAAAATTAACTACACTGAATACAGCCCAGAGTAGTCAAATAAACACGAAATACCAACAGCGAAAAATTAAGTCAACATTGCAGAATGGATTATTAAATTTAAATGCAACAATTTACTGTCAGCGAATAAAAGATTGTACAACTATCAACAGAATAAGAATAACACTAAATACTGCTATGAAGGTTACAACACCACAATACACAAACTTTAATTATTCAACAAAAAAGAAACTTTAAATAATTAACCAAACTAATTTTGTTTAACTGCACCACTATCATTAAAAAATAGGATATGATTTCTACCACTGAATTTTTATTTTAAAATTCTAGTGCAGTCTTAAGAGTTCATAAAACAGGCGCAATGAACAGAATGAGTAAAATCTACACAATACTACAGTTCAGCCGTTCTTAGTTTGCTCTTACTGTCAACAACAAAAGCCAACTACTACAGGGTGCACGCTAGAGTCTGCAACTTTACGGATGTCGTATTCCTATTAAGTCAACTATTTTTTAAATTATAAGTACTTAAAGTACTAAAAACATCAGTCATGATGTTTAAATAAAAGTATTTTGTATTTAAATACTTTTGAAAGTATTTTGTTTTACTTTTTAATCAGCATAAACACATTTTGATATAATGCACATGCTCCTCAGTGACGTCATTATTTGTTTACATTAGGAGCAAACTAAGAGAGGCTGGACTATAGTTTATGATGATGTTTGGCAAAAATATAATCATTGGCATATAATCACTGGTGAATTAACACACTGTACAAGTTTTATAGTTTTACATTAAAAAATTTATTCATATTTTATAAAAAAAAAAAAATGTACTACAACCATAATATTCACAACCACCATTACACTCACAGAAATAGTTTTGATTTCAAAAAGTACATTCGATATTTTATGCTATCGTCAAACTAAAAAAAAGTCATTTCATTCAGCTAATTGTCAATAAAGATAACACAAAATGTTTATTTCATTATTTTTTTTTATTGACCTGCTAGTTCCAAGGCTATTGAAAGACAATCTTTTGCAACCTGTTGAACAAAAATTATATATACAGACAGAAAAATGTTTAGCAATAAAGTCTTTAGTTTCCTGCTCCACAAGTAGCCCACCAGATTTCCCCCCAAACAGTTAAATTCTGAGATTTAATTAAATTAAAAAATGTGTTATTTGCTGTGTAAAATGGTACGAGCTTTTCAACTGAATAGCAGTTTGACTTTTATCAAACACATTATCGACAGAAACCGAAACAACATCAAACTATAATAATATTTACTTGTAGATAAAGAGAAACACTATCAAGCATTCAACAGATTATTCAGCAGCAGTCAACTAAATGTCTACCCACATGTGCAATAATTGTTAGCTATGGCCAGATGCCAGTTGACTACACTAACTTAAGATGAAAGTTATTGTAATAAAATCTTTAACTTTAGGTATAGAAAATAACTTAACTGATAATTTTATTGATTCCTAAAAAATATAAATGTCTAAAAATCAACAAGATAAATCCTACAGTACTATCAAAAACAAAACAGTAATGTTCAGCAACACAATTATATTCCAGCCTTTTTAAGTTTGCTCCTACTGTAAACAAATAATGATGTCACTGAGCACACGCATTATATAAAAATGTGTACACGCTGATTAAAAAGTAACAACAAAATACGTTCAAAAGTATTTAAATACAAAATTTTTTTTAAAATGAAATCGTTAGGCCTACATCATATCATGACTGATGTTTTACGTAATTTAAATACTTATAATTCAAAACATAGTTAACTTAATAGAAATAAGACATCAATAAAGTCGCGAACTCTAGCGTACGCCCTGTAGTAGCTGGCTTTGGTTTGTTGACAGTAGGAGCAAACAATGGACGGCTGAACTATATACAACATGTACAAAATTTGTAGCGACCAAGAAAACACACACCAACACACAATTTTCTGCAAACTTTAACTACTTAACTTTTAATTACTTAACATTCAGTATTGATATAATAAAGAAAAAAAAACAACTTTCCGTAAATTTTAAAAATGAAACATTAAAAAAATTTTAGTCAATAAAATTTTTTAACTGTAAACAATTACAATTTCACTGACTCAGCTCATGTAAACAAATCTAGTTGTGAAAAGACAATAAGACAGAACTTAATACATTGTTAAAATCTAAAAGAAACTAAACATCCCTCTTTCAACATTATCAATAGAAATATCAGATGTAAGCTTAAGCTGCAATCAAGTAACAAATTATTTAGGCCTAACCTATGTATGTAACTATTATTAAAAAAAAGCAGTTATGTCAAACATTTACAGTTCACTTTTTTACAAGAGTTGAATACATAGGTCTACTAATACAGTAAATTGGTCACAGAGTGATTAAGAAATCAATAATAATAATTATCACCATAAAAAGTAATAATGACAATCTCAGACATACTAAAGCTGATTTTAAAACGCACAATAAAATCAAAAGTTGTCAGAATAAATATATTATAGTAGGTTGTAGGTCCACTAAATTTAATTAAATATATTACCATCTGTTATCAATATACTGGCACAGCCATGAATTCAATATTTAGTCTAAACAATTAAATGTAAACAAACAAACCACACAATAACCACACAATACAGCTGATCAATATAAACAAAATAATTGGATGCAACATATTAAATTGTGCATCTTCAAATTTATAAGCAACAAAAATAGGCCTCAACATTCATTAAAAGCTGAATCGCATAATTAATGCACTACAATAAAAAATCTGTTCCAACACGAAAAAATATTATATACACTTGAATAAGACAATTTAATTTAAGTAATAAAATGTTGTTTACCCCTGGAAATAGGACTTAACCAACAATCGCTGATCAATTTCTCAGTGAAGATTATTATCATGTAATATACAATTAGTCAACTGATTGCACTTAGTTACTAATCAAAATACTGTAAATGTCACAGGCCTGAATTCTTACAGCTAAAATGAAGCAAAAACCAATTTAAAATTACAATAACACTTTTAAAGATGTAAGAGGTTTTTGTAGAAGCTATCCAGGTCAAATCACTTTCAGTAGAAAGTTCATCAAATTAATTAAAAAATTAAACTCCAAATGAATTGTTTATAAAAATTAAATTTCTGTCTCAAACATACATCTACTAGCATATAATGCAAATAATAGAAAAGACAATTTCAGAATATAATAAACTACAGAATCTTCACCTAACCACACATAAGAATCCTATGATTTTAACATGCCCACCCAGCTTTGTCAAAGATGAAACAAGACAAAAAATTACCAGTTTATGGTACAATACATTAAATTCTGAGGTAAAAACTATGACATTCAACATCAAATAGTATATAATCAAATGGCAACCACCGATAGAAACTACACCTAGAAATTTGCGTATGGTTAGTATTTATATAGAAATCACATCTTCAACAAACCTGAATAGAAACCAGTAATTACGTAAACACAACAGACAGATAATAATCATTTTAAGATTATTTTAAAGAATTTTCCTAAAAGTAAACGCAATTTTGGCGGTTTACTAAAACAAACTTAGAAATGGTCGATTGTACGATGTAAATAAACTAAGGTTATACCCAAACACTAACTAATTCTACAACATAGACAAGACTTTCGTTTATAACAAGGAATAACGTAGTACAAGACTAAATGTCAAAATTACCAGTCGAAAAATCCGGAATTTCACATCAATATCAAGAAAGTACAAGCCCGGGAAGTTATTGTAATTACAAGAAACACCATGCATCCGCCCCGACGTTACTCAAACTGATGAAACTAATAGGCCTAATCCAACAATTGACTTACTTGTTTTCCAATTAAAATGCATATAATCATAAGCTGAAATCATAACAAGAATACACGAAGGAGTTTCTACAGTTGTCTCGAAATAAATCAGGTTGGAGAAAACAGGCTGATTTACTAAGAAGCTGCCTAATGTCGCCATTTTATCTTTGTTACTGATGCCCAGATAGACAAGAAAATTGTAACGTATTTCTAACAAACAACTGTTGGTAAATAAATACGATGAACATAAACTATAACACTAATTTACCTTTAATTAAAATGGCAAGTACCCTCCACAGAATATAATTCGTTTATGTTCAAAAAAACTTAACAAATCGTTTGATTACAATAGCACAACCATTGTGCCTGCAGTCAAATAACTTGTTTACTAGTTTATGTAAAGAATCGAAAATTTTAGTACAACTACATCGTTGTCGACATTATTTAATAACTTACATGTTTGTTAGTGACCCGTTCTCTAAATCACCTTTTTCATAAGCACTTTTGTTTCAAAACATTGAACTGGCAAGATGGCCGATCACAGGCCTGCCGCGCATCCGACAACTAGCCTAATGTTTCTTTTAGAACATACAAATTGATCACAAAGGGTTCACTCACATCCGAAGCTCTGACTGATAAACGCGTAGAATCAATACACGGATCTAATAATAAACAATACATTTATTTTACTAACCACGAATGAGAAGAACTCACAAATAAAACATAAATATAGGTGTAAAAATCAATATTATATAATTCCACATAACTGACGGATACATCACAATGTGACGAACTGCAAGCTTGTTCCTTTAATAATATATCATTGGCTCGTTGAAGAACGTAAGTTGTTATTGGTCGAAATAATGAGATTGTTTCCCGCGGTTTAACCAGAATTGTAAAAAGCTGATTTTTATGCTAAGTAGTCGTGAACTACATTTTGTCGAACATTCAGAGTAATTTGTTGAACGTAACTTAAGAGTCATTAGATAATACGTACTACATTGTATTCAATAACATTGACGCAGATAAATAATACATTTTGACCTGATTATTTAAATGTCAATTGAATTATTATCATTATTTTTTACATTTTTTAAATAACAAAACATATTTTATTTTTCTAGATTATGAACCAAAAATGTTTCTGTATTACAATGAATTATGATTGTAGAAAATTAGCATGTTATAATAACAAACAATAACTGTTACCAGCAAGCAAGCTTGGTAATGTTGATTGAAATAGAAATGAATTGTGCATAGTGTTAAAAAAAACATGTTGGGATTTTGTCATAAAATCGTAAGATAAAATTACAAAAGAATTTTTTTGTTTGAAGTTATTTGCATATAATTATTTTGGGAAATAATTATTCTCTAATAAAAATTAATATCCATTCCTTCAAACTAGCATTGGCGTATTTTTTTTTTTGTAACACTCTGATTTACCATATGAATAAAGGAAGTAGCTCCTCAAAAACATTTGTACCTTATTCCATTTAACTTTGGAATCAATGTATGAGGGTACAGTTCAACAAATGAGACTAATAGTATGTATGGAATTGCCAGGCACCAGTAACAAATCATGCATTATCAACATGTTTAAGTTTGTTTCTGGCACAATAATACGCTACTTTGCTTCATGCTTCATGTGTGTAGTTGAGTGTTTTATCATAAAAATTATTTTTTTTTGTCATCATTCTCTTGACTGGATTGATGCAGTTCTCCAAGTTGTTATATCTTGCACAAGTCGTTTCATATCTACATACCTGTAACACTATCTTTTGTAATTTGCTTTATATATTCTAACCTTTGCCTCCCCCTTCAATTTACTCCCTCAATGTTACCCTCCATTATTGATAGACCAATACCTGGATGTCTTAAGATATGGCCCACTAGCCTATCCCTTCTTCTGGTAAGATGCTTCCATATACTTCTTTTTCCATCCAATTGCCTAAGAACTAAAATTACCTCTAAATTACCTATGTTGTCCACCCACCTAATCTTTAACATTTTTCTATAACACCACATTTCAAAAGCTTCTATCCTCTTCCTTTCTACAGCCCCTATCACCCACGTTTCACTTTTGTATAATGCTACACTCCACACATAGTGTTTTAAGAAATTTTTCGTAATCTGTAAGTCAATGTGTGTAGTCAGTAAGCTATTTTTCAACAGCTTTTCTAGCTCAAGCAATCCTACGTTTGATATCACTTGTGCTTCTACCATCCTTTATTATTTTACTCCCTAGATAGCAGAATTCCCCAATTTCCTGTATGTTTTCGTTGCCTACTTTTAAATTTCCCATCTCTTCTAAACCGCTCTTGCCTAGTTCATTATTATACCTAATATAGTTTATTATCATGCCTAGTTTAAATTATCATACCTAGTTAAATAATAATATGAACAATTTCAAAAGCTGCAATTATTTTCTTATCTTTGGGATGGCCCATGCTAAGCATTTTCTGTGACTACAATTACGCATCCAGCCAAAAGCAGAACTGGGTGATTGTTTACAATAGTTCCACAAATAAGTGGACTAAACTATTCATTCACAGGTACAAAATTTTTAAAAAATTACCTTAATTTTCTATCACATTAAGTATGCTCAATATTGGGGAGTAGAATACCCTACAATTTTCACTTAGTGGTTACTTTACTGTGAAAATAAACTGTAAAATATTACAAAAAATCTGGTGTGAAACACTCACACAACTTTCTCTTGCCAATGCAAATAATTAACAATAAACCTAACATTAGTATTAAAACATTAGAAATGAACAAAAACTAACCTCAAAAACATAACCTTATTTTAATCATGAGTGAATGACGCAAAATGACAATCGAACTCAGTTTGGCTTAAAAATACGGAAAATCACGCTTTCACGCTAAACTAGACTCTGTAGAGAAAAATGCTCTAAACAAAAGTTGTAGATCTTTTAATTTTCTATAAATTTAATTATATACACTTTTGTCGTAAAATGCATACTAAGACCGTTAAAAAATCGTTAAGTGTTAAAAAAATCGATTTTTCTCACGTTTTCGTGAGAAAAAAAACAGAAAATCGCAAATTACCGCTAAACTAAGCGTTATACAAAGAAATGTTTGAAATAAAAGTTGTAGGTTTTTAAATTCTCTACAACTTTTATTATATAAGTTTTTGCGCTAAAATTTATATTAAAGCCGTAATCTTAAAAAAACAACGTTTTTACGTGAAAACAGCCTCACCGAGAATTTCAGCAAACATGGCGCCTACCCTATCTTGTAGAGAATAAAAAATTGAGTAAAATAGGCGATTTTAAAAAAAATCGTAGGACCAGTTTTTGAGAAAATCGCAAAAACTGAAAAATTATACGAATAAACTACTACTTCCGGTTGACCGATTTTGATGAAAATGTTCGTGTCGCGTCCGGTAGTGGTATGTAACTTAAGTTTCAAGTTCGTACGATGTTCCGTTCTTGAGATATTCTGTTCACACACAGACACACAGACACACACACACACAGACACACACACAGACCAATCGCTAAAAACATGTTTTTTGGGTTCAGGGGGTCTGAAAACGTATAGATCCGGTGAAAACTCGATTTCTTAAAATCGACATGAAAACAATACTTTCCTTCCTATATATTCATATAGGCAAGAGAAAGTAAAAATAATAAAACTAAATTGAATTTTATAAAAACAATTTTACTTCTTTTGTAACAAAAAAATTAAGAACTGATTATTGTAACTCCAAAATAAAAGTTATTGGTACCTTAATCAAATGCCTAACTAACCTGATAGAAAAAAATGAATAATAAGTTAATTATTTGTCAAGCTTGTCTGACTTGTAATAAAATAATTACCACCGATCACCTCAGAATGTTATGCTGTAGAATGGAACTAGACTGGAAGTTGAAAGTTCCTGATTCAGTTCCCAATTAGGTAGGGACTACTGACTAGCATGAATAAACCATTGTTATTATTCTGTTTAAATGTTTCAGAGCTAAAGTGGTAACTATTGAAGGTGCAGTTGACGGATTATAAACTTCCAAAAAACTAACATTTTTTACAAATTTAATTGACTATACTATTTTTCAAAGCTGATGAGCTTTGAACATACACATTGTCTCCTACCCACTTCATAGCTAGCCAATGATATGCCAGCAACATTGCCAATACTTGCTGAAATAGCTCTGTTATATATTTTGTCAGCCATTTTGTTGGTCTTTCAATAACAATTATAACCTATGACATACAACCAGTTGATTTTATTGTGAAGTATCGCATGTTAACGCGCTCTATAATCGATGTGTTCAGTATGAGATGCAAAGCTCGAGTAAACTACTGTGGCTCTTATATGCATGCGCGTGTAATGTGTGTCAGGCTGATACATTCGTACAATGTGACAATGCTGGCAAACATTATGATTGGTCTAAATGCGTAGAACAGCAGAGCTCATCAACAGTGAAAAGGATTATTGTAAAGCACAGTTGGTGATGTTTTAAAGTACAGCTGAAGACCCTGATTTCAATACTGTGATATATGCCAGCTGGACATTTGTGTTTTGACTATGTGGCATTTGTTATTAATTATAATAATTATAATGTCAGTTACATTTTTATCCTCTGGTATAAGTAGAATGTTCTATTTTTTATTTATTTCTCTACATTGTTCTGTTGTAATTTGTATCCTTTGATCTTGATTTTCAATGAAAGCAACTGCTCTTTCTATACTGAGAATTGTTAAAACAGTGGTTAAGTGAGTTTGTTGAAAACAGCTTGTACATAACATGTTCCATATTGAAGCAGTTTTTCAGTGATTCAGGTTTATGTTTCGTTTAAGTTTCTGATTAAAGTTTTAGAAGATTTTGTATTAAATTTATTTTGTTATTAATTAAGTAGTGCCCTCTTCTGTGGTGTAGAAATTAGTGAGCAAGCCTACCAAGCCAGCCAGCCGCATTGGCGTAGTTGGTAACGTGCTCGCCTCTCATCAAATGGTCTTGGGTTCGAATCCCATTCAGGCAAGGCATATTTTCGTACGTTACAAAAAATCATTTCATCCTCCACCGTCTTCATTAGCAGTAATTGCAGAAGAGTCGAGCATTAAACCAAAAAAAAGAAAAAAGCCAACCAAGCAAAAGGTCCTGGGTTCGATTTTGGCTAGGGTCTGGGAATTATTACAAAATAAAAACCCAATTTTTAATATCTCAAAGTAATTACTAATAACCAAGATGTTGATGTGACTTAGAATGAACTAAAAAAAGTTAAGTAGTTTAAGGGAACAATTAATTTAAGTAATTTAGTTTAATTTAAAAGGTTTTGTTACTTTTAGAAATTACCAGATCCTGAAAGAACCTGTAATAAATGTCATAATAGTTCTCATCTCATCATTAAAATATTTTTTAATTTTTGTTACTTGCCCTTATAAACAAAAGTAATTGTATGTGTGCTCTAAAATTTATTAATGTATTTTAACTGTGTGTTATTTGTAAATACTTTTTTAAATGTTAAATTACTGCTAACCAAATTTTACTTTTTGAAGTGAATTACATTAATGGGTGTAGTTCTGTCATGAGTTTTTTGTCATTATTTTAATTTTTTGTGAACTGTTAAATTCTTTTGCTTTCTGTAGATTATGTAACTAACATTAAGAGAAAAAATTATTTCTGTATACCCTCTAAATTACAATATTTGTGCGTGTTACAGGTACTGAAGTCACAAGTATGGATGGGCTGTGAGGAAAGGAAGTGAAAAATTGACAGTGCTGCCAACCTCAACAGTCAGACACTACTCGTACATTTCTTTACCGTGCAGTTTCTACATTCATCTTGTAAGCTGTGGCTTATTCCAAGAAAATGTTTTCTTCATAAACCTCATAAGAAATAAATGTGACCTGTAATATTGCCTATAGCTTAATTACATGACTAGAAATGTTTGATTTACTGAAATTACCAGCTACCTTATTCCATTGGAACAAACTTTTCTATGAATGAATCGCCTGCTTTACTTTCGCTGTCACCAGTGTTTTCACTATCAGTCTCACTGGTATCTACCTAACTGTTTCCTTTTTTTACCAGATGTGAACAAAACTGTTGAAGAATAGCTTTTTCACGTCTTTAACTAACTTCTTTATTTTTTGAATTGTGGAAAGAGAAACATCACAGTAGTTAGCCACTCGCTCATGGCTATTTTTAAGAGCCAGGGGAAAGGTTTTTTGTTTAGCTTCAACTTCACAGCATTTTATTACACTGCATATTAGATTTCATTCAGCACTGTGAATAGTCTGCCCATGTTTTCGAGAAACTAACATTTCTGTTTACGGTAAAAAACAGTTATATTCATATAGTTAACCTACAAAAGGTTCTGCGATATACTACTGTATATGCTGTGGGTATAGTATAAGTTATGTTTGTTGTACTGAAATTAAAGCAGTCGCGCATGCGCACTGATGCTTTCCCCCCTTTACCCCTTGTTGCAAACAAGGGCAAACTCGTGACTGAAGTAACTATACAGGATCAGTTTCCTGCTCTTCATTATAAATAAATGTTTATTTATTAACAATATGAAAATATTAAAACATTTTTATTCAATTACCTAGTAAAAGATAATTTACTTCATGGTTGCATATATGACAGTTACATACTTCACTTAGTCAATGACACGTTTTAAAACTATTATACTATTTTAACCATAAAGTATAGGATCTTAAGTGACAACATTATTCTTTTATTTAGAAATACAAAATTATAACCAGTAATCTAGAATTTACTGTTTTAATTTTACCACAGCTTTGTAGAGGCTGCCTCCATAGTGTAATGGTTAGTACACTAGCCTGCAAAGTGGGAGGTCCTGGGTTCAATTCCCAGCTAAAATCTAGAAATTATCTCGATTAATAACCCATTATTCCGGTTCCATAACCTACTGACGTCTCTAATGGCCAAGCTGTTGATAATCGCCGGCCGCGTTGGCGATGTTGGTAACGTGCTCGCCTCTCATCACGCGGTCTTGGGTTCGAATCCCACTCGGGCATGGCATTTTTTCATACATTACAAAAAATTCATTTCATCCTTCACCGTCTGCATTAGCAGCAATTTGCAAAACAGTCGGACGTTAAACCAAAAAAAAAAAAAAAAAAAAAACAAAAAAAAGCTGTTGATAAGACTTTAAATAAAATTTAAAAAAAAACTGGCCACTTCCATGGGTAGTGGTTACCACGCTAGCCTACCAAGCGATAGGTCACAGGTTCACAACCGGCTAGTGTCTGGAAATTATTACGCGCCAAAACCCAATGTTTCATACCCTAAAGTAGTCACTAACTACCAAGATGTTGATGCAACTTAAAGGTAATGAAAAAACTTTTCAGCTCTAGGTACCAAGTAAGTTATAGTTAAAACAATATAAATTTTATTAGCATTTTCAATTACTAAAACCACCCAACGCAAAACTGGGAGAGTATTAAGTGCGGGAGAGTATAGGCTAATAAAAGATTGTCTTCTGGTCGAAATACACCGGTTTGTGTGGATTTTAGACAAGTTTTGGTCAAAAATTTCAGAAAACATTGAATAATCTTCGTGGCCGAAATACACCGTTTAGGTGATTTTAGACAATTTTTGGTACCTAGTACCTACAATGTTTGTCAAAATATACGTATAATAGTTTTTTGGCCGAAATACCCCTGCTCGGGCGATTTGAGATGTTTTTTTGGTAAAAAAAAAACAACAATCGTCTCATATTGGCAAAAATATGCCGCCGTCAGGGGCGATTTTATTCAATAATCATAAAATCGACTTTTTGGCCGAAATAAGGAGTTTTGGGCGATTTACATAAAAAAAGTGTAGTCTACCTATTAGGTAAAATAATCGTCTCATTTGAGCGATTATAGACGTTATAAATAGTGTAACAAATATAAAATCGTAGTTTTTGGCCGAAATATGTCGTTTTGCGTGATTTTAGACGATATTCGGTCAAAAATGTCAAAAACAGAATAGTAATGTTTCGTCTGAAATTCGCCGTTTTGGGCCATTGCAGAAGATATTGGTCAAAAATGTCAGGAAATAAAAAATTGTCTTATGGCCGAAATATGCCGTTTTTGAAAATTTTAGACTGTGCATAATTATTAACTTTAACCCACATGGTATTTTAAAAATAGGTGTCACTTTTTGTATTGTAAAATGTTACACAGGGATGTTACCATATGACCCTACTCCCGCTTAAAATACTACTCAAGATTCGGATCAAAGATGGCTGACAATAATTTTTGACCTACTACAATATAGACATTTATCTTCGCATATTTGCTGTTTTGGTAGTGTGTTAGTTTTCTGATTCACAAAATTTAGCTCAACCGGCTTTTAGTACCTTCTTCGTTCTAGTACTTGTTGATTCAATTTACTTGAACTTCAATGACCCACGTGATTGATTCAGTCTCAAATTCACAATATTGGTATTGTTAGTGCAGGTGGTGTTTACAGCGTGACGTGTAAGCTGAATGTTGTTGACGGTGAGATTACCAAAGCGAAGCTTTCGTAACGTGTAGATCTTGTTTTCTGGTGGTGTGTTTTAAAAATAGATACAATCTAAACGTGCACATCAGTAAAATACTGTACTGGATCACATTCAAAAAAATATTTCTCTGATAATTTTTTGGTGAAAATATATGTGTGTTTGGTGTATTTGAGTTTCCGGATTATCATAAACTACCGACCGGCATTCTGTACTAGGTTATGAGTTGTAAGCTACACAGTATTTCTACATGATGATGTTAAATAGTCTTGGTAGTTGGTCCATTGTTTTATTATTAGGACTGTTTTCAAGTGTTTCGTATTACATTTTTAATGTTATATATTATGTCCAGCCTACACCGTTCATTGATGAGGTATTTCATATTCCTCAAGCCAGAAAGTATTGCAATGGAACTTTTAACGAGGTAATGTGTAAATAATTTTTTTGTTTAACCTTTAATTTAATTTTCCTCTGTGTATTGTTTAGATTTACACCCTGTATGTATACTTATTTAGTACATATAATTTGTCATGACAAACTGACGAAAGTGTGCATGCACTAATATTACACTGAAGATGGATACATGATATCCGAAAGGACCTATTGACTTTTTAATTCGGCGAGAGTCATCTAGTGTGTATTTGGTGGCTTTTTGTATGTTTCGGTTGCATATTTTTTAAGGTTTAAGCTAGATAAACATTTGTTTTTACTCCGTTTTTGGATGGTAAAGTGAAAATTTTGTTGCCAGGTGTTCTATGTAGGCTACATACTTTTTTCAACAAAATATTTATTCAAGAGAAAATTATGTCTGTAGCATGAGAAATATTTTGAGAGCTAGTAGAAAGGAAGTGCATGCTCATTGCAGTACTTCTGTTCAAAATAAGTCACTGTCTCTAAAATACCACTGGTGGTCTTACTGTATTTATAAAGTATTGGTGTACTACATTTTCACTTTTTTAAGTTTATATGGCTGTTTTTGTTCCTTGGCTAGAGCTACCATCATGGATTTGATAATACTAGTCTTAACAGATTTATCTTTCTAAGGTTGACACTTTGTCTGTTGACCATGCAGATTTTACGTGCTGGCTATTTCGTTGTACTTTGCTGACAATACACCTGGTGCATGATGGAAGACTTCTACTTTTACCAAAGAAAAACTTAGCTCAGGGGTTATACATTGTTTCAGCAGTGAAAGCAAGTACAGTAATCAAGCCCCAGAACACTTTTTTCATACAGTTTGTATATGTGTAATTTGTAATAGGTTGTCTCATCAAATAAGAAGTGTTAATAAAAAACGATAATGTTTGTTTAGTTTTACTTTTGGCCGGCCTGTTGGTGTAGTGTTCAGTACAACTGGCGTCTATGCCAGGGGTTTGATTCCTGGTCAGGCCGGCACTTTTTCATTTTTTAATCACCTGATATCATTACCTTCACACAAGCCAAAGCTTTACATTCTTTGAGTGATGGTGAAGGGCACCATTGCTTGTAACAGTACCTATGAAGGTATTGTTAGATTCTGCAGTCAGATTCTACTGTTTCAGAAGAATCCGCTACATCAGTTGAGTATATAAATTGCTCTTACCATGAAACTATTCCATGTAATTTTCTACACTTGTGATTTATAATCATACGGTCATTTTTGGTTGTGATGTAGGCCTATGGTTCATATTACAACTTACTGCCCAGCTTCATTAAATTTTTTTTTTCAAAAGCTTACTGCTTTTCTTTTGTTAATAACATCTTGGTGTAGAAAACAGATTTTTTGTATTATGAACTGTATGGATTGCTCTTACAGGTTGTAATTACTGCTGATTTTAAAATGCAGTTGAAAAAACTAGGAACTCATTAGTTCTGATTAAAATCTTCACAAGTTGATACAATTATCTTGGTGTAAAATAATGAGGGATTGTGGTTTTTCCTAATTAATCGTGAAGTACATCTTTTCAATGTTTGCAGTATCTTCAAGTATATATTTTGAAGAGGTTTTAGCAAAACTAACCATAGTCCAAAAAACAGCAATTTTAGTTATGCACGCCATCATCTTGAAGTGCACCCTGGCGTCCATTATGTGTATTAATCATTATTGTAAAAACAGCTATAGTTACAATAATACAATGTGTTAAAAATAAACAACTATAGTCCGTCTTGTTTTATACAAAACGTGCCATAGTCCTTGGACTAAGGTTGTTTTTTATCACAATTATAAACTGTTAAAAAAAGGCTATTCTTTACTTGGTTTCTTTAACTACCGTATAATATGGAATCACCTGAAAGTGATAGAAATCGAAGTGATATATCGTTTTTTACCATTAATTAATTATAAATTAATTTTACTTTGGAAGTACAAAAATACAGGTGGTAAAATTTTGTCAAAAACAACCTTGTCCAGGTTTTAATTTTTATTTTATTACGTAACATACTATTGGCTTTCAATAGATGTTGAAATAATTAAATAATTTTCTTTTCTTAAATTGTATGCAGAATAATGTTACCACAATATCATGTGTGTAAAACTATAACAACAGACTGGAGGACTTTTTTTAATCCTCCTGAAAAATTTTTATTTTTGGACTTTTTTTGTTTTTCCTAAAACCACTTCAATTACGCTTACCATGGTCATTTTTGAGAAGAATCAAAAGGTGTCTGGTATGTTTCTGTATAACCTGCTGGTCAGGTTTGTACCTATTATCTTTAGTGAAGAGCTGATTTTAGCAACTTTCCTTTATTCAGTGTTTTGTGTGAGACACCTTGGGTATGTCTGAATTCCTGAAAAACCCCACTTAAACTGAAGTTTCTTGCTATACTAAAGCATAGTTCTAGAAAATAAAACACAAAGATATATCTTTTTACTTTCTCTTGCCTATATGAAAATATAGGAAGGAAAGTATTGTTTTCTTGTCGATTTTTCGAAATCGAGTTTTCACCGGATCTACATGTTTTCAGACCCCCTGAACCCAAAAAACATGTTTTTAGGGATTGGTCTGTGTGTGAACAGAATATCTCAAGAATGGAACATCATACGAACTTGAAACTTAAGTTACATACTACCGACCCGACATGAACCTTTTCATCAAAATCGGTCAATTGGAAGTAGTAGTTTATTTGTGTAATTTTTCACTTTTTTGCAATTTTCTCGAAAACTGGTCCTACGATTTTTATTAAAATTGCCTGGTTTACTAAATTTTTTATGCTCTACAAGATAGGGTAGGCGTCATGTTTGCTGAAATTCTTGGTGAGGCTGTTTTCATGTAAAAATTTGTTTTTTTAAGATTGCGACTTTAATATGCATTTTAACGCAAAAATGTATATAATAAATTTTGTAGAGAATTTGAAGTCCTACAACTTTTATTTCAAACATTTTTTTTGTATAATGCTTAGTTTAGCGGTAATTAGCGATTTTCTGTTTTTTTCTCACGAAAACGTTTGAAAAATCGATTTTTTTAACATTTCGGCCTTGGTACTCATTTTACGACAAAGGTGTATAAAACCAAATTTATAGAAAATTAAAAATCTACAACTTTTATTTAAAGCATTTTTCTCTACAGAGCCTAGTTTAGCGTGAAAGAGTGATTTTCCGTATCTTTAAGCCAAACTGATGTTGATTTTCATTTTGCGTCTTTCATATATGATTAAAATTAGGTTATGTTTATTGTTAATTATTTGCATTGGCAAGAGAAAGTTGTGTGAGTGTTTCACACCAGATTTTTTTATTTATTGGCCAATTTTGGCTGTAGGTATTATTGCTGTCTATTTAAGTTAAAAGTGTAAGAATAAGTTTTATAATGAATGATGTTTTGGGAACAGCATTATCAGACTGACTACTACCATTTTTCATTTTATACGTGAATATTTTTATGACTAGACCTGATTATATTAAAAAAATGTATTTATTGTTTTAGTGGGATCCAATGATCACAACTTTGCCTGGTGTCTATTTATTATCCGTTGGGGTGATAAAACCTGTAGCTTATCTACTCAGTGCAAATTTGTGTACAACATACGTTTTGCGGCTTACAAATTTGGTGGCTAACACGATTAATTTATTTTTATTCTATTTCTTGCTCAAAAAGATATATCGTGCAAAAGTAAGTATTTGTTAAAATTAATAACGAATTAATTAGGTCTTATGTTTTTCAAATATCAAAGAAAACTAAAATATACTCCTTTTATTTAATATATTTTTGTTTACTGAAAATTCAATATACATTAAACAAAAAAAAGTTCAGGAAAATAATTCTAAAATTCATAATAGATTTTAGATTTATTTTCTTCGCTTAAGTATAATCGGTTAATTATAAAAGTATTGATGACAAGAAAATAGATCACCATTTATGAACCCGTAAAAGAAATGTCTTTGATATATCCTTACTAATAATTTCATTAAATGTGTGAAGCAGGATCATGTTTATCTTCAGTAGGAACACCGTATGTGTGTTCATTAATCGTTTCAATATCATATTTTAGAAATGGCATATTTAATGGAACACTTTTAATCGTCAAAGTTATTGTAGCTATATGCTAAAAAGTTGAAAATTACATAAACTTTAATTATTATTATTTAATAATTTTTTTATTATTTAATTATTATTATTATTAATTCCTGAATGAGTTGGATTTTGTAAGCATGCAAATTAAGATCAGTCCGCTAAATCTTCCATAAAGTTGATGGACACAGCTCCAAGTACTGTGCACGATGGCGGATGGACTCATTCGGGTATTCCTCAGTGCTACGCTCTACAGCAGCAATAGCTTCTTCAGTACGCACTGTATGACATCTCAAAGGATGTGTGTTGTCATTCAGAGTAAATGTTGACCGAAAACGTTTCATTGTTGAGCGAATTATTTGCTCTGATGGATGATTATGTCGATCATAAAACGGACGTAGTGCGCGATAAGTTTCACAAACCGAACCATGATTTTCAAAATAAATCTGCATAATTTGCAAGCATTGTTCAGGCCTCAGTCTATTCATTATAAAATGGCAAACCAAACTGAACATAAATAATTACAGAACAGTTTTTCAAAATGGCCACCATGGAAATCAGTACTGCCAACTTAAAGTTTTATACCTCTAAAAAAAACACCCACTACATTTCTTGCTGTTGTGATTTTCTTGCTATTGAAAATTTTTACCATGAATTATTAGATCTCTCAATAAAAATTGGGGATAAATCCTTATAATGCATCCTGCTGCTTGAAATCAATTTTATTTCATATAATAAATTTCACTAACCTCTTTAAGCTGCTTTAGTTTCTATTCAAATGGTATTTTGTAGCCTTATGATAGTGGATCCACCAAAACACGTGTAAGTGACAGATAATAGAAACTAAAGCAGCTTAAAAAGGTTAGTAAAATTTATTCTATAAGTTTATATAAGGAATAGAAAAATTTGGGAGTTGAATTCCCAGTAGTGTCCTGAACAACCTTGCACATTATTTGGGGTGAAGTTGTTTTTTGAATGCTATTTCGGTGATGTAATTTCCACTTCCTCCAGTATGTATATGACATCCGTTAATGTAAATGATGTGACAGAGTTTCCTCAGAACAATTCCAAAGATTTAAATGTGATGAATTTGTTCAAAATTTTTGTAAAAAGTGTCATAAAGTTTGTTCCTAAATATTGTAAAATATATGAATAAGTGCGCATTTCATTTTGATTGACACTGGCAAAGAGATTTTTATAACATTCAGAAAATAACTGAGTAAATTTAAATCCGCTATTACGTTTGGTCCATCTGATTTGTGATATTTATTAAAACATTTTCTGATAAAGCATTTAATTTTGTGCCAAGGAAACTTATGAATTACTAACAAAAACGTTAGACTTGATATAACTACATGGTTGAATAATGCTTGTTAATAAGACAGTTCTGAATGATGTCTTAAATAGTTTTAAAAGTATGGGAATTTCTTTCATAGTGAGTAAATATCGATATAGTGTTTCAAAAAATGGGTTAGTATTTTTACCAACCTGTTATGTCTCTAGTTACAGGTTTACTCAGAAAACACAGGTTTACAGGTTAGTCTCTGTATCATTGTATTTTTTGGGTTCCATAGGTTAATTACTACGTATATACATTAAGTGTTTATATAATATTTTGTAAAACAAGCTCCTGAATTGAGCCACGTTTAACTTTTATACTTTATTACATGAGCAGCATTTTAACCATCGCAATACAACTGATGTAACTGCCATTAAAATTTATTGTAATAACAATTTTAACATGTATGAATATGCATACACCTAATTAATTATTCAGTTACGAATGAATCAGTATGATTATGGATTCATTATATTTTGTATTCATTTTAATTTAAATCTAAATAATTTTATTCACTTGTTTTTTGGTCTTTTAAGTGAAAGAAACTGCAAAAATGATTCTATTTTAAAATTTTATTTATTTTTTTAAAATAAACTATTTATTAATAAAAGTTAGTCGTGGGCCTAAAAAATGCCACTATATCAACTTGTAGATTTTACACTCCACTACCCATTAAAAACAGTGGCTGTTTTATAATTTTTTGATACAGATTTGTTTATAAAAATTCAGCCTTATTTTTTTTATTACAACGGATATTGAATAATGAACAAAACAAATTAATGTAGAGAAAAAAAACTATTCATTCAATGACAGTGAGTCTTACACTACGTTTCAATTTAGCCTAGTTCTGTGAGCTTTCTGAATCCTGCATCGTACATTTCTTTACCGTGCTGTTGGAACTATTATTCATGTACTATTTTTATGACCCCCTTCATTGTCGTTTAACTTATTGCTGCGTAAAAAGTCTTTGAGTGAGCCAAACAAATGAAAATTGGATGGGACAAGAACTGCGTCTTAAGGAGAATGTACCAACACCCAACTCAACTTTTAAAGTGTTTCTCTTGTTTTCTGAGTGGTGTGAGGGTGCACATTGTAATGTAAGTGTATCACACCTTTCGAGAGAACATCCGTATGTTTTTGCATTATCGTGGGTCTCATTTTCTGATGGAGCATGTTAAAAAAGTACTTATTGGGCTTTTTGAGTCCCAGAAGACTGTCAACATCACTTTACTGACTGAATTATTAGTTGTTTGAGTTCAGAACAAATGTGAATTCAAATGGTGTATGCTTGAGTCAACTGTCTTAGAACCCATCTCTTACACATTTTGCGAAAATTCAGCACATTAAAAGTGATTGAATGCATGTTTCCAAATTATAGTTTGGGAAATTTTGAGTCGCTTGTCTTCACAAATAAAATTATTTATGTGATTTTGCAGTGCGGTAGTTGAAACCTTAACTGGTCTTCCAGAGAGATGGTGATCAGTGTAATTTGTTCGTAATGAATAAAACTGTTCCATCCATTTGTCAGCTGAGTCCACTTCGCTCAACTCAATTCTGCTCGCAGTGGCTGTCCGGCCTTATTAAAGCTAGAAGTGTAAACACATAGTCTCTTAAATTAAATGAACTAATGGTTTACTTAGGTTTTCTTAATTAAAAATTGATGGATACATAAATTCTCGATTTTGTGCTATTAATTATTAGTATCTCTTGTCTGTAGTTGGGTTCATCGGATTCTATGTGATACACCTAAACACGACAGGCAATAAACCAGTGAAGTAATCAGTGGCTTCTTTTGATCCCTGTAATAAATTGCAAAGGTAAATCCCAGATTCTACCTGTCTTACTCGTTCATTATATGATTTTCAGTTTAATCCATACTAACCTCTTACTTACTTGGAAATACAATTTTAACATTTTTCTATTTAAAGAGCAAATTTCAAATGTTATGGTTGATAGTAACCAATATTACTTTTGAGCTTAATATTGAGTGTAAAAATCCAATCTCTGTGAGTGGAGTACACAATTCTCTGTGTATCTTGGAGAGTGAATGTTTAATAAGTCTTATTCCCTAGTAATTTTTAAAAGAAATATTTTGTGTAAGCATTGCCATTCTGCAACTTCAGCATGCTTGCTGCCACTTGAAGCATCAATGTTCTAAAACATTATCAACATATCCGTAAAATTCATCAAGTAATATCCCCATCTATAAACATTCGGTTTATTAAAAATGTTTCTAGGCATGTGCGACCCTCTGTTATTAAATACTTTAATATGTTTGTTTTTACAGCTTTATGATGTAATTGTGTCACAGGGTTTTTTGTACCGGCGATTTTGCTGATGGGAAGGAACTGAAATTAGTTCTTTCGGAACTGTTTTCTGTTGCTTTCTTTAGCTAATAGTGAATTATTGTGCTTTATAATTACAACTGATAAATAGTGTATTAGGCCAGTGGTTCTCAACCTTTTTTTCAGTCGCGTATCCATTACCAAATTGTTTTTATAAATTGTATGTCTGGATTAGATTCTAGTCCTGAGGCAATAATACATCAAATTTGGGGTTACAATAAAAGCTAATCAAAATAGTATGAGTGATATATTATGTGATTATGTTTTAGCACTACAATCTTAATAAAAAATACTTTTTAACTGAAAATATTTAAAAATTCAACTTTTCCATCAGTTTATTTCTATAAAAAAATTGATTTTTAAAAAATATAAATACTTTCGTCACTTCTTTTACTTGCACAGTAATGGGAGCCCTGTCCCATCTGTGCAACAAAGCAAGGTGGCTTTGCTACACACATTTTTTTGAAGTTGGGCTCAAAAGAAGCCAAGTACAGTCTCATATCTGGTTCAGCACCTCTCATATCTGGTGCGGCACCTAACTTGTTTCTGTATTTGCTTTTTATGAAACGGCTCTTTCCAACAACACAGTGGATAGAAAAGGCAACAAAACCTTCATTGCCAGGTCACAGGTGTTCATAATCACTGTTGAGATCCAACCTAAAGTTAATGAGAGGTTTTGTCTTGAAAGTTGATTTCAGTATACTGCAGTAGCAGTTTCAGTCAGAATTTCTTTTTGTGTAACATCCAACTATGCTGATTGAAAATTCTCTTCAGAAAAAGGATTTTGAATCTGCTTGTTAACAATTTTTACTTGTGTGGGTGCTTTTTGTTAAGTTAAAAGTTATTCCATTTACAAACCTGCCATTGCATATTTTCTTTTAACGGACCATCCAGCAACCCATTTTGAACTCCTATAGGTTTGCATACCCCAGGTTGAGAACCAATGTATTAGGCTGACAATATTTTTATTTATGTAAGAATTGCTTTAGTTTTCTATTGTGTGCACCTCGATTCAATAATGACACGATTGTCACATCAACAAATGAGTAAATTTTGTTCCCTTGGTCAATATGAGGGACTAAAAGTCACTCATAAAATGGTTAATGTATGAGGAAAATTAACGAAACAAAAAAATTTTCTAGTCTGATACTCTATGGTGGTAATTTTCTTTATGCATGTCTATCTGTGGATAAAAATAGATGTGTGTAATACTGTACTGGTACAACTTGAACCCGACAAACATTTTTTTGTCTTTCATAGAGCAACTTACTTTTTTTATGGTTTTTATGCTGCAATTGTGAAGTTATTTAAACAGTGTGACTTAAATGTGCATGTTATTTTATTTCCAGATAAATGTAAATGAAGGAAAGGTGCTTCTGTCTTCATTAAACATGGCAATATTTCCTCCGTTATATTTCTTGTCGTTTTTATATTATACAGAACCAGTATCCACTATGTTAATTTTACTTGCAATTCTCTTGCATATTCATGATATGTTCTTCATATCTTCAGTAATTGGTAAGACATCTTTTCAATAATAATTTTGTTCTGTTGTAAGCATAGCTTTATTTTTATTTGTATTGTCTTACGGTTGTCTTGAACTGTCTGTTTCCCAGTACCATGTTAAATATAACTTACTTTTTCTTTAAGAAATTAATTTTTCAAAACAAAAAACTTAAGGCTTTTGTTTTGATTAATACTACCAAGGTAAGAAAACAAATTTTATCAACCAAAAATTCTGGAGAATATTGCTTGTAATTGCGCACAGTGCAGGCACAATTGGTAGATTCAGTGGGGTTGAAGATACCACACGGGTTAGTTACACCTTTGTATTTATTAAATAAAGTGTAATAAATGAGATAAGATCCACACCTAATTGTCGCAAAAATTAACAAAACTGTCGTATGCAAACAGAAGGATGTTTGTCAGTAACTCAAAAGACATTTGTGTTCATATGGACAAAAAGTATAATATAGAACATCAAATGCTCTTAAAATTACTTGCCAAAATAATTATCAGAAACAAAAAAAATCATATGTTAATACTAGTTCCAATCACATTGTAAAAGTTATGAAAGTTAAGATAACTAAAAAGGGTAAGAACAAAAAAAATTAAGGCTACTTTGCTTTTCGAATTCCAATGTTTGAAATAGGTCTGAAAATGAGGTTGCCTAATCAATAAGTGTACCCCTAAATAAATACATTGATTTTTGTCATTTAGAATTTAACCCATACAAAAGAGTATAGGATAAGTCAGTATCAAACTTTTCATCTCTTAAAAAGCATAAACAAGAAAACCACTGAAAATAAATTCTCAATATCAGTGTCAAACAATGTAAAACACAATGTTAAACTCCATCGTTTTTAAATTCTTGGATCTTATAATAATATGACTTTTCAACCAGGTAAGACTGTTCAATTCTCTTTGAAATCTTTTCTCACAAGCAACATTTGTGGAAGATGGGACATCAGTTTTGATCCAACATTATGTTGGTTTTTTTATAGAGAGACAACCTATAAAATTTAACAAATAGAACAATGCTTTCTTGTGAGATAGTTATTTGAAATTTTTTTGTCTCAGTTTGTACAGTAAGGTCTCAAAACTTGGATAAGGATAAAATACAGACTGGGCACTCAAGCCGAAGCAGTTAGTGGGAGTATTGTATCTGTGTAATGAAAGAGGCAGGTTTACATGCCATTTTAAATGGTACAATGTATGTAATATTTTAATTGCAGTTTTCTTTTCCAGGTTTTGTCAGTGTAGTTGCACGGCAGACTAATATTGTATGGGTTGCTTTGCTTGGACTTGATGGTGTTATCTACGTTTTAAATGAACATGCGGTTAGAGAAGGAAATAAATCTGTGGTTAGAGGACAGTATACTCCTAAATATGTGAAAGTAAGTTTACAATAAAAGAATTTATTCTTCCAAAAGACTTCTATTTTTACTTTCTCTTGCCTATATGAATATATCAGAAGGAAAGAATTGTTTTCATGTCAATTTTTCAAAATCAAGTTTTCACTGGATCTACATGTTTTCAGACCCCCTGAACCCAAAAAACATGTTTTTACCGATTGGTCTCTATGTTTGTGAACAAAAGATCTCAAGAACGAAACATTGTACTAAGTTGAAACTGAAAATTTAAGTTAGGTAGTACTCAAAATCGGTCAACCAAAAGTAATAGTTTATTCGTGTCATTTTTCACTTTTTTGCTATTTTCTCAAAAACAGCTCTACGATTTTTTTTTAAATCGCCTCATGTACTACATTTTTTATGCTCTACAAGATAGGGTAGGCACCATGTCTGCTGAAATTCTTGGAGAGGCTGTTTTATCATTGAAATTTTTTTTTTAAGATTGCGGCCTTAATATGCATTTTAGCACACAAGTGTATTTCAATAAAAGTTGTAGACAATTTAAAAACCTACGTCTTTTGTTCCAAACATTTCTTTGTACAGTCAAACTTCTGTATAACAAAATTCATAATCCAGACGAAAAATTCGTTATTTGGAAGTATTTGTTATTGGGAAGTTAAGTTACGGCCGCATTTAATTTTTTTACAAATACATTACTACAGTATTTTTGTGGGTAATGTACAATATTCCTTACCTTTTTCGCATCTGCAGGAAGAAATGCAGCACCATGTCAGATGAATGAACACAAGTTAAATAACGAACACATTATGAGCTGTTATTATATGTAGTATGTACATATGTATTTAAAACTCAGAACTAAATTATTAATTACTTATTAATTTTTTGACTTATAAAGGATTTTACACTATACGATTTTACAAAGGTCCAAAATTAGTCAATGTTTACTATTACAACAAAGGAAAACTGTAGCTAATTACTGTACACTATGACACAATTTCACTTAAAAAAATGTGTAATTTTTTTCTGAACTTTACACTTGAATAAAACATCTTGTTCAATAAAAGTTTCACATTTATTCAGGCATTCAAAAATACTGTCTGGCACATTATCTTTAAGTTGCAGTCCTCTTCTGATGGTTTTAAATGACTTTAAAATTTCGTCGTCGGTTGGGTTCGTATCCTGGTGATTGCCGCCGCACTCATTGCCGTCGTCGTCCTCCTCCTCTTGTTCTTCTAAGCTCTCGATAGGCTTCACGCTTTGTAGAATATCATCGTCATCTGGAAAATCGGCTACAGCGATGTGATCATCAACATTTAAAAAGTCTTCAAGTATCGCTTTGTCAGTGACATGTCCAGAATTCTGAAGGAAATCCCATTGATTTTTCAGTTCACTTAGTGCAATGTCGTCTTCAATATCGGATTCTGTTGTGACCGAGTTGAAACCAGCTTTTGAGAAACAATTTTTGACAGTTGTATCTCGTACATCGTTCGTCCAGACTTTTGCTAGTTCAGAAATGCATTCTCTGAGATCCACAATATTAGCGGGTACAGACTCATTCTTTTCAACAGTAGAAACAATTTTCTTAAGAATTCTCGTCCGATAATGCAGCTTAAGCGTCTTTATCACTCTCTGATCCATGGGCTGGAGAACTGAAGTGACATTCGGTGGAAAAAATACAACTTTTACATTATCTAATTTTGAATTGATGTCATTAGGATGAGCGGTGCAATTGTCAACAAAAAGTGCAATTTTTCGTTTTTGTTTACCCATCTGCTTATCCAGTTTGGTCACCCATTCAGTAAAAATTGCATTCGTCATCCATGCCTTCTTGTTAAAAGTGTAATCAACCTCCAGAGACTTGGTATTTCGAAAACATCAGGGAGATTTACTTTTACCTATAACAAGCAATTTAAGTTTCTCACTGCCTAACATGTTTGCAGCCACTAACAGTGTTATTCTTTGTTTACTTTGTTTACCACCAAAGCAAGGATCTTTTTTAAAAGTTAAAGTTTTGTTTGGCAAATATTTAAAAAATAACCCGGTTTCATCTGCATTGAAAATGTCTTTCTGGGCAAACTCGTCTAAAATGTTTTTTAATACTGTCTGCTTCCAGAATTCACAATCTGTTGAGTTAACACTTGCACTTTCTCCTGAAATTACTTTTTCAATTATGTTGTGTCTTCTTTTAAATTTGTCAATCCAGCCGTTGCTTGCTTGAAAATCATGGTGGCCCAATGCAGTCGCAAACTCCAGAGCTTTTTCCTTAATTATTGGTCCCGATAAAGGAAGGCATTTTCCCCTCATAACTGTTATCCACTTCATGACCGCTTCATCAATGTCATCATAAACGCACATTTTCATTTTCTTTCTGTTTAAGTCATAGTCTTTGCTTTGTTTAAGTACGGACTCACGATTTTTAAGAATAGTTGACAGTGAACTTTGCGGAATGCCGAATTTTTTAGCTACGTCCTTCTTCTTTAAACCCCTATCTACTTCCTGAATTACCAACACTTTATCCGAAACACTCAGACACTTTCTTTTCAACATTCTGCGAAATGTATGAGCACGACAGTGGAACTGATTAAAGACTAGAAAACATGTGTGAACAGTACGAATGATACCGAACAACTGACTGTGTATTGTGTACGTACAAAAGGCAGGAGTGTGAACAGCTTTAAATTCTTGGAAACACGTGTACTGTTATGATTGGCCAGAAGGGGGTAGCAAAGGAATGCATATGACCCCACCCTAGGTTACTCATCACTACTTTAGCTAGTCTACAAACATTCCATTTGCCATAGAATTATAACAAAGAATTTCTTTAAATATTTTTTTTCCACTTCGTTGTTGGGAAGTCAGATTTTGTTAAATGGAGGCAATTTTGCATGCATTATTCCTTGAACTTTAAGGTGTTCAGAAAGAATTCGTTATAAAGAAAATTTTGTTACTTGGAAGTTCGTTGTACAGAAGTTTGACTGTATAACGCTTAGTTTGGCAATAAATAGTGATTTTGTGGGTTTTTTTTCGTGACAATGTGTAATAAAATGTTTTTTAAGATATTAGCCTTCATTTGACGACAAAAGTAGATATAATCAAATTTATAGGAAATTAAAAGATCTAAAACTTTTATTTTAAGCATTTTTCTCTGTAGACCCTAGTTTAGTATGAAATACTGATTTTCCGTATTATTTAGCCAAACTAAGGTTGGTTTTCATTTTGCATCATTCACTTTTGATTAAAAGTAGGTTGTTTTTTGTTTTGTTTATTTCTAATGTTAGGTTATATTGGTCATTATTTGCATTGGCAAGATAAAGTCGTGGGATTGTTTCACACCAATTTTTTTTTTTAAGGAATGCAAATTATCACATTTTAAAAAATGGGGTAATTTATTGATGTAGTTTCTCCCTGCACAAGTAGGTTTTTGTTCAAAAAATTTTTTGGTGGGTTAGCCACATAATAATTTCTGTTTCTTGTGTTATGATAGTGGACATTGAAATTTTTCGTAAAATTGTTTTGCCTGACATATTTAAAAATTCAAAAATTTAGAGTGAGGGTTCCTTAAGCAATTTAAGCTCCTTAAATAGTGGCCTGCATGAGGTGAGCTGGTTCGCTCCCACTGATGTTGATTACTCACTGTGCATAATACAATTTTTTTTAATTTATTACGGGCTTCTTTGTAAATCTATTATAAAGTAGCCCGTGATAAATTTAAAAAAAAAATTTGAGGATTTATTTTGGGTGTATTGTAAAATTTCTTTTGATTTATATGCAATAAAATAATGTAAAGTAACGGGTGTTTTATTAAGGACGCAACCCTGATTATAAGAAGATAGAAGTAATACATTGGTAAATTTTCTGTTGCCCAATTGGTATGTTGGCAACAGTGTACTAAAGGCCAACTACCTAAGACAGTTAAAATGTTCCAGTCAAGCATTAGTGTGGTGACAGCAGTCGTTTCGTTATATTTTGTCAGCAATGGTTTTTTCCCCAGGATGAACCAGGTGTTTTATTAAGAACGCAACCCTGATTATAAGAAGATAGAAGTAATACAATGTCGTCATTGGAATTTGCTATTCATTTGTACAATAATAATTTAGATTAATTAATAGTTTGTAAAGTACAGAAAATAAAAATATGCCGTAGATTGTGGGTTTTAACATAGGGTTGCGTTCTTAATAAAACACCTGGTTCTTCCTTGGAAAAAACCATTGCTGACAATATAACAAAACGGCTGCTGTCATCACACTAATGCTTGACTGAAACATTTTAACTGTCTTAGGTAGTTGGCCTTGAGTACACTGTTGCCAATATACCGATTGGGGGACAGAAAATTTACCGATGTATTACTTCTATCTTCTTATAATCAGGGTTGCGTCCTTAATAAAACACTTGTTAGTATTAATTAAAACATCATTAGCCAAATGTGAATCTGTTTTTATGTAGAGTGGACACAAAATAAGCTTGGCGGTTTTCTGAAGAGCACAGGTTTATTTTGGTAATGGCATGCTCGGTTGCCTCAGCGAGGGGCAGTAAGGGTCAGTGCTGTACTAGCTGTGATTAGAGTCACGTTGCTCTTGTAACATTATATGTCAGCTAATCTGAAAAAATTAGTCTGTAATGTGTTGTATGCTAGTTTTCTTAAGTGCGCAGAAGCTTTATTTTGGTAAAGGCATGCTCAGTTGCCTGAGCGAGTGGTGGGGTTGAGTGCTGTATTAGCTGTGATCAGAGTCACGGCACTCGCAACGTTATGTATCAGCTAACCTGAAAACAATTGTCTGTAACGTGTTGTATGTGTATGCATTAATTGTGGTATACAATGTTTACAATTAAATGTTTTCAACATAGATGATAATTTATATCATTCAGCGCCTGTGATTTAAGAGGTAGTTTGGTTCTAAGACACAAAATCTACTGACTGAATTTGAACTGTTCATGCAGCTACACCGGCAAGCTTATTTGGTGTCCACTCCACTAAATTTTTATTCAAAGAAATATATTTGAATGTGTTGAACATGACCATTTTTATTAATACTGTTTTTTATTTTGTTTCAGGCAATTCTACTTATGCTGTACAAATCGAAAAACAAATTGTCGATACTGTTAGACATCCTAAAAGTTGTATTTGGTTATGCACTTGTAATTTTAGCATTTTTTGCATTTGTGATTATTAACAATGGTATAGTTATTGGGGACAAGCAACATCATGTAGCAAGTATTCACTTACCTCAGTTATTTTATTTCTCATGGTTTTATCTTCTGTTCACTTGTTCGTTTAATGTCGCTATGGTGTATCCATTCAGTTTGTTTGTTAAAAAGAACTGGAAATCTACAATTTTTGTTGCTGTATTATTTGGTTTAATTGTGCATTTCAATACGATTGCACATCCGTACTTGTTGGCAGATAATAGACATTATACATTTTATATCTGGAAAAGATTGTATCAGAATTATGAAATAATACGTTATTTATTAATTCCAGTCTATCTGTTCGGTTTCTTTTGTATTTATAACAATATCAATCATTTAAATTTTGTTAATCAATTGGGATTTTTCATCGCTACTGCTTTATGTTTAGTTCCTCAACAATTGTTTGATATACGGTATTTTATTTTTCCTTATTTATTGTTGAGACTCCAAACAAAAAGCATGTTGTGGTGGCAATTGGGAATCGAATCTATTTTGTATCTGTCCATTAATATTTTTACCATTTACATTTTTGTTTCAAAAACATTCTATTGGTCTGATAGCGCACAACCTCAAAGAATTATGTGGTAAAATCAACATTTTGCAGTCAGTTGAAAAATGCTTTATAAAAAAAAAGATTTATTATGATCTCATTTTTCCATACTCTGATAATTTTTAATAATATTTTTGCATTGTCCGTAATTTGTATTGTTGTATTTTTACTTATAAAAGACAATGTCAGGTTAATAACATTACGGGTCGTAATTTTGATATATCTTAAAATTTATTGACTTTATTCACATGGCAGCTTTTTTTTCCCCCCAATTCTAACCAAATATATTCATTAATTAGTTGTTAATTATTTTTTAGTTATTATTTGTGTATTTAATACATATATAATTTTTGTAGACTGATCATTTTTATGCTTATTGGAATCTATTACATTTTATTTAATCTAATTAGTTAATCTAGTTTGAAATATTGAATACTTACTTCTAAATTTGATGGAATGAAAATATTCCAGGATCTAAATTGTCCCCTGCAAACTTTTGTCAAATCCAGGTAAAATAAGCGTTGAGAATTTTTTCCGATAAACATATTACTTGGAGGTGGAAATTTAAAAAAAATTTCTAGCTGAATGAGTCTTGTTATATTTTCTCATAAAGTTTCTTTAAGGTTTCTATGCCATAAGTTTACTATCGTGCCATATTTGTAGCCAGCTTATCTTGTGATTACAGTAAGTAGTTACTATTGCTGTCCTATTAGTGATAAATATAATAATATATTCTCTTTTAATTTACACGTTAAGATTATGTTTGGAGGAGGAGTACATCAATTAACTATACAACGAAAACACAGTTTATAACTTGCATAATACAAAACCAAAATACTAAAGATAAGTTGTAATAATCAGGTCAGTACAACCAAAACAGCAACAATAATTGTTCCTTAACACTTACACTACTAAATAAATAATACAAACCATAATACGAGGTGTGATTGGAAAGTTTTAAGAATGGGCTTGTAATGGTACAATGGTGGTACTTACATGCTACTGTGATGCATCTCCTTCAAAATAGTCCCCTTCCGACTAAACACACCGACTCCCCAACGGTGTTTCCACTTTTGGAAACATTCCTGGAAATTTTTTTCCTGGAGTGCGTTAAGAACGCTCTCCGTATTTGCCTGGATGTCTTCAATCGAGTCAAATTGCTTCCCTTTCAGTGAAAATTTCAGTTTAGGAAACAGGTAGAAGTCCACAGGGGCCAAATCAGGGGAATATGGCGGTTGTGGAAGCACAGGAATGTTGAATTTGGTCAAAAATTCAACGATGGAGAAGGCACGATGAGCCGGAGCATTGTCATGGTGTAGAACCCAACTCCTGTCTTTCCACAATGCAGGCCTTTTCTTCCGCACCTTTTCGCGCAAACACTGAAGGACACATTTGTAGTATTCCTGGTTAATTGTCTGTCCTCCAGGTGTAAATTCATGATGCACAATACTGGTAGAATCGAAAAAAATCACCAACGTTGTCTTCACCTTCGACCGACTTTGCGGCCATTTTTAAACCTGTTGAACCAGACAAAAACATTTGACTCTCATACAATTATCTTAAAAAGCTGTTTTTAATAGTTTGTAAGTCTCAGAAGCTGATTTCACGGTTTTGAAACAAAATTTCACACAAACTTATTGCTCCGTTTTTACGTCCATTTTCACGCAGACAGAATCCGGCAACAAGCACTCAACCAGCTGCCACAGCGAACTGAATAAAGGAAATGCAGTTTCCTGTCAGAGGCCGTTCAAGGACAAGGCAATGACTCACTCCCCACTCTCCGTGTACCCACCCGCCAAACAAATAAGCAGTAGCAAATCCATTCTTAAAACTTTCCAATCTACCTCGTATATAAATGTTAACATTGATATTGAAAAAATATACAATAGTAATATGAGCAATATTAAGAAAGCTATGGCTAGACGGGCGTTATTTGACGCTACTTTTTTTTAAGTAAATGATGCGGCTGTACAGGACGTTAAATAATGTGAAGATTCCTGTGTTATTTATTTATTGTGTGTCCCATAACATACCGGCTACATGATCACACACTACGATGCTTTAATTTAAAGTTTTAGAATTTAAATTTGTTTTCTGTAATCCGTCCCCCAAAAAGCATTTTAAGCTATAATGAAGATTAGTTCAACCAAGGATAAAATTTAAAATTACAAATCAGTTATAATGAAGAGTTGCTAAAATATTGTGATGTAGAAACATATTTTTTTGCCATTGAATTGATATAAAAAATTTTGGTAAGTAACAAAGGTGATTTCTGTTATCTTATTAAAAAACCAATTTGTCTATTCTGTCATCATTGTAGGACTCATCCTCAACATTTATTGTCTACTCATTTTTTTTTAAATTTCTTTGTTTCCAAATAATACAATTCATTCATATCACTTCATATTTTATTTGTTTATTTAAAGTCACATCAACCGCTTGGTTATTAGTGACTACGGTGGGTTTTAACTTGTGAAAATTTCCTGGCCCTAGCCAGAAATCGAACCCAGGACCTCCATGTTGTAGGCTAGCATGTTACCACTACACTAAGGAGGCAGCCTATTTTGACTTTTTAATGATCACTAAAATGACCTTTTCTACCGGGAATGTACAAATAAATAGAATTGATTTTTTTTTTATATTGAGATTTAATAATTGTTTAGTTAGGTTAGATACTTAAGTATTATGTAGATTGTTTTCATTGTTTTATTCTAACTGTTTTGAAATATCTGATGGTTTTGTCAATATCATTCACCAAAAATTATAATAAATTAATTCATGAACTAATATTGTATGGTGCCATATTATTCAGAATTGTGAATAAATGTTTAATTTTGTTGAAAATGTACCTATTTAATTTGCATAGTTGCATAGAAAGTCAGTGATTACTACTTATAAAATTATTTTTAATAACTTTTATTACTTATTTTATTTTGGTATTACATTTTTAATATATTGAATGTGTGCGCATCGTTTCTCTGATACTTCTTTAAAATAAAATCTTATTAATGTTTAGAAACTCTTAGTATTTATTTAGTTTATGTAGTATGGTATTAGAAGTAAGTTACTAAGTGTGAATTGAAATCCATTTGTACTAATGATAAGAATTCAGCCTGGACTTCTAGTATGGTCTTCCTCTTGATTTTGTCTTCCTTTTACTCAAACTGTGATAAAAGTAAATTTCTGCTTTTAAAATCTGATTAGTATTTTTCAACATTTAAAAGGATCCACCTCATTGCACTTTTCATGTACTGTTCAACTAAAATAGGATTTTCCTGGTATGGAAAAAAGGCAAAGGCAGACTCAACGACCAACCAACCAATTTTGGATAACCAAATCATTTGTTGTCATTTTAAAAAAAACCTGCTTTCAAAATCATCTGTGAACCTTTACATTTAATTCACTACTGTGCTTATTTTCACTTCACTTTGGGAGCTAATAAATGAAACTGCTTAGTTGCTACCAATAATTAGAATTTGATTTTTTTTTTGTAATTAATTTATTTATAGAATCTTAGATTTAGTGTGCAATTTTTTAATATGTATATTGAATTTTAAATAGAGTACAAAAATAATGTTATAATAATCTTATTGTTGCTATTATAATAGTAAAATTGTATGCCACATTTAAAATTTTAATGTAGTTTTTTCAAGACTTGTTAATTTTTAATCTGTAAGATGAAATTCTTTATTCAACTAAATGATAATTGATGCTCTGAAATTTGTATTGCATTTTTTAGATATCATTTGTCTACTAATATACTTTTTAAATAGGTGGAGAATTATTCCATCTGTTTTTAATTATGTTTAGTTAATTACTTTTAGCTAGGGTTTCTTTGTATATTGTTCTGTTTTATTCATTACAGAATTGTTACTCATCTGAACGTGTTTTGTTATTTTATTATAATTATTTAACTTATGGTAAACCTTTAATTCTAATTATGAGAATAATTAACTCTCATTACTAAACTTTGTTTAATAAGATTGTATCAGGCTTTAGAAGGATGATTTTGTTGTAAATTAACGCAGTATTCTGTTACAATGACTTAACCTTTTTGATGTTTTACACACCAGAACCAATTCCTCGATCATCACCACTAAAATATAATCTGTACCATGAAGGCTAAATTACTTCTTTTATTTGGAAGCCTTGTCCAGTTTTTTTTAAATATTGTTAATGAAGTTTTTTTAAATAGCTAATAAACAAAGAAATAGTATAGTTAATCTAAGATTAATTGTTTGGAATTTTTCAGTATTTTTATTTACTTGTCTGTATACTAATTTATTATTCAAAACTTGTTGAATTTACTTTTTCTTTGAAATTCTGAAAAGTAAAACAATTTTTAATGTGACTTCTGGTTGTGAAGAAGATAAAGACTTAAAAAATAATAGAGACTTTTCAATACAGTTGTCTCTCAGTAATTTGATGCATATTTGTAGTACCATTTTGAGGTTAAAATGGAACTTACAAAATTTGGTTAACAAAAAAAAAGTTATTTTAAAATTTTATGTACTCTTAACAAAATATAAGAGAATTTTAAAATATACAGTCAACTCCGGTTGCAAAGTAACTTCGAGGACTTTTGGTAATTTAATGAAGTTCACTCGTATGTTAACCCTTTCAGTGCCAGAAGAATATTGTGAGTGCCTACCAAAAAATGCCAGGTATATTCCACTAGGCACTGCTAAAACTGCCAGCCTATTTTTGTACAATTGCAGCATTTCATTATGTGTATCCATAACTTGGCTATTTTTAAAGATAACTTAAAAAATAATTTCTGCTTAAACATTTATTTTGTGGAACTTTCTTTTTAATTTAAAAAAATCACCCTAAATAGTATGTTACCCAACTTCATTTATATAATTTTAAAGATGATTTCATTATGCACAGCCACCTAAACTCATTTATGTATTGTAAAATATAAAAATACTGTGATAATTGTTTTGAAAATCCTATTTTTAGTTTTTTAACTTTGGAAAGTACGTAACTAATCTACTGTAGAACACCCTAATTTCTAATAATTACATTAAAAGTTTGTGAATTAAAAATGTATGTATAACACTATAAACACAAGAAATAATCAGCAATAATATAAATAAAAATTTTATGAATATTTTAGTCAACGTACTATATATAATAAAAGGATGCTGGCATTTTTTTTTTTTTTTTGGTTGAACTGCTGACGTCCTAATATTAGGACGCTGGCACTGTAAGAGTTAAATAGGCATACTATAGTATTTTTATAATTAGTGTATATAAAAAACTTAAAATATAATGCGAACAGAAACTACTAATAAAAAATTTAAAAAAATTTTTAAATAGATACCGAGACTTACATATGTTTTTAAATAATCAGCGAGTTTTGTTTCCTTTTGTTTTATTAAGTATCTAGGTATCTAGAAGTGTGTTGTTTAGATCATCATGGGTTGGATTCCTATTTTTATTTTTTTGCATAGTGTTAATTCTTTCACATGCCTTGATTTTTTCCTGTTACGCCATATAGAGTTAACAGTAGAATAAATTAAGTTGATTGTTTTTGCTGCATCATCTTCTTGTCTTCACTCTTCAAAGATTTGATGACTTTATTTAATTTCCATTGATAAGCTTCTTCTTATTCTACCTGACATTTTTACAGACTCAATGCTTAACACTTTTGCTGCAGAGTACCTTTTAATTTTTTAACACAACAAGCACGAGTTAAATTCAGTTTTGAGTATCTTTTAAAATGAACCTTGTACTGTATTGCATTACTGTATATGTATGATACAACACTATGTTGCATGTATTCACTGAGAAAAAGTTATTTAAGTTTTCAGGTTAACAGTTGAAGATCAGCAAGAGGTTATCTGTATGGTAGAATTCATTTATGACTTGATAAGTTTAAATTCATTAATGATACTGTATGTAACTTCAATGATTCGTCATTAAATGATAACAGGTTTTCATTTTTTTTATGTACAGTAGAGCCTCGATTATCTGAGGTAATGTAAACCGAGAGTACCTCGAATAATACAGACTCTGTCAAAAATTGAGAGGGAAACGTATTGTAAACTGGTGAAATGAATGAAAACGTGGTCAAAATTGTGAAAAGGTATCTATTGTATTATCAAAATACAAAAAGAAAAATGTCAAACGGTTGTACACGTTTCAGTTAAAAAAGTTATTTCTTCAAGAAGTCTATTAGTTTTTTCTGTTAACAAAACTCGCTCTCTTCTTTGCCGCCGTTTCACATGATATTTAGTGGATGTACTGTATTTTGTCTTATTCTAAATGTTGTAAAAAAAACCTTTACAAAGTAGTATTGATAATTAGCAAAGCATTGAAGTTACTGTTGTAAAGTATTATATTTAAAAATGATTACAAACTGTAAAAAATTTATGTTATAACCAAAGCCAGTTAACATAGTGTTTTATTAAGGAATTTAGCAGGACTGAATTATTTTTTATTTTATAACCAAGTTATTTAATTACTGGAGTTGCCTGTACTAATAAATGAAAATGGATGTAGAAAGTTAACAGTACTTTAGAGAAAATAATTTAATTTCATCTAATCCTTACTTTTATGTCTTTTATGTCTAAGTATTTTTTTTTACTTTAATCAACAATTTAAAATTTTTAGTAGTAGTTGGTACTGACATTGAATCTTAAGTATTTTTGTGATTAAAGATGCAGACTATACTACTGTTTCTAGCATTATAAAAATCACCTTACATTTTTAGAAAAAAGCATTTGGATTAGCAAGAGACTAGTTTACTTAAACCAAAATTGATAAATGTGGCATACTTAAAAAAATATGTATAAATACTATTTGCATGTTTAAAGAAAAGTTTATCGTAAGTTTTATTGGAATGTTGAGATAATCATTATAAATAGTGTGTGTTTTCTTAAAATTTTTGACTAATTTATAAATAAAATAGTTTATTGTAATGTTTAGCAATTTCAAATTATCATTCATTTCATTTAAAATGTCTTGATCATAAATCATACACATAAAATCAATCAGCTTCCAGTTCATGGAAGTCAGTAACGTAAGTGAAATAAAAATTTGTATGTTGTACATACAAACTATTTAACATTAGGAGAAAAAATTTGAGCATCAATTGAGTTTAACTAAATAAAGTTAGACTATATTTTTGCCATTGTGTGTTCATAATACTTTTTTGTATTGAAGTTTTAATAGTATTTAGAATTTTGTTTTATGTTTTATTTATATTGTGTGTTCATTATTTTCATAAAATGAATTTATCATAAAAATTTTGTGATTTAACTTTTTTTTTTGTGTACTTCTTACCTTATTCCCTTTTCATTATTCTTGATTAGTTTTATTAATAAAAGCTGTTCTATTAGAAATTATTTATCGGAATTCAATCAGCTGGATTACCAAAAATCTGGATCTATTACAAGTAGTAAAACCTTCATTCTTTTAAAAATAATTTTTGTAAACAGTGGCTATTCACCACCACTGGGTTTTAAAAATTATTAAAGTGTAAATTCCTGGCTGTTAAAATGGAATGCAAATTTATTTATTTATTTATTATTTACAATACATTTGTTACAACTGGCCAAAGTGGCCCAATGATAGAAACTATTACAAACTAAATCACGATTGCACATGTAAATTAATATACTGTATTTTAATCATATACAATAATAATAAGAGAAAAAATCTGGTGTGAAACACTCACACAACTTTCTCTTACCAATGGAAATAGTTAACAATATGACCTAACATTAGAAATAAACAAAAAACATAATCTTATTTTAATCATGAGTGAAAGACATAATGTGAAAATCAACCTCAGTTTAGCTACGGAAAATCACTCTTTCACGCCAAACTAGGCTCTGTAGAGAAAAATGAAAAATTTATATATATAAACCTGTGTGCTGCTCTGCTGGCAGGTTACTTGGCATTGTACTATTCATAAATAATAACAATAATTATAATAACGTAGGTTTATAAGAGTAACCTTAAAAAAGTATCAGTTGTCAAAATGTTTAAAATACATAGGCTACTACTACCTCAAAGTAGGCTAATCACAACTCTTTCTTCTAGAAATATTGATTGCTTGTGCAAGTTCTACCATTGTTTTTGTAAGAGAAGTTTACTTGATATTAAACGTTTACAGTCATTCTCATGTATTAATAAAATCTGTCTTAATTTTTTTTTAATTGCTGTGAAAAGGTGATACCGTAAAATTTTCTGTTCTTATTAATGTCACTAACGGTATCATCTTTACCAACAGATAAACAATTTTGTATAAATGAAAAAATATGATTTTAATTATATATGCGATTTTTTTTTCTCTCCATTAGGAATTACAGTAATCCCTCAGTATCCACGGGGGTTACGTTCCGGCGGGTTACCGCGGATTATGATACCTTATATGAACGAAAAGATGGGGGTTAGGTTCTGAAGGAAAAGTCGTTTCAAGTGTTTAATAGTTTTAGGAACATTTTACCATTATTATAACCTATGAATATTTAATAAATACAAAACTGTACGTATAAAAAATGCAAGTTGCTTTAAAATAGTTAGTTATGGCTGATTGCTTCTTCTTTTCAAACTCCTTGTGGACTTCTTCGTACGGTATCATCAGCTCCTGGAGTCCTCTTTTGAATTGAAGGGCCCTTTCCATGACGGGATCAGCGAGCTGCGTTGCCATGCTGAGGATCTCGTTGATGGTTTGTGAAGAAATGCTTGGCTTCGTTTCAGGATCGTCAAAGAACTGTATGAATAAGTTAGACTGATACATGGAGGAACAGTTACGGAGAAATTACAGTATGCCGTCTGAGCGTACGTATGATGGTTGGGGGTGGGGGTTGTACTGGCGGGGTTCGGTACCCGGTGACGCGCTCATTACGTACAGTACGTGGAAATCTAGCTTGGTTCATGGCGGCCGTCGCTATAGTGTGTGACTCAACATTAGACGAACGCCAAAACATTTATTTAAACACATAGGTAACACATGTTTTCAGAATTGTATGATTTCCCCACCTCCCACCATGTACGGTGTACACAAGGTGAGAAAACATACGTATTTTAAGGTTTTCAAGGGATTACTGTAATTATTTCCATAAGAAAAAATTCATCATCTTTGCTGCTACTGGAACTTATCTTGAAATACCAACAACTGAGTGACGGTTTAAGCGCGTACAACAATTGTAATTACAATATGCTCATACTGTGCGCTCACCCTTAGTGTGGTTGGCTGTATTCCTTATTTGCTACAACAGGAAAACTCAAAAGATTCAGAATCACATCTACTTCATTACCACCTTCCAGTGGTAATACTGCCTAATGTATACTTCAGGGTTTTAATTTGATTTTCTAATAATTATTCCCTAGGAAAAAATTTGGTGTGAAACACACACAACTTTCTCTTGCCAATGCAAATAATTAACAATAAACGTAACATTAGAAATAAACAAAAAACTAACCCCAATAAACATAACCTAATTTTAATCATGAGTGAAAGACGCAAAATGAAAATCAACCTCAGTTTGGCTTAAAAATACGAAAAATCACTCTTTCACGCTAAATTAGGCTCTGTAGAGAAAAATGCTCTTATTAAAAGTTGTAAATTTTTTAATTTCCTATAAATTTCATTACATACACTTTTGTCGAAATACACTAAGGCCGAAATCGATTTTTCACACGTTTTCGTGAGAATAAAACAGAAAATCTCTAATTACCATTAAACTAAGCGTTATACAAAAAAATGTGTGGAATAAAAGTTGTAGGATTTTTAATTCTCTACATTTTTTATTATAAAAATTTTTGCGCTGAAATGCATATTAAAGCCGGAATCTTAAAAAAATATTTTTTTACGTGAAAACAGCCTCACCCAGAATTTCAGCAAACATGGCGCCTACCCTATCTTGTAGAGCATAAATAATTTAATTAGCCAGGCGATTTTTAAAAAAATTGTAGGACCAGTTTTTGAGAAAATCGCAAAAATGTGAAAAATTACACGAATAAACTACTACTTCCGGTTGACCGATTTGGCGCCTACCCTACCTTGTAGAGCATAAAAAATTTAGTAAACCAGGCGATTTTTAAAAAATTCGTAGGACCTGTTTTTGAGAAAATCGAAAAAAGTGAAAAATTACACGAATAAACTACTACTTCCGGTTGACCGATTTTGATGAAAGTGTTCGTGTCGGGTCCGGTAGTGGTATGTAACTCAAGTTTCAAGTTCGTACGATATTCCGTTCTTGAGATATTCTGTTCACACACAGACCAATCCCTAAAAACATGTTTTTTTGGATTCAGGGGGTCTGAAAACGTGTAGATCCGGTGAAAACTCGATTTCTTAAAATCGACATGAAAACAATACCTTCCTTCCTATATATTCATATAGCCAAGAGAAAGTAAAAATTAATACATTATTGTGAACTAATTAGACTATTATAATTATTTCTTTCTAAATTAATAACTTGAAAATTATTGTTCAGCTAAGTTATTTAATCATTGACCCTCTTGTCTGTCAGAATTTTAGTTGCCTCATTTTTTTTTTTTTGTTTTTTAGTGATGGTGCCTACATAAGCCTTTGCTTGTACGTAGATAATGATATGAGTGTGTGATATACAGATAAAAAAATGCGAGACCTGACCGGTAATCGAACCCGGGACCCCGGCATATGCCAGTGATTCATTAAAAAGTGGTCTGGGCCTAGCAAATTCTAGCCGCCATTGTAGCTAACAAAACGGATTTCACTCTGATCGAAATAAGAATATTGTTAGAATAATCGCGTCTGCATACAATATTATCAAAACATGAAATTTCAGTAAAAATTTCCAACTCCATCCCCCTTTCCCCTACTTCTCTTATCCTTGTTCTCTCTCTCACACACACACTCACTCAGTCCTCTCTTGAAGATGTCTGAAGCTCTAAAATAAATTACAACGTGAATTATCACAATAAAAGGATTTTGGGAGTTTAGTTCTCCAAGTATTGTCTCTTGTATAATCATTTACATTTTAAACAGATTTAGCCAAACAGGAACTAACAGTTCTAACCCAAAAAGTTAGAAAGAAAGTTGTTACTAATGAACACAACACTGTTCTGGTCTGCTAAGTCATAATCCAATAGCTGACCTGACCACAGCTTAGCTGCCAAGTGTGTACATACAGCTCGTGACGAAGACAATTTTCACGTTTCTAAAACTTGGCTCTTGTTGCAGCTACAAGATTAATTCTCTCGTTGTTGTAAAGGTCAACATAAGCTTATAAAAATTACTCAAACCGTTTTAAACTAATGTGTTTTTAATATCCCTTAATACATTTGTTGAAATTGTTTTCAAAAACTATTTACTTAAAGATATTTTGAATTGTTTATAAAATATTATGGGATTACATTTTAAAGAATACGATCCAATATTTTTCGTCCATGAAAGTGAATTTCCCTCGTTTATCGTTTCGGCCCGATAAGCACTACGTTAAATGATTATTTTCTCACATCTGATATTTTCTATTTTTTGTCTTTCCTAACCCTTTTTCATTTTAATCTTGATCGTTCCATGTATTTTGAAAAAAGAATCACTAAAATAATTATAGATTATTCATTAGATCAATGTGTTCAAGAATAAAATGTATTTTTTTGAAAAAGAAAATAACATATTTTTCGTTATTGACACACTACACAACTAAATTTTAAGGGTTGCCTTTTTTCTCATAGAAAACTTTCTATAGTTCAAATTTTCAAATTAAAGTTAAAACGATATAGTATTGAAAATATTAGTAAAAGATTTATTTTACATTTGATAATTAGAATTTGGAATATTTTCTTTACGTTCGGTAATTTTGTTAAGTAATTAGTTCTAAATAAAGACGCACGTGGAATTGATGAACAAAAGGAATTTACAGCTGCAGATTGGTATTTGTTCTACGTTTAATTTTTTCAGCCGACAAGGTTTATGACGCGCCAATTACAGGACAGCGACTCTTTCAGTCGAGTCCGCTAATGACTGACGGGTGCATTCACCTTTGAAGAAAGTACGTTCGTATTACTCCCTGAATACACATAAGCGCCACTGGGGTAACGTAATAAGCAATAAACATTAATGGAATATATACTACGTACGGCAAATGGCAATGAAGAAGGATAAGAGAAGCAGTGTAATAATATCAAGATCTCTGTACCCTGTTTCCTGTAAATACCACCGTTACTTTTTTATTTCAAAAGTATTTTGATAGGCCTATACCTGTAAGTATTTCAACTTCACAGTGTTATTACATTGAGTAAAAGTAAGTGATCAAATAATGCTCATCAAGCATTTTTAAATACCAATTGATCAATAAAAATCTGGTGTGAAAGACTCACGACTTTCTCTTGCTAATGCAAATAATTAACAATATAACCTTACATTAGTAATAAAACATTACAAATAAACAAAAAACTAACCTAAAAAACATAACTCATGACGTTCATCATGAGTGAAAGACGCAAATTGAAATTCAACCTCAGTTTGGCTTAAAAATACGGAAAATCACTCTTTCACCCTAAACTAGGCTCTGTAGAGAAAAAACACTAAATAAACACACTAAATAAAAGTTGTGGATCTTTTAATTTCCTATAAATTTCACTTTTGTCGTAAAATGCATGCCAAGGCTGAAATCTTATTTTAAAAAAAATCGATTTTTTACACGTTTTCGTGAGAAAAAACCAGAAAATCGCTAATTACTGCTAAACTAAGCGTTATACAAAACACTTTAAAATAAAAGTATTAAAATAAGATTATGTTTTTTGTTTATTTCTAATATTTTATTTCTAATGGTAGGTTTTATTATTAATTATTTGCATTGGCAAGAGAAAGTTGTGTGAGTGTTTCACACCAGATTTTTCATACTAAATTTGCAATAAAAAAGTGTCAAAAAATGAATGTGTTCGCATAAATACTCTTTTCACTTTCATAATTCATTTTTTTTTATTTTAAAAACTCGAGGTAAATTGCTCTTATACTTATGTGCTCAGTGACAAATTTAGGAGTTATGTTTCTTGAAAAAAATTCTCTCTCTGATAATGTCCAGTTCACACAGTTATGTAAATAACTATTTTTATCTAAGAAGATCAACGTACGAAAGTTTTATAATTATCAACAAATGAATTTTCTACCTCACAAAGCATTTTCAAGCTGGAGTTGATTTTTTGTTTTGTTTTTAGTTTAACGTCCGACTGTTCTGCAATTACTTCTAATGCAGACGGTGAAGGATGAAACGATTTTTGTAACGTATGAAAATATGCCGTGCCTGAATGAGATTCGAACCCAAGACCGCATGATGAGAGGCGAGCACGTTACCAACTACTAGCTGGAGTAGACTTGGTGTAGTAAATCTGCTGTCTAGTATCCGAGTGGGTGCGTTTTAGACGACAGAGGACACAAGGTAACGCGCTAAGAAGGTGTTAAACCATTTTGAACATCATAACTAATGTACCTGATTACATCTGAAATAAAATAGCTGATTCACACACAAGGAAAACATCGGAAATGTTTGAATTTGTAATTAAACGATTCTGGAAACCAAATTTTATTGATCTGTAGGCTAATCACTCGCGTATCTGAAATTTAGTCTTTATTTAATTTTTGAACTTCATAATTTCAATCACTATTCTTTAACACTTCTTACGGAGGAAAGGTTTTTTGAGTTCAAAATATTTTCGTAACAGTTGGACAACGTAACATTTTCGTAAACAGGTTGCACCTTCACTGAACACCTCAAGATTTGATCTAAAATCATTTTGGATCTTTATTCTCGTGAAGGACAAACGGATACCCAAGCTAAAATCAATGGTTCTGCTTTTACAAAGAACATAAAATCATAAATACATTTTATGATTTAAAATGTATTTTAACAACTCATCTACTATGATAAATGACATAGTTAAGTCAATTGACCCAATATTCCTATTTTGGAGTTAAGCTGTGATGTAACAGTAAATTGACCTACCTTGTGAAATTCTACATGATATGATCACTAGGCTGTCCTACTTCCGATCAGATCTATCTGCCATTATACTTGGCATTTTTCAAGTTGCACTAAATTTGTTATTATTAAAATCAAGTGATCAAATGAGGTTCAACAAGCATTTTTAAATGTCATTATGATGAATAAAAATCCGGTGTGAAACAATCACACGACTTTTTCTTGCCAATGCAAATAATGACCAATATAACCTAACATAAGTGATAAAACATTAGAAATAAACAAAAAACATAACCTTATTTTAATCATGAGTGAAAGACGCAAAATGAAAAACAACCTCAGTTTGGCTTAAAAATACGGAAAATCACTTTCACGCTAAACTAGGCTCTGTAGAGAAAAATGGTCTTGATAAAAGTTGTAGATCTTTTAATTTCATATAAATCTGATCATACTTCTTTGTCGTAAAATGCATACTAAGACTAAAATCTTAAAAAAATCGATTTTTACACTTTTTCGTGAGAAAAAACAGAAAATCGCTAATTACCGCTAAACTAAGCGTAATACAAAAACATGTTTGAAATAAAAGTTGTAGGATTTTAAATTGTCTACTATTTCTATTACATACATTTTTGCGCTAAAATGCATATTAAAGCCGCAATCTTAAAAAAACAAATTTTTACGCGAAAACAGCCTCTTCAAGAACTTCAGCAGACTCTATCCTATCTTGTACGACATGAAAAATGTAGTCAATGAGGTAATTTTTAAAAAAAAACCGTAGGAGCCTTTTGTGAGAAAAATCGCAAAAAAGTGAAAAATTACACTATAAACTACTACTTCCGGTTGACCGATTTTGATGAAAATGAAAAGTGTTGGGTCCTCTAGTGGTATCTAATTTAACTTTCAAGTTTCAACTTCGTACGATGTTCCGTTCTTGAAATATTTTTTTCACACGCACACACACACAGACCAATTGCTAAAAACATGTTTTTTGGGTTCAGGGGGTCTGAAAATGTGTAGATCCGGTGAAAACTCGATTTAGAAAAATCGACATGAAAACAATTCTTTCCATCCTATATATTCATATAGGCAAGAGAAAGTAAAAATAACAGTTTTTGAAAGTTATCTCATTTTATATTTTATGAATTCCGTGAGTCAGTCTGATATTGACGGCTACTGTATGGTCAGATATAAAACAAAAAGCAAATATTTAAGTTCAGAGTTTATTTTTTTACGGCATAGCACAAGTACAGGAGATTTTAATAATGAGTTTCATGTTAATCTACTATCTTGAGTATAGCCTAGTAGTAGAATTACATTTTTAATGAAAGATTTATAAATATTGATTTCCAATTTTTACTTTCTCTTACGTATATGAATAAATAGGGTCGAAAGTAAATATTTTTTTCATGTCGAATTTTCGAAATCGAGTTTTCACCGGATCTACACGTTTTCAGACCCCCTGAACCCAAAAAAAAAAACATGTTTTTAGTCATTGGTCTGTGTATGTGCCTGTGTGTGAACAGAATATCTCAAGAACGGAACATTGTACGAAGTTAAAACTTGAAACTTAAATTAGATACCACTAGAGGACCCAACACTTTTCATTTTCATCAAAATCGGTCAACCGGAAAAGTAGTAGTTTATTCGTGTCATTTTTTACTTTTTGCCATTTTCTCAAAAACGGCTCCTACGATTTTTTTAAAAATCGCCTCTTTTTTTCAAAATTTTTTACTAAATTGTTTGTTCTCTACAAGAAAGGGTAGGCGCCATATCTGCTGAAATTCTTGCGGAGGCTGTGCTCTCGTAGATAAAAATGATTTTTTTAAAAATTGCAGCCTTAATGAGTGATTTTAGCGCAAATGTGTATATAATGAAAGTTGTAGACAATTTAAAAACCTACATCTTTTATTCCAAACATTTCTTTGTATCGTTATACAAAGAAATGCTTAGTTTAGCAATAATTAGCAATTTTCTCACGAAAACGTGTAAAAAATTGATGGTTTTTAAAAATTCAGTATATACATTTTACGACAAAAATGTAGGCTATATAATAAAATTTATAGAAAATTAAGAGATCTACAACTTTTGTTTTAAACATTTTTTCGACAGAGCCTAGTTTAGCGTCAAAGAGTGATTTTTTTGTATTAAGCCAAATAAGGTTGATTTTCATTTTGCATCATTCACTCGCGTTTAAAATTAGGGTATGGTTTTTGAGGTTAGTTTTTTTGTTTTTAAAGTTTTATTACTAATGTTAGGTTGTATTTTTCATTATTTACATTGGCAAGATAAAGTTGTGTGAGTGTTTCACACCAGATCTTTTTTATAAACCATCACCTTTTATTACTCTTGAACCAAATAAAGCTCGTTTAATATTGTACGTGTCCTTGAACCGATGACCTACGAATAAATTTTGATGAATCATGGTAACTTAGATACTTAAAAAATTCCACCAGGAGTTTTGGGTATTAATGACATTGCCCCAGAATACAGCGTAATTTACTTCTGTAAATAATTATAATAAAAATATTTTTTTAAATATTTAAATTTGCATCAAAAGCTTGTTCATTAGCTACTACTGTGGGCTATCGAACTGAAGCGATGGTCTTTAATTTTAGAGTAATTTTAGAATACTTTTTATTTATCAAAATTTTCGCATTAACTTGTAATAATTTTCATACTCTAACCAGGAATCGAACCAGGAACCTCCAATTTTTTAGGGTAGCGCGCTAACCATTACGGCACGGAGGTAACCTAAAAACAAGTTCTTTCATAACCAACAGCGACTTCTAATTAAGTGGCAAGTCTGTAAAGAATACATATTGGGAGTCCTGCGCTTACGGTAAATAACAGAATCTTTCTAAGATGTATTTTCTGTACTATATTTTTGTAGATTAGTGTTTGTACATTATGAAAGGCCAGGAAATTTCGATAGCGAAAAAATTAGGTTATTAGTTTAAAAGGAAATTAGATGACGCATGAATTACGAGAACAATTAAAATGTATTAATTTTTTTAAAGTAGCTACAAAATACAGAGTGATTTTTTTAGTCCTGTTACCCAATTGTTAATGCTGGTAATATTTTTCTAAAAAAAATAAATTTTGTTTTGTGACACTAAGTTGGTAGCCCTACTCAACCAGTATGGATATGGCAGTGTGAGTTGATTCTCCTTGATCTGTGTAAATTTTTGTGCCATTTCTTGTCGTGCTACGAACAGAATGTCTTTTATCCTAAAACAATCTCTTGTTTAAATCTGGAGGCTGAAGCTCTAGAACTAATCGTATGTGATACGGATACAATTTCAATTTTTTAGCAGCTTTCTGAGCACTCGAACATGACAAATCAACATGCGAGGAAAGTTTTTGTAAACTTTTCCATGGAGAATTGAGCAATCTTGTTTTCACATTCTCTTAACGTCATCTGTCAAGAGAGTTGGTCGACCACTACGTTTTCTGCTGCAAACAATACCTGCCTCTAAAAATTAGTTAGCCTAGAAATTGACTAGATAAGAGTGGAGGAACACCAAAAAATTTAATTTGAAATGATTCTTTTACACTCGCATACGATTTTGTAGCAAAATATTGTTCAAGAATGAAAACCCGTTGTTCTAGGGTAAAAGACATTCTGTTCGTAACACAACTGGAAACAGCACAAAATTTTACGCAACTCAAGGAGAATCAACTCAAACTGTCGTATCTATACCAGTTGAGTAGGGCTACCAACTTTGTGTCACAAAACAAAATATCCCTTTCTTAGAAAAAAATTACCAGACATTAACAATTGGGTAACAGGACTAAAAAATCACCCGGTAGTAATAGTGTACATTGTAGTCCCTTGGGTGAATGGTGTTCTTAAACTACTTAAGTAAATCATCTTAGACTGCCTATAAGTGTGTGTGTGTGTTTCCCATAATAGGCAGGTGGAGTGTTAAATTCTTTATACTCTATCTGCTAGTTCTAGGGCTACAAAAAATAGTTCTGTTTCTTTCACGTGATCAGCCAATTATATGACTGAACTATTTAAGAACAGAAGAGGTAGAGGTGTACAAGACACTAGTCAGAGTGTTCTGCTCTGAAAGTAATGAGTTTTATTATACAGCCAGATCCTGTGGTGAATGAAGTGTAGGTATCATTTGCAGGGTGCAGAGTAGATGCTTCGGAGGGCCTGGCATGCTGATAAGCATAGGCTACTTTTGTACTCAGTGAGGAAGGTAATTGTAAACCATTACACTCTTCGTTTTACTTGGTAAAACCTCTAGAGGTTCAAACCAGCCTTTCGGCTGTTGACCTAAACAAACAACAAGTTTGTAGTGAGAAGTAATACAATATAGCAGTGGAGCTCATATTGGCTCTATCGCTCCTTGACACTTTGTCATAAAATATGAGGCATGTTTAAGTATGTAAGTAGTATTTTTAAACTTTGTATAATCTAATAAGTCTATTTATTTATAATTATTATTATTTATTAAATACAAAATACATTTACATTAACATATTTGCTTATTCCAGCATAGGACGAGCCTGTGCGCGGGAATGAGTTGTACATTATTATATATAAATTATTGATCAGTAATTATTACTAAAAACATTTTTAACAATTTTTATTACACAGCTTACTGAAACTTATCTAGTTATAAAATTTACAATTCTAAATAATTAAAATTTACAAAATTATAAAATTTACTAAAAACCAATATTAGTATTCCTAAGTTAGAAAAATTACACTATTTTCTATACAAAAATCCCCCTTAGCTCATTGCACTATGCAGGATAAAACTATTATACAAGACCGTTATATAATTATTTTAAGGGATCACAGATTAAAGTTTACAAGAAATAAATTTATAAATACAGAAGAAATCCTGGGAAATTCTGTTTTAAATTTAAGTTTACAATACCTATTATAGCTATAGGGCCTACCTATTATACCTATTATACGAATATTCCGTATAGTTTTATTGTTGGAAGACTTTTCGCATTAACGAAATTCTTGGAGGGAGGGGCCGGATTAAGGAGGTTTCCTTATACGCAACACAATTTAGACACGTTTTATTATATAATTTTTGAGCGAAAAAGAGATGCTGAAGTCGGTTGCAAGAAATAATTTGTTATTTTTTCTTTTGTACTTCTTTCCTTTGGCACTGGTGGCAAAACCACAATTAAAACTAATTGTTCTTGACATCTCGGTACCAACAAAACATGTCTGGCGTGGTTACAAGCACGCAAACAGCTACACACTTGTGGCGTCTTTTAAACTGACTGCCATCACTTATGAGGCTTCTGTGCAAGAGCGACCATTTTTCAGGAGTATGACAAAATATAACATCATATTGAATAAACGAAAATTACAAAAATGTTATTTATTACTTTCTCTTGCCTATATGAATATATACGAGTACATAGGAAGGAAAGTATTGTTTTCATGTCGATTTTTCGAAATCGAGTTTTCACCGGATCTACACGTTTTTAGACCCCCTGAACCCAAAAACTCGTTTTCAGCGATTGATCTGTGTGTGCGTGCGTGCGTGCGTGCGTGCGTGCGTATGTGTGTGTGCGTGTGTGTGTGCGTGTGTGTGTGTGTGTGTGTGTGTGTGCGTGTGTGTGTGTGTGTGGTGTGTGAACAAAACATCTCAAGAACGGAACATCTTACAAAGTCGAAACTTAAAACTTAAGTTAGGTACTAGCTACTAGAGAACCCAACAAGAACATTTCTATCAAAATAGGTCAACCGGAAGTAGTTTATTCGTGTTATTTTTCATTTTTTTTGCAATTTTATCAAAAATGGTTTCTATGATTTTTTTTTTTAAATCGCCTCAATTACTATATTTTTGTATGTTCTACAAAATACGGTAGGCGCCATGTCTGCTGAAATTCTTGGGGAGGCTGTGCTCTCATAGAAAAAATGTTTTTTTTAAGATTGCGGCCAAACTATTTACAGGAAATTAAAACATATAAATTTTTTATTTCAACCATTTTTCTTTTAGAGCCAACTTTAGCGTGAAAGAGTGATTTTCCGTGTTATTAAGTCAAACTAAGGTTGATTTTCATTTTGCGTCTTTCACTCATGATTAAAATTAGTTTATGTTTTTTGAAGTTAGTTTTTTGTTCAATTCTAAGTTTTTATTACTAATGTTAGGTATATTGTTAATTATTTGCATTGGCAAGAGAAAGTCGTGTGAGTGTTTCACACCAAATTGTTTTTTAATCCTGTGAGCGAACATCTGGCAACTTAGTAGGTAAATCTGAACAGTGTAAAATCGTTGTAAATTAATTCTCATCCTAACTGAGAACAGAACCTGGCATTTTCTGCTTAATATTTGCGGTTATGCTGACAACAGTAGGGTGGTAGAGAATTATATAAATTTAAATTTTTGGCTTCTTAAATATACCGTAAAATTTGCGGTAAACCCTCTTCTATGGTATAGTGACATGAGGTTACATTGCCAAGCCGAAGGTCTTGGGTTTGATTCCCGGTTTAGGGGTCTAGAAGTAATTCTGCGTTGTTGTCATATCAGAATGTTTTAAACCAAAGTACGAGTATTACTATCGTGTAAAAGTGGTAAAGGTATTATAACACGTTATTTAGTCAAAAATCCAGATCTAACGGTCATTAGATGTTTAACTATTTGATGCCCAACTTCCAAAAAACTCGAAACATTTACATTAATTTACTTTTTTTTTAAATTGCATTAACTGATTGGTAATCAGTATATAATATGAAAACAAACCGGTGGGTTGGCATCTAATTCTGGTTTATAGTCAAGCCTAGCCAGAAAAGAAAAAAAATCTAGTGTGAAACACTCACACCACTTTCTCTTGCCAATGCAAATATTGAACAATTTAATCTAACATTAGTAATAAAACATTAGAAATAAAAATTAACCTCAAAAAACGAAACCTTATTTTAATCATAAATGAAAGACGCAAAATGAGATTCAACCTCAGTTTGGCTTAAAAATACGGATAATCACTCTTTCACGATGAATAAACTAGGCTCTGTAGAGAAAAATACTCTAAATAAAAGTTGTAGATCTTTTAATTTCCTATAAATTTGATATACTTTTGTCGTAAAATTCGTACTAAGACTGAAATCTTAAAAAGCTATAAATTTTTTACACGTTTTTGTGAGAAAATCGCTAATTACCGCTAAACTAGGTGTTATACAAAAACATGTTTGAAATAAAATTTGTAGAATTGTAAATTCTCTACAACTTTTATTATATGTATTTTTGCGCTAAAATGTATATTAAAGTCGCAATCGTAAAAAAACAATTTTTTTAAGAGAAAACAATCTCCTCAAAAATTTCAGCAGACATGGCGCCTACCTTATCTTATAGAACATAAAAAAATTAGTAAATGAGGCGATTTTTAAAAAAGTCATAGGACCCGTTTTTGAGAAAATCGCAAAAAGTGAAAAATTACACGAATAAACTACGTACTACTTCCGGTTGACCGATTTTGATGAAAATGTTCGTGTCGGGTTCTCTAGTCTAGTAGAATATACGTTAAGTTTCAAGTTTCAAGTTCGTACGATGTTTCGTTTTTGAGATATTCTGTTCACCCCCACCCCACATTCACACAGATCAATCGCTAAAAACATGTTGTTAGGGTTCAGTGGGTCTGAAAATGTGTAGATCCGGTGAAAACTCGATATCGAAAAATCGACATGAAAACAATACTTTCCTTCTTATATGCATATATGCATAGGCTTTCTCTTGCCTCTGCATATAGGCAAGAGATAGTAATATGTATAAATTTCACTTAAATACAAAATAAATAAAAACTGAACACCAAAACTTTTATCTACAAGTTGTTGAATAACCGCGAATACTGGCACAAAATTAGTTATACTTTATCAAACCTTAGCCAGATGTCGAATACGGTACCTTTGGTTTTGCAGTTTAATTTTATGTAACGGTCAAAGCCATTTCGCTGTTTATAGAAAGAACTAAAATCAAAAACATGGCCATAATACTGAACTAGAATAGAATCGTGAAACGAATGTAGAATTAGAATGAAGTTTTTGTTAAATTTCTTTGAATTTTTATCGTATTAAAAACGCAGCTATATTTGTGCAATTATGTTATAAAAGTTAAAAATATTTTGTAGGCCTATGTTAGGGAAGACTTAATTACACAAAAAAAGTTGTGGTACAAGTTGGGAGAGGACTACGAACTTAACGAGTTATTTTTTGCGGGCAATTGGCGGCCAATCGACTGGCTGCGGCTCCTCAGTTCTTGGTTGCACTGCACCGTTTCTGAAGACGGGAATGCCGCTTCCGATCTTCAGTCGCTCATTTACCTCCTCCTCTTCCTCTTCTAATTCCTGTACGTAATAAAAGAGACAAGCTGATGGTCTGTTCAAGTCACTGTTACTCCGTTGGTCCTTAGTCATGGGCATCGTTTGCTGCCGGTGTCCTACTTCCTTAACTCTTCTATCGCTTCTTATTTTTCCGCTATCTTCTCGTAAGTACAACTTCATTTTGTAAATATTATTGGCATTATAATTTTACCATTAATATAATTTAAAAAACTTTAAATATTTGTTAATAATCTGGTGCCATAAGAACAACGATAAAAACTTGTTAATGTTGATTTTATATGAATAATAAATATTTTTGAAAGGTTATTTTTTGTAAAGAGGGACGACTTACTGAACTAAAAACACTTAAATATGTACTAAATATTTTAAATCTAATAGAAAATAAAACTTGTAATAACTGAATTAAAAAAGTATTAGATGCGACTGAATACCGTGAGAATTTTCCCTCGAAGACTTCCAATTTTCAAGTCATCTAACACTATCTGTTCTAGGCCTTTTTCAAAAAAACTGTAATGAAAGATTATTTCATTAATTACAGTATTTCTTGGTCTATAATAAATCAAAAATAGTTGTCTCCTGCATAATGATCTGTTTTTCTGAGGATAAAAATAAATTATTTAAAATTTTTGCATCTCCTTTAATAAAAAAATAAAAGTCTAATAAAATTGAAATATAGACATGTTTAATAAAAATAATTTTTTGATAAGAAGTAGTTGTCGAATTGTTCAGCTAAGACGCAAATTGACTAGGTAACCTCGGGTAAAGTAAAACACACTTTTAAAAAAATTGTTTTGAAAAATGCGTTGTATTTATAGGATAAAAATATTCATTCTTTCAAGCAGTTGGTCATGGTAAAAACATGGATTTGACTGACGTTTGAATAACCAGAAAAATTCTTGATAATTACCCAATTACTCCAAGACACTACGACTAAAAACAATAAAATAATTTAACGACTGCTGTCTAGTAGTACAACGCTTTTACTACGATAAAGAAATATTTCTAAACAACATTTCTAATTACGGAAAACATTAATTAAAACCAACAACCGACTTATACATACCTCAGAAAATTAAATACTTTCTTCGAAAGCTGTAACACAGGCACGTAACCAGTGCGAGGGCTCGAGGGGCTTTAGCTTCAGCCCCCCCCCCCACCGGAACGGAAAACGTTAAGTTTGCACCAGACTACTATGCTGGGGGTCCCGGATTCGATTCCCGGTCATACTTTGCATTTTTATCGCTCGTTTTTCATCTATCACACTTCACTTACCATAAAACCAACAAAAAAACATATTCACTCAGCCCCTGAAACCAAAATCCTACCGAAACGAACGATGTTATATTTAGTACTGACTAAATATAACATCGTTCGAAATGAGATTGTACACATAGGCCTACTGAGGCCTATGTGTACAATCAGAGAGCCAACTCTTGTTATGACTTCCGGATTTTCTGTGCCCAAAAATATTTTCTAGTTGTTACTAAATAAATATTTTTTTCCTTACAGAAACAAAAATCGTAATACGGACTACTACATAAATTAAAGCGTGAAACACCCGTCGTTCGTTACCATCTACACCATAAATAATACTTTGTATGGCACTTCGTTTAATACAAAGAAAAACGCCCTTGCAAAAAATTAGTTTTAATAATATTTTCCGTCAGACATTGTAACAGCAACTGTACATCACAATACTTTCGAAAAATTCATTATTTATCTCCTTCACCTATGTACACAAGAAGGTAGGTACCACCTAGGTCCCACCTTCGTTTTGTTTTCTTTTTGTAAAGTTACGACTTTGTTTTTAACACAGAATATCTTTCTAGCCTTGTGGTACTACATCAAATCGTACTTTCTGGTAATTATTTCACCAAAACATTATTGTAATTTCTTTGACCGTTTTTGAAGTTGTATCAAAAGCAACAATGTAAATTCAACTCAAGTTTTACAAAAATGAGATCCTACATAATAAAAGTTATATAATTTTATAAGAACTATTTGAAAGTGTTCTAAAACGTATGTACTATAACAAAGAAGCGGTTGTCAATAAAAAAACATCGTACAATGCCTCTAAACTTAAGACTTAGCCTACAAAAAATTAAAAAAACTAGTTTTATATTATTGTTATTAATTTAATATCTTTAATACACAGTTCTTTCTTATAACATAATTGAAATCGATAATTTTGAAAACGCCTATTACCGGTGCGAGGTTAGAGTCTCCCGAAGAATTTTCCCAAATTTATCACAATATTTTAATGACAACAAATAATGCGGATAATTTAATTAAATTCATTGCAGCTATCATTGAAAAAATTCACTTTTCCAGTTTCCCAACGTGTTTAAAACAAATAATTTCGGATTGACCCTACCTCCTTGAGACTCACTGGAAGAGCTTGCAAAGTAACCACAATCTAAGCGTCTTTTTTTCTTTTTGTTCATATGTTGTAGTTAAGCTGTCTAGGACATAAACAAACAGAAAACAAAAAATTAAATTATTTTAAGCAGACAAAGGATCCTGGTTCGAATCCTAGTAAACGTAGTTACTTTTTTACGCGGGTTTGAATATTGGACAGTGGTTACCGGTGTTCTTTGATGGTTGAGGCTCAATTAACTATACTCTCTCAGGAATGGTCGGCCTGAGTCTGTACAAGACTACACCTTATTTACACGTCATACATCATCCTCATCTCATTGGGTCATGGGGTTGCTTATTATCCTTAAAGAGATTGGCAACGTACAGACATTAGGGATTACAAAAATTAAGAATTCCTGCAGGAAACCGGCTAATGAGGTCACCGAAATGACTAGATTTTCCAAAAATTCATTTAAATCTCCACCTATCCATTAGAGATGCCAGAAAATATGGTTCGCTAAAATTTATCCATAAAATATATTTTGTCTGCTAACGCTCTTGCGTCAATGATTTTATCCGATCTTGAAGAAACTCAGTAATTGATTTGCGGGATGAGGGGATTTGTAGAGATGTCAAAACATGAAATCGTAAATATTTCCGTTAGTGTTAGTCCTACGGAAAAGTATTCCATAACTGAAGTAATAGAAATTTTTTGTTGTCTTTCATTTATATTCAATGTATTTCTTGTGTACGACGCTTAGGAACGGAGTTTTTCTATCATTTTTTATTCGATTTTCACCTAATTGAATGGTTAGCGAAAATGAAGTCTCTAGATGATCTGTTAATTAGAAGAAGCTAGGCACGGTGATTTAGCGAATTAGAATTCGCTGAACTGCGTATCGGAAGGTCTGGGTTTAAATTCCGTCAGAGTCTGGAAAATCGTTACTCGTTAAAAATCTCCGATACTGTTCCATTTCCCAAATAATCACTAATGACCAATATGTTGATAAATGAACTAAACGCTCCGATTTTATGTTTCCAAAAATTACAGTGTTGAAGTATGTTTTCTTTGAATATTCCCTTTCATTTAGTTTTTATGGGGATTTGAACAGCTTGTATCTGGCAATTTGTTTGCTTTTTTAAATTATGGAATATGGAAACTTGTCAGGAACACTCAAAGGTGATATACTCGTTAACTACATGACTGATTGTCTTACAAGACGCTCGCCCAATCGATGTAGATTAACTTTTATTTTTTTATTGCATCCAGGAGATTCCCAAGGAAGTATAGGACATGTCAGATTCGCTTGTTAGTAAAACCTTTCATGCCTCCGGGCCATCTCAGTTAAGCCATCTTGTAGAAACTCGTTTTGAATTGGACATCTGTTCGAGCGAGTGACTTCCTCTGGTGACCAGCTGAAAATCATTCACGAACAAGCACCACTGGTTGGCCCTGATTAAATCTACTACGAAGAGAAATAAATCCAACAAAATGTGAGCGATCAAGTATGGTGATTGTTTCAATAGCTATAAAGCACTCTCCTGGAAACGAAAATAAAAAATAAAGCAATCTTTTATCCTGATAAAAATGCTAAATGACTAGGTCCTCGAAAAAGAATAACTGAGCCAAATGCTTCCAAAATTTGATGAAAAATATTCAACGACAAAAACGGTAGAAATTTAGGATCAGTTACAAGGTCACACCCCTCTTTGTGCAATGATTAATTCTCTTGTTTCAGCCAAATTTTTATAAGACCTGTATCATTCCCTTTTAATTTAATACTATCAATTACTTATTTTGCAGGGTTTACTAACGTAAAACTCCCACAACAAACGATTTTTTAACTCTGATAAAAATTAACAATCGTTAAAATTATTTTTTACTGTTACACCGAGATGGAGCAAAGTATGAGAAGAATTTTTAGGTAGCCCCCGTGGAGCTGAACACTATAAAGTATCGTGTTCGATTCCTGACTGCAGTGAGAAAATTCTTAATCCACAGTAGTCACCAATGACGAAGTTGTTGATGCGACTTTAAACGAACTAAAGAAATAAATTTTTTAGCGTCAATATGAAGACTGGAATGTAAATGTATAGGAGTAGATACTTCTTACACAGTTCAAAATTTCTTAAATAATATTTTACTAAACCCTAATGAAGGCAAAAAAAATCTGGTGTGAACACTCATACGACTTTCTCTTGCCAATGCAAATAATGAACAATATAACCTAACATTAGTAATAATACATTAGAAAAAAACAAAAAACTAACCTCAAAAATCATAACTTTATTTTAACCATGAGTGAATGATGCAAAATGAAAATTAACCTTCAGTATGGCTTAATAATACGGAAAATCACTCTTTGACGCTAAAATAGGCTCTGTAGAAAAAAATTTAAAACAAAAGCTGTAGATCATTTAATTTTCTGTACATTTTATCACATACATTTTTGTCGTAAAATGCATACTAAGGCCGAAATCTTAAAAACCACATATTTTTACAGATTTTCATGAAAAGAAAGAGAAAATCGCTAATTACAGCTAAACTAAGCGTTATACAAAGAAATATTTAAAATAAAAGTTCTAGATTTTTAAATTGTCTACAACTTTTATTATATACTTTCTTGCTCTAAAATGCATATTAAGGCCGCAATCTTAAAAACCCCATTTTTTTTCTACGAGAGAACAGCCTTCCCAAGAAATTCAGCAGTCATGGCGCCTACCCTATATTATATAGCATAAAAAATTTAGTAAATGAGGTGATTTTTAAAAAAAATCGTAGGAACCGTTTGTGAGAAAATCGCAAATAGTGAAAAATGACACGAATAAACTAGCCTACTACTTCCAAATGACCGATTTTATGAAAATGTTCGTGTCGGGTCCGGTAGTGGTGTCTAACTTAAGTTTCAAGTTTCAAGTTCGTAGGATGTTCCGTTCTTGAGATATTCTGTTCACACATACACACACACACACACACACACACACACACATGCGCGCGCACCGCACAAACCGATCGCTAAAAACATGTTTTTGGGGTTCAAGGGGTCTGAAAACGTGTATATCTGGTAAAAACTCGATTTCGAAAAATCGACATGAAAACAATACTTTCCTTCCTATTATAGATAAGAGAAAGTAATAAGTTTACTAAAGACAAACCTTATTTTTATTTTCTATGACTGAGTATGTCTTCCATTTCCTTATTCTCAATTCTTAATTTTTCGTGTATTAAGATGTACTTTATTTTATTTCTTTAAATAAGTTAATATATTTAAAATAATTTACTTCTGTTAGCATTCTACATTCTTAACACGAAACTGTACACATTATTATTTACATAATATTCATTGTATTTTTGTGACAGCACCAATTCTACATTACGTAGATCTGTATAGAACTGTTACAGAATTCTAATTTCACATTGATGTACGTGTTTGACATCTTTAGAATTCAGTTCTGAATATCAACAATGAATGAGAGTTTAATTTCAATTAAAATTACTCAATTTTAAAATGAATTAAACCACTTTTGATGTTTAAAATTTAATAGATTATTTTTTATTTAGTGGTATGATAAAATGTTGTTGATCTGTCACCAGTTATTTTATAGCTGTCGGTTCTGTTGTTAACTAATTAGGATCTTCCTTTATATATAACGCACTTTTCCTGTCTTAGAAGCGGATTTTTACAATAATGAGTTTATTGGTTTATTCAGAGAAATTTCTATTTATCACGGAACTGCCCACATTGGTGCTCAACGCTACAATAACAGAGAGCTAATCCGAAATAATATACTTAATGTATCGTAATTTGGCAGATGTTGAACCATGGAATATTAAGAATCATTAAAATATTCTTTTAAAAGAACCTTTCATGAATGAAACCTCACTGTTAAAGCCTCTCCTCTTCTTTATCTATGTACACCATGAGACATAATCTTATATAACTAACATAATCTTATCTTCTTCTTCTTCTTCTTCTTCTGCCTTTCAAGGATTAGGCATCTCTGCCTGTTCCGAACCTCTCAAATTTGCCCATCTCTTTCTCGGGCGTCCTCGTTCTCTCCTGCCCTCCGGCTTATAGCCCACTGTCAGCTTAGGTATCCTATCCTCCCGCATTCTGTTTACATGCTCTAACCACTGCATTCTGTTCAAAGTTACAGTAGTAGAATGGTTTGAGATTTTTTAAAGTTTAATTTTGGTTATACAAGATTATGTCTAATATAACATTGTGTGTGTGTGTATGTGTGTGTGTGTGTGTGTGTGTGTGTGTGTGTCACACATAATCTTATATTAGACATAATCTTGTATAACCAAAATAATACTTTAAAAAATCTCAAACCATTCTACTACTATAATGTTTTAGTCATTAGTGGCTGCAGTCAACTTATGGAACAATAACTCTACTCGTTCAAAAATTTTCAGACCCTAACCAAGAGTCAAACCCAGTAACTTTGGCTTTGCAATCGAGCACTGAGTACCGCACCGTCAAGTCGGCCAATGGCGGTTTTATCGTAGTAATGCTTTTTTCTTTTTAGTTTGTTTAAAGACGCATCAACTTCTTGGTCATTAGCGACTCTTTGGGTTAATGAATGCTGGGTTTGAATGAGTAATAATTTTCCAGATCCTGGCTGGGAATTGAGAACTCTACTTTCTAGCGTAGCACGCTAACCACTGAGTCACGGAGGCGGCCTTAATCAATTTTAATTACATTTTTTTCCTTTACACTTTTTCTGTTAGATTTTGTGAAACATCTTTCAATAATCTAAAATTTTTAATACGTCAACTTTGTTCTTTATTTATAATTAACGTTTGAATATTGAAGTAAAATGTTCAAAAAACTAACTGTTAACATATAACATATTTTTATTTTAAAATAATGATGCAGGTAAACACAAATATAAAGTTCTACAAAATTTTTTATTAGGGTGTTGATCTAAAAGTGTCTTCAAAAGGGGTACATAATTTAATGTACACTACATATTTGTTCCCGAATTCATTAATGAGATGGGTGACTATATTTTAAAACATTAATTCTGGGTTGCTCCTTGCTCGTAACTTAGCAGGGTTATCTAATTTTCATAAGAACTATGGGTAGGCCCTATATACAGTTGTTACAAGGCTACAGAATTTACGACAAAACTTCTGATAAATTTTATTTTAAACAAGGGTGCTTAACAATAATAGCGCTTGCATTTATAACGCAAAATAAGCGACATTAAAACATATCGTCAACTACCCTAAAATTACAGATTCCAACATTCAATTTACAAAAAGTCTGACGTGAAACACTCCTCACACGACTTTCTCTTGCCAAGTTAAATAATAAAACATATAACTTATGTTTAATCATTAGTGAACAATGTCTAATTCTAATTCAACAATCTAATTTTAATCATGAATGAATGACGCAAAATAAAATCAACCTCTGTAGAACTTAAAAATACGGAAATCATTAATTGACGCTAAACTAGACTCTGTAGAAGAAAATGCTTAGGTTTTTTAATTTCCTGACACTTCGATTGAATATACTTTGTTGTAAAGTTCATATTAAGGCCGCAATATTAAAAAATCCCTTTTGTGCCGATTTTGATGAATAAAATACGGAAAATCACTATTTGACGCCAAACTAAGTTGTAGGTTTTTAATTTTTCTACAACTTATATAAATGTTTGCCCTAAAATGTTTAAAGGCCGCAAACTTAAAAAAAAAAAATTTTTTTTTTACAAAAGCACATCCTTCCCAAGAATTTTATCAGACAATGCGCTTCCCCTATTTTGTAGAGCATAAAAATAGTAAATGAGGCAATTTTAAAAATGAACCTAGGTTGTTTTTTTTTAATTTTTTGTGAGAAAATCGCACGAATAAACAACTACTTCCGGTTGACCGATTTTGACTAAAATGTACGTGTCGAATCCCATAGAGATACCTACCTAATTTAAGTTCCAAGTTTCAACTTTGTACCCTAAACCGTTCATGAGATATTTTGTTCACACACACACACCAATCGCTCTTTCTTTTGGTTTTTTGTTCAGGGGCCTGGAAAACGAGTATATCCGGTGAAAACTCGATTTCGAAAAATCGACATAAAACAATACTTTACTTCGCTATATAATCATATATGACGGAATCATTTAAGAACAGAAGAGGTAGTGGTGTAAAAGACACTAGTCATAGCTATCTTCTCTGAGAGTAATGAATTTCATTATACAGGCGGACCCTGTGGTGAATAAAGTGAAGGTGTCATTTGCAGAGTGGAATTTAGATGCTTTTTGGAGGGCCTGGCATGCTGATAAGCATAGGGTACTTTTCCACTCAGTGAGGAAGGCATGGTAAACCACCTCACTCCGCGTTCTACTTAGTAAAGCCTCTAGAGGTTCAACTAGCCTTTCGGCTGATGACCTAAACAACAACATACTCATATGGGGCAAGAGAAAGTAAAAATCGAACAGATGTGGCAATATTTATTGAATTTTTATAAAAACTGAAGTATTGAATAATAAAATATTAGAAGAACAGACGAAATTAAATCGGGATGTCAGGTCATTTTATGTTCTTAGTAGGCGTGTAATATTTGTTTATTTATTTATTTATTTTTGTATTTATTTTATTTTTTTATTTTATTTAGTTATATATACATAACGACTTAATACTGAACTAAAATAAGCTGTGCAAATATGCAGTATTTTAAACTAAATATACTTATACGCAAAAACTCTTCTTCACTAAGAGTTCTGTCCGCGCATAGGAGTATACAGAACAAAGGATTTAATCACTTAAATACTAATAACTATTATAAAAATTACTACCTACAGTTAAATAGGTTACAAAGATTGCGTTAAGAAGAATTAAAAAAAAACCCATAAAATACATGATAAATTCAATTACATTTACATAAAAATCAATATTATATTTTAATTTTAAAAACAATAGAAATTTTTAAATAAACTTTAAGATTATGTTTGTACATTTGTAATAGAGAGAAATATACACATATGTATAAAAATTTTATAACTATAACTACTTTACGATATATTTTAACTAACACAATGTAAATATTTTAACTTAATGGGAAATTAATTCAATAAATGAGCATAAAGAAACAAGTAAACTATCGCAAAGAGAAAAGTAAAAACTAACAAGAACAGTTATTTTAAAATTTGGAAAAGTTTCTCAAGTTGAAGTCAATATCACAATATTAAAGTAACATTAGGTAAAATCTATACTATTAAAGCTGTTCATACCGTATTAACACATCATTTATTTGAATGACTTGGTAAGCGTATACAACAGGTTAACGGCAATTTTTCTCGAACGGCATACTTTAATTACATTAATAAAACAAATTATAACCGGATAATAAATATATTTTTAACCTTTCAGCTCTGGGATTATTAAACAACGATTTGTTATAAAACAGTTATAACCGACAGTTGGCAGTTTATTTTATTTCATCAATCAAGATTCAATGACCTGCAGTCAATTAGAACTCGCTGCAGTTCTCAATTTTGTTGATACACATGAATAATCAAGAAAAAAGTTGAAGCAACATCCTACATTTCCAAAAGCGTAGGCCAATACATTTATCAGGTTTAATAATAATTTGAAGCCATCAATAGACTATATACATGTATATATATAGAACTAGGTCTTATCTTATTTAGGCCTAACTGTAATTATAGTTGAACGCATCACTGATTTTAACGGAACTATAGTTTGCTTTTGGTTGCTCTTATTCAAAATTACTTCATATGCTTAGTTACTTCCTGAGATCTGCTTATTTTCTCAAAAATTATTTAGTACGTTTTCGTAGAGGTAGGTTTTATGTCGCTCAAACAATACCTATAGTCAGGATTTTTAATAACTAATATTTTCTTTCATGATACAAAAAATTATTTTCATCATTATTATATAATTTTTCACTTTAAATCGTACAATCTGAACTTAGCATAAGTACCTTGAAAATAATGTAGGGTTACAAAGAATTATGATAGGTATCGGTACTGCCCATAACAGACAGGTGGAGTGTCAAATTATTTACACTCAGTCTGTTCGTTACAGGGCTAAAATAAATAGTTATGTTTCTTATCACATGGTTAGCCAATTAAATGGCTGAATCGTTTAAGAACAGAAGAGGTAGAGTTGTAAAAGACACTAATCAGAGTTATCTCCTCTGAAAGTAATGAATTTTATTATACAGCCAGACCCTGTAGTGAATGAAGTGAAGTTGTCATTTGTAAAGTGGTAAATATGTGCTTTTCTGAGGGCCCGGCATGCTGATAAGCGTACTTTTCCACTCAGTGAGAGCGGCAATGGTAAACCACCTCACTCCTCTTTTTACTTAGTAAAACCTCTACAGGTTCACACCAACTTTTCGACTGATGACCTAAACAACATCGGTACGTTACCCCTTATCTTTCTTCTGTTTTACAAGCTCATCAACGCTTATTTTAATAACTTAAAAGTGTTTTCATTTAAATTCGCATCAACTGCTTAATTATTAGCGGCTATGGTGGGTAATGCATCGATAGAACAGACGGTTTTGACTTGTGAAAATTTCCAGATCCTGTCCGGGAATCGTACCCAAGACCTACGCGTGGTAGGCTAGCGCGCTAACCACTGCACTTCGGAGGCGGCCAACTTAAATAAATTGTCAACTATTTCAAAAAGATTTTTATTTAACCTTTTTTCTCAAATACTTTATTAAAGTTAATTCTTGATTTTTATTTCGAAACTATCAAAATCAATTCTCGTATTTTGGTGGCTACGTTAACGTTCTTTTAACAAAATGCTTCATTTGGAATCAAAATCGAATTTCACAATACATCAATCATTAGTAAAACAAAGTATTTTAGTTAAATATTTATCGGAAAATAACTACAATGTTTTACTAGCCGTTTGTTAAATCTATACTAATATGATTAAGAGCGTAACCAACCGATTTAAAAAATCTTTCTCTGTTGGAAGATTAGAGATTACTGAGCAACATAGGCTATAGCATCACGTAGTTTTTAATTTTTTTTAAAATTTGGATAGGTAAAATGAAATCACTTTTTATTTTATTTGTCTGGTGTAAGGTCGTTTGGGAAATTTAGTTATTTTATCTATCAGTATTATAGAATCTATTATATACCGTATACTGAGTATTGATTGTATTGTGCGGTCAGGTACACTACCGCCCTGCAATATGACATTCCAAATAAGAGCGAACCGTCTTAACTTTCAATGTTTTCTTTTTTCGAAATTTTTGAAAGTTATTTACATGAGAGGCCTTCGGGCCAGCCCAGTCAGTCAGCTGATAGAAAGTTGCTATTAATTTTTAAGCAACACTGGTTGAGCAAGCGACTTTATATGGTGACCAGCTGACAGCCATTCCTGAACAAACTTCACTGGGGGTACCTGTTCAAAAAATTCATGCCGAATCACGACAAAAAAAGTACAGCGAAAAGCAGTGATCAAATTGGGTAGTTGTCAATAACGTACAGTTCCCGATAAAAAATAAAAAAACCAAAAAAATATCACTTTCGATTTCTGCATAGAAAGTACAAAGTATAAGTATTAAACGTCTTCTAGAAATCAAAGATATCTTACCATTTCATTTAATCCTTTATAGGTCTTTGGTAAGTATACTTACCACTGGAAATAAGGCCGATTTTATTTAAAAATAAGCTATGCAGTTGAACCTTACTGGCATTTTATGGTGTTATAGAAATTCTCTAAGTAGGTTATCCACATATTGAAATAAGCGCGCAGTGACCATTTGCTTTGTGAGTTGCACGATGAGGTAGGATTCACACCAGTGTACGCTACCGTGTTGTTTTGTTGTTACTCTTATATTACGAATATTACTCTTCATTTTATTATATAGTATTTTTTTTGTTATAAGTTGTTTTAATAACTATGAATTATGTGATAACCATTTCAATAAACGTTCCTTGGTAAGTATACTTACCAGGGCATACCATCAACAAAAAAGAAATATCTTACTGTTCTGGGATTAGAAATACATTATTCAAGTCCCTGTAAAGCAAAATTTAATAGTACTGCCCTATAAAGAGTTAAAAAATGGATTTTACCAGCTTTTTCTTAAAACACATATTTAAATGAATGCAAAGTTAATTTGTAAAGTGCAATAAGTGAAACGCTTAAAGTTCAGTTTACCTTGAAGCGCATCAAGCGAGGGGGCTTTGGAGATAAAAAGTCAGTCATAATAAATGCAAGAATCATTCACAAGTTATCGTTTAAATCAAAACCAATTTTTTATTTGTAACATTTACTTGGTATTTTTTCATACGTGCATCATCTTATATCATTTACCTACGCCCAAGCATCATCACTAAAAAAAAACTACCCACACATTACCCGTACATTAACTGTACACGCATAACAGCTACACACAGTACGTACTGAACGATACTAATTACATACTGTTTTGCAAAATTATTGCGGCATTTGGATTGATTAATAGTTTTGTTGTTTAGCCATCAGCTGAAAGGCTGGTTTGAACCTCTAGAGGCTTTAATAAGTAAAACGAGAAGTGAGATGGTTTATTACTACGCCCAAGGCCAGCTTTCTGACTGAGTGCCTTCCTCACTGAGTGGAAAAATAGCCTATGCTTATCATAATGCCAGGTCCTCCGAAAAGCAACCACTTTCCACCCTGCAAATGACATCTTCACTTTATTCACCACAGGATCTGGCTGTATAATGGAATTCATTACTCTCAGAGGAGATAACACTGACTAGTGTATTTTATACCTTCACCTATCTGTTCTTAAATGTTTCAGTCATATAATTGGCTGACAATGTGATAATAAACAGAACTATTTTTTGTAGCCTGGAACTAGCAGATCGAGTGCAAATAATTTAACACTCCACCGGCCTGTTATGGGCAATGATAAACAGTGTTGTTTAAATTAATAATAATCATCAGAATATCTCATTAATAGTTTTTTGACAATAAAATTAGATTTTAACATACTACTAGTTTATTTTTTTAATTTTACATAAACATTTAAGCTGAAAAAGAAAAATTAAGCCGATTTATCGAGAAAATAAATAAATAACAAACCCAAAACGATGTGAGGGATTTCTTCATAACGCTCTCAGAAAGATCTCAGCAAAATCTAATCTACGAGATGATAAACAATTCTTCAAGGTGAGCGCAATATAAAACTCCCATTGATTTTGCCGGCATAGAAATCTCGAGAGCCTAAAGAGTATGAGGTTCTAAGTAACATTACCGGCTCTGTAGCTGTTAATAATTGATATAACAACAAAACAATGTACTGGAAACCCGGAAAATTGTAGTAAAAATCCCACGCAAAATTAATAATATTTATTTTCAACACCGTCAGGGTTACCATAGATAGTTTTGCTAACTGTTGTGGTCCAATGAACTGAACAAGATTTTTAAAAATCAAATCAACAATTTTTTGGAATTCTTTGTTTTAAACAATAGAAAAAGTTCAAGAAATATTAATTACGTTTTTGTTTCTATTCGGATTAACGATGTACTTTGCCGCGTTAGAGACGTTTTTTTTGTTTAACGTCCGACTGTTCTGCAATTACTGCTAATACAGACGGTGAAGGATGAAATGATTTTTTGTAACGTATGAAAATATGCCGTGCCTGAATGGGATTCAAACCCAAGACAACATAGGAGACGAATAGGCCTACATTAACGTAGTGAAAGAGACAATAGCTTTTGGAATCACGTGAGTAAAGTTTTATAAAAATGTTCCAGACCCCACCCAAAGTTCAACCGAGCTCTGTTATTAAGCTACTGGGAGAACCAAACAGGCGGTCGATTTTTTTACTTTGATTACAATAGATATCAGTTATTTATACTTTTTTATTCAAATGAACGTTTAAGAGCCTAATTCTATTTGTGAATGACATTTTATCCTGTCACCTAGAAGCTACACTTTGTTTATTGTCAATTTATTTTTAAATTATAAAATAATCTTACATATGCTGTTAAACTTTTTTCTTTGGCCTTCGTATTTTTCTGTGAGGTAACTTAAGTGATCTTTCTCTCGCCCAATTAACATTTATTGAGAAGTGTAATTTACAGCATTGTGTAGACATACGATCCGAATTTTCTATTTAATAGATAAAAAACAAAATAGGGTGTACGCGTGAGAACATAAAAAAACCGACTGGAAAGGCGTCTGCTTACTGCATACACACCGTTACCAATCCGTTACGGGTGCAAGTAGGTCAATTGCGATCTGGCGTGTAGAGTAGTTAAGAAGGCTCTAGTTCATAGCCTAACGGTTAGCCTGCCCCTTGCAGTACATAACACAAGTTAATCAAGTACACAATCAATAATTACTGTATTAATATTAATGAATGTAATAAAGAACAATATTGTGTTTTGTGCTGTAAAATACAACTGGCAACACAATAATTATTTAGTTACAACGGCAAAGTAACTACATCGACAGTTACAAATTATGTTACTGTAATTAAAGCTAAGTCGTAAATTGAAATTACCCTCATGTTTCCTTTAGTAATTTTTGTTCAGAAATAAGTAAATATATCTATATTCTAATATTATAACTATTCATATAATTAACTTTCATCAGAATTTAATTATTAATAGTTATGAAAATAAATGGCAACCGAAATTGACAACAGTTAAAATTAGCGGTATTTTTACTGCAAAAGACAACAATGTAAGTAACGATTCTTATACTATGCCATAAAACGAGTCATTTTAACCAATTTAAGCAGTTCTTTACATGATTAGACTTGAATCAGACGTACGGTTCCATGTATTAATCTTTAAATCAGATTGGCAGAACTTGTAAATTTAGTTAGGGTTCAAATGTAGATTCTCCATGATCTTTAGTATTTTATTCACATAAATAAACTTATTTGATTTATAAATTAATTAATTCCCATAACAGACAGTTGGAGTGTTAAATTATTTGCACTCGATCTGCTAGTTCCGGGGCTACAAAAAAATAGTTCTGTTTGTTATCACATGGTCAACAATTGTGACTGAAGCATTTAAGAATAGAAGAGGTAGAAGTGTAAAAGACACCAGTCAATAGTTATCTCCTTTGAGAGTAATGAATTTCATTATATAGCCTGTGGTAAATGAAGTGAAAATGTCATTTGCCGGGTGGAAAGTAGATGCTTTTCAAAAGGGCTGGCATGCTGATAAGCACACTTTTTAACTCAGAGATGAAGGTATTGGTGAACCACCTCACTTCTCGTTTTACTTAGTAAAGCCTCTAGAGGTTCAAACCAACCTTTCGGCTGATGACCTAAACAACAAAATTAAAATATTATTGAGTAGCTTACACACTGCAATCTGAATGTTCACCTCATCCAAAACCCCGTTCTTTCTTTAGTTAAGAGTTCTGTATAGATTTACGTACAGTTCAGAAGTTTTAGTATCCACGACGTCATTCAGTAGTTAATGCAGTTTAAACAAATCTGGTGAGAAACGCACAACTTTCTCTTGCCAATGCAAATTATGAATAATATAGCCTAACATAAGTAATAAAACATTAGATTTAAACAAAAAACTAACCTCAATAAACCTAACCTAATTTTAATCATGAGAGAAAGACGCTAAATGAAAATCAACCTCAGTTTAGCTTAAAAATACGGAAAATCACTCTTTCACGCTAAGCTAGGCTCTGTAGAGAAAATGCTTTAAATAAAAGTTGTAGATCTTTTAATTTCCGACAAATTTTATTTTATTCTCTTTTGTCGTAAAATGCATACTAAGGCTGAAATCTTAAAAAATTGATTTTTTTTACACTATTTCGTGAGAAAAAACATAAAATTGCTAATTACCGCTAAACTAAGCGTTATACAAAAAAAATGTTGGAAATAAAAGTTGTAGGATTTTAAATTCTCTACAACTTTTATTACATATGCTTTTGCACTAAAATGCATATTAAAGCTGCAATCTTAAAAACAACTTTTTTACGTGAAAACAGCCTCTCCAATATTTTCAGGAGACATGTATACCTATTCTTGCAAAGCATAAAAAATTTAGTAAACGAGGCGATTTTTAAAAAAATCGTAGGAGCCGTTTTTGAAAAAATCGCAAAAAAGTGAAAAATTACACGAATTAACTACTACTTCCGGTTGACCGGTTTTGATGAAAATGTTCGTGTCGGGTCCGGTAGTGGTGTCTAACTTAAGTTTCAAGTTTCAAGTTCGTACGATGTTCCGTTCTTGAGATATTCTGTTCACACACACGCGCGCGCGCACACACACACACACACACACACACACACACACCAATCGCTAAAAACATGTATTTTGGGTTCAGGGGATCTGAAAACGTGTAGATCCGGTGAAAACTCGATTTCGAAAAATCGACATGAAAACAATGCTTTCCTTCCTATAGGCCTATATTCATATAGGCAAGAGAAAGTAAAAATGTGTATTTAATCACATCAAGAATCAACTGCTTGGTTGGTCAGCCCGTTGGTATAGTGAAAACTGTAATTGCTTCTATGTTCAGGTCCTTAGTTCGATTCCAGACCAGGTCTGGCGACAAAAAAATTCTTTTATCACTCATTTTTATCCATCACGCTCCACCGTCTGCTTTAATTTTAATGGGCACAACGGACGTAATAAAAAATATTTTTTATTAGAGCGACATAGAGGAGGTGGTAGGAATATGGTATACCTATTTTATTTTGTCCTATATTAGGCTTATAAATAACGTCAAGAAGACATGATTTACATCAATTAATAGAGAATTTTATTCTTATTCCAATGGTAAAATTTTGATCAGCAAGAAACAAACAATACTTAAAAAATATTTGATTTATTAAAAAAAGGTAATATCTTACATAATAAAAATTGGGTAGTAATATGAGACAGTACCCGAATACACATGATACATCTTTATATTTACCTTACAGTACCTAAAAACAGTATTTTTTTAAAGTTTAATATTTATGTTATTTATTTTAAGTCTAATGCTTGCAGTAATCACACACATATGGTGTCTGCTCTACACCAGCACATTCACTATGAGCCCACATACTGCACATCACACAAACAATCCACAATTCCCCCTTACAATCTTCAGTGAATTTACCATCACAAAATATGCAGTTAGCATCTGTTGAATCTGGTTGAAGCTGACCAGGTTCATTGAGGGAAGAATTGTCATCACTATCTGATTGCACGGAGGGACTGGAATCACTGGACGATTCAATCTCCTTAGGTCTTGCCGATTTCCCATTTTTACAATTTCGTTTTCTTCCTCTTTTTAAAGAAAATGTAGGTAGTCTTTTCGGTGTTGGATTACTGCTGCTACTACTGCTAATTAAATAATTCTTGTAAGGCGATGAAGTTATTACAGCAGATTCAGTTCCTTTTCGGCCACGTTTTGACCCTCTTGCCTTTACTGTCGGAATGGGTGAGATGTCTTTCGGAGTGACACAAAGGTTTGTGCCTAAACCGCTTGTAGATGGGCTGCTCAGATCATCTACTACCGATGTTTTAGCAGCTGGACCACCAGATATTTGCGTTTGTCTTGCTGAAATTGAATTGTCAACTTGACATTCTCCCACATCTTCACTCTGAGCAGCTATAAAATCTGCTTTTGAAAAAATCTGTTTATTTAAAGGATGTATGCCTGTAACACGAAATCCATTTACAGCAATCTCCGCTGTTTGTACTTTTAAGTACGCTTTGCCAAATAAATCAGCTACATCAAATGGACTTAGCGCCCTTTGTTGTGACCTCAAAAACTGCCGAACTTCTTCGCTGTAATAGGTCTTTAGTGGACCCATAAACGTTTTATCCAGAGGCTGTAGTTTATGCGTTGAATGGGGTGGCAGAGACACAATTGAAACAAAATTTTGTCTAGCTAAATCAATGACGTCAACATTCCTTGTGTGGCTGTAATGGCCATCAAGGATGAGAAGTATCGGTGATTCCATGGTTGGTTTTGTAACATTTATAAAATGTTTAAACCATTTTGTAAAAAGTGGAGCTTGAACCCATCCGGATGGGTGGTACGCCGCAATAGATCCGAACGGAGCTCCTTTCATTAAAATTTTATTTTCATTTTTCCTTGGGAAAATCATCATTGGGGGTACGAAATTACCTGCTGCACTCATACAGCATACTACTGTAATTAATTGACCTCGTTCAGATGACGTTAAGCTGGCTATTTGTCTTTTCCCTTTCAGAGCTACTATTTTCGGTATCATAGTTTGAACAACTGTCAGTCCAGTCTCATCTACGTTAAAAATACGATCTGGGGTAAAGTTATGTTTCGCATATTCTTCCTCAAGATGATTAAAAAAGATACCTACTCTTTCTTCTGTGAAACCTAACGCTCTGGCAGCTGAAGTTCCAGTTGGTTTACGTAACGAGATCTTGTCTTTATGGCGTGACAAAAAGTGATCTATCCAACCTCGTCCTGCTTTTTCTCCAGTAAACGGATGCTCAATACCATTCCTAATCGCTAACTGATACGCCATAATTTTGATGTCGTTTGTTGTCAAACCGTAAAATTTGGATTCCATCACCAGAATATAGTCAACTAACTGCTTTTCAATTTCATCACCTAAAACACAAACAAATCGTTTAATGTCATGTCATACGTATCAGCAAACATTTTGTACAAATGAGTGAATGAATGTAGACAAACAAGATAAACTTAGCCTACCTAAAATGGTCTTCCTTCCGAGCTTTGTGGTGCATACGCTCTCAGCACTAGCACCGTCAGTCACCTACACAAGGCAAATAAAAACTAATTAGCTAACTAAAAATGACTTTTCGTCAATCTTATTTCGTACATTTTATGAGTCGATTAAATTATTTGTATGAATACTAGATAAGAATTACTTTTCAATTAATTGAGTTAATACTCTATTAACATACCTTTGAACACAAACGAGCAAGCGTAGATCGTGGTACATTGCATATTTTGGCTGCTTTAAGATAGCCACACTCCTTAGATTTAACCATGTTGATGGCTTTTGTCATGTCATCTTTATTCCAATTCTTCCTTAAGCCCTTAGAGTCTTTTTTTAACTTCGTTCTCGGCATCTGGAACATAAACAGATTTCGACTAAATTAAAATCTGATAAGGGCGTATTACTTTGAAAAGATGGAAAATAAAACTTACCGAAATATCACAAAAATACAATGAATAATAACAATTACGAATTGCAGGATTCAGTAATCAAGATACTTCCATGAAAAATTAACCATAATGTACATAGGGTAGTAATATGAGATAGTCTCATATTACTACCAGCAGACTGTCCCATATTACAACCATCTCTTTGTTTTAGTTTAAACATCTATTTAGCTAATACAGAAAAACATACGCTAAGATTAAAATTATATTCTAAAACCCTAATAAAAGTACTATATCTTACCTTGTTTAGTTGTTTTTGAATCAGTTTTATGAGCAATGTAGACGGTAGTTCAAGAAGCACGTACACAAACTTTTAATCGCCAAAATATAAACACACGTTCACAGCACCGCACAGTAAAACACTAGCCTTTCATCAATTACATACACTAACTCCATCTACTTTGTTACATAGTTAGCATATACTCCGGTAGGTTTCTCCGCCATACGAAAACGAATACCATGGTATCTCATATATCTACCCTATCTCATATTCCTACCACTTCCTCTATTAAAAATGAAACATTTTTAATGTTTGTTTTTCACTAAACAATAATGCAAGTTCAGTGGGCACCGCGAGATAAATTTCTTATTTCAGGGCCGGTTCGAAAACATTTTACCTTCAAGCGGCGTTGCGTATTGCTCCCCTCCCCTCTCGAAAAATGGTTGTTCTTCGTGCTCTTGGTAAAACCTCAAAAAAAAAATGCCGGCCGCGTTGGCGATGTTGGTAACGTTCTCGCCTCTCATCACGCGGTCTTGGGTTCGAATTCCACTCGGGCATGGCATTTTTTTAAAAAATTCATTTCATCCTTCACCGTCTGCATTAGCAGCAATTTGCAAAACAGTCGGACGTTAAACCAAAAAAAAATTAATAAATCAAAAAATAAATTCAAATGTAGGCTACACTCAAAACCGTTTTTAAAAAATTGTGGTCAAACATTAACCTTACATTTTTGTAATTTTAAATAAAATTAACAAAAATAATAACTCTCCGTATTTTTTCTCATTCATAGAAAAAAAGCATTTGTAAAGAAAAAAAATCAGCTTTCAGTAAAACAAGTCAAGTAACGTCATATACCTAATATGGGCACTTACGAAATAAACAAAGGTTTGTTTATTAGCTTACCACTTTTTCTCAACAAGCTGGTTCATTGCTATTCACTTTTGGTAACCTACACGAAAGATGATATCAGTTGATATTTTTTTTAAATATGTTATTTATAGAAAAATTCTAAAAGGAAAGTAAAATTCTAACAGGACATTATAGTCTACTAAAAATTAGGATAAAAAAAAATTCTAGTCATAGAAACATAATGTTGGTGAAGTTGGAAAGAAAAAATTTAATTATATAAATAAATAAACCATTTATTCCCTATACAGATCATTTTTAGAACAACAATTTAAAACTAAATAACACAACGTGGTTTTAAGTGATTCGACTATTCATTTTGCCGTGGTAATTTTTTAACGTTGAGAATATAAAAATTGTAACTAATTAGATAGCAATACGAAAACATCTCTATCCTGATACATGCATTCACTGACATAAGCAACACACTTCTTTCGTCCTTTACTACTCCCGCCTTTCTCTTACCGCTCTCCGCCAAGTAACCCTTCCAAATACTCTCCTAACTTCTGCATCCCCTCTAAGTAGCGGTTTTCCTTTAGCCCTCTTCAGTTCTCCTGAATATAAATTCAATAAATTGGATCCACCTTTTGTTGTGACTATGTGCTCGGTCCAATTCCATTCTCTTTATATTTCTGCCTTTCTTGTCTTCAAGCTATTTAATAGAGATAAAACCTGAAAATCAACTTTTTTAATTTTCTTGTACCCTTAAATGTTTCAAAAATGAGAATGCATTAAGAGACAAATTTTTTTTATCCGAGGCGGCGAGAAAAACTCATGTTCACTCCCGTCACGATGGGGGAAGTACTGTGTGACTCAATTGAGGCGTCCTCGTCCAGCCCCAAGGAGGCCGCAACCACCTACCAACCAAAACCCCGCCGCCTGGCCAACTGATCCGTCATAAGAGACACACTTAAATACACCTATTGTCACTACCAAATTTTATTAAATTCAGTTCAACTGTGAAAGCTGCAACATTTATGTTACTCAGGGTTTAATGACACCAAGACTTAAAAACGTATTTCTGAACTAAAGAACTTAAGTAGATACATTGGTGCTAAAAATCTTTAAAATAAATTTTACCAGTTACATAAAAGAGTACCAACTATTAAGAGTAAAAATCTAATGTGAAACACACACGTCTTTCTCTTACCAATGTACATAATGAACAATGTAATGTTTACTTACCAGAAGGTGAGTTACTTAGTTTACTTACCTATGTTTAATCATGAGTAAACAATGTAAAATGAAAAATATAACCTAACTTTAGGCCTAATCACGAATGGATGATGCATAATGAAAATCAACCTCTGTAGAACTTAAAAATATGGAAAATCAGTAATTCCCTCTAAACTACAATGTGTAGAGAAACATATAAAAATATATGCTTAACATATAAAAATTGCAGGTTTTTTAATTTCCTATATCTTTGATTATATTATACTTTTATGGTAAAATGCACATTAAGGTCGCAGTCTCAAAACATTCTATGTTTTTACCAATTTTGAGGAGCAAAATCCAGAATAATAATCAGAATTTAATAATAAGCTCTGTAAAATAAAATGTATAAAATAAAAGTTGTAGATAGATTTATTACCTGTAACTTTAATTATGAGCATTCCTGTAGTAAAACGCGTACTAAGGCCACAGACTTAAAAACCCCCATTTTTACAGATTTTGATGAAAAAACAGAAAAATCACTATTTGCCGCTGAACTAAGCATGTAGTAAATAGCAAATTAAGCGATTTTTAAAAAATTGTAGGAGCCGTTTTTGAGATATTCACATAGTAAAAAATTGCACGAATAAACTACTACTTCTGGTTGACCGATTTTGATGAAAATGTTCACACGTACGTGCGCGCGGGCGCGAGCACGCACACACACAAACGTACAAAGATCAATCTCTAAAAAAATTTTTTTTGGAGTCAGGAGGCCTGAAAACTTATATATCCAGTGAAAACTTGATTTCGAAAAATCGACATCAAAACACTACTTTCCTTCCTTACATTTTCATATAGGGCAAGAGAAAGTAAAAAGAATACTGTTACTTTAGCTGTAATGTTAACATGAGAAAGAATGAATGAGAAATTTTAACAAATGTTTAGCCAATTTCACTAGATTTGTTTTTCAACTGATATTTTATATTTATTTTTGTATGTTTCAGAATCATTTATAGTAAAGTCATCTAGACAGTATTTGCCCCCAATTCCAGGATATGTTCCAGTGTATATTCAAGATGGTGACATACCTCCAGATGTGGAATCAATCGTAAAAGAACAACAAACATTAAATGATTCAGAAACATCTAAGGACGTGGAAGATAATGACAAAATAGAAGCAGCAGCAAGGAATGTTGATGATGCCTTAAAGGAAAGTGAGGTTAAAATTGTTCAACAATTGACTAGAGGTCCTCAGCAAACAGTTCAACACGCGAGACTATTTTATAACCTACCGTCATTTAAACAGAATAAGAAATACTATGACACCATCAGTCATTTTTCAAACCAAGAAAATCATTTCATTGCTGAAAATCCTAGTTGATCATGTAGGTATTCGTTAATTATTCATTACTTAAGAATTAATCAAAGTTAAAATTACGTTGTAATTAAATTTGTTATATTAAGCCTTCACTCAATTTATGTCAAAATTAACAAATATAAATTATTTTAATTATAGCAGGAGTTTTATTTGATTCAAATTTCATAAATGACCACATAATGTAAAAATTTGTTGAACAATATTCTAGGTAATCTAAACATATAAGGCATGCTTCTATAATGTGTCCACAGCTCGGTGGCACCTAAACCATAAACCGACCCTTTCACACACACACACACACACACACACACGCGCGCGCGCGCGCGCAGCACCCCTATACCTGCCTTAGCGGTGTTCTACATTGTTCACTACTGAACAATGTAGAACGCTGGTAAGGCAGGCTATGGCAGGTAAGGGGTTGCTGCGTGTGTGTGTGTGTTTGCGTGTGTAAGGGTCGGTTTATAGTCTAGGTGCTTTGAGCTGTGGACACATTATAGCTGAGTAGATTATAGCTACTATAGATACTACTAGATGTACTACAATTGCCTGCGTAGGCTACAGCATAGAGTAAAAAATTTTCAGAGTGGCAAATTTTATAAAATAAACCTTTGGTACTGATTGGTCCTACAGAATAGAACACATTATTAGCCTACTTTCTTAGCCAATTTACTTTTATTTAGATTAGGAACTTTTAGTGTAGTCAATGCTCGGTTTAACGGACTAATTATTGGGGGATACTGATGTCTGTTGTGAAAATCTGATAAATTGAAAGTCATTACGTTATACCACAATCAGTCTTGTAAGTTTCTATAATATGTTAAAATAAACAATGGATTTGCTTATAGCATTATTCTTATTGTAAATTTTAAAAAACTGTACCTTTCAGGAAAACTTACTGTACGGGAAGAGCTACAAAGCATTGTACAATAAAACAGTATAAATCGCCGGCTAAAACACTGATTTTGAATTTTATGCTTTTACCAATACAGTACTACTGAATAGTAAGTAAATATTAAATTTTTTTTAAACAAGTTATTAAATTGCATCACATCGATTTAAAAAAAAACAATTAAATAATCACTTATTTTGCTATTGGTAATTTTTCTTTACAAAAATTAACATTCCTTAGATTTTTATAATTTTCAAATCGTTTTATTTATTTATTTATTTATTTAGGAGACTAGTTCGTTGTCTCCTTTCATTGATTGTATTTTTCTTATTTAGAAATAAAACTCGAGAAGATAGGTTGAGCTTCCTTCAACTACATAGGGTCAAATACAGCACAAAAACTTTTATATAAAGATAATATAAATAAATTTTTTGTAAAAAATTTCTCAGGAAAGTTACTGAAACAAACAATTTTAAACTGTAATTGACTTCTTAGTTAGATTTAATTAAAAGTTTATTACTATCAATTAATCAATTCCGAAATAAAGTATTCCAAGTTGACTATGTTTCATGTGATTTCTATATCGTTCAGTAATAAAGATAATCTTGAATCTTTTTTAATCTATTTAAAGTCGCATTAACAGCTTGGCATGTACAGTAACTGGAATGGTGGGTTTTGATTCATTATAATTTCCAGACCCTGGCCAGCAGTCGAACCTAGGATCTCTGCATTGTAGGTTAGCTCGCTGTTACTATGCTATGGAGGCAGCATCTTAAATTATTCTGTTAATTTCAACAAAAAATACAAATAAATTTTTTGCAACTAAAATTAATGCGCAGCTAAGGGGTGGCAAATAGACTCTACTTCAGGTAACAAAACTCTAAATCAACCTCTCATTACACAACTAATACTCATAATGTCTGGATACTTTGAATGTAACTTTGAATCAGCACTATTCAAATGTTTTTGTTGTCCGTTTCTACTTTCCAAGTACAAGCTCTATCTGTACAAAAAGTAATAATTACTGAAAATGTTGCTAGACATCCAAGAGTTTTCTAGATTCTAGATAGAGTATAGTGGAGCGGGAACACATAGGAACGGTGTTCCCACACTGGTTTTCCAATATTTAATAAAAAATAAATACTTTTCAAGCCCAGTTGATATGATGTTTATCAAAGTAAATAAATAAAATTATGGTGCATACTGAACTATTACTTTATTTTTTCCTCTATCTAAGTCTATGCAGTATTTAAAAAATAATAATACAGTGACTCGTAGTTCAGCGAGCTCCAATATGCGAGGCTCTAGGCTGTTGTAGAGAATCATAGAAATTCAACTAAACTATTACAGACAGAAGACATAGAACTATGCAGACAGAAGACATCATGTTTATGAAGGGCTGGTGAAATATTGCATCATTATCAAGGTTTTCAGCATTATGGAAGCAACCACTTAGTGATTTCATTCCATCAGGCAGAAGTGAAAATATAATATACTTTTTGTAAAAATTGTTTTTTTTATCTTTTCATACAATATCACAAAAAACTTTAGCATTCACTCACTGGAAAATTTATGACTACACACCTGAGACTAGATAATAAAAGGGTAAGAAATAGAAAATTATAATTTCAATAGTTAAAAAAAATTATTTATATAACATATTTTTCTATAAACTTTTCTATAGTGTATCACAATTTTGTTAAGAAGTTAATCAAAAAAATTTTTTTAGTTATTAGAGATATTATGATGAAAGATCAGTTACACACAAGTAATAACATAAAAAGAAAAAAAATTCTCCAGACAGATTTTCTATATATTATGATCAAACGATAAATACACAACAACAACTGCTAATCTGATCTAATTGGGATCAGGGCCAGTTTGGATTTTGTAATATTTGGATTGGTCAAAAAAAGTGCATAACGACAGCAATCTGAAAATTGGTAAAATATGTAACGCGTAGCGGCTTATTTCACATTTAGAAGCAGCAAAAGCACTGGAAATGGTACTGCTGTCAAAAAGCAGCACAACAATGGTATGCAGACAGAAGACATCATGTTTATAAGGGGCTGGTGAAATATTGCATCATTATCAGGTTTTCAGCATTATGGCAGCAACCACTTAGTGATTTTATTCCATCAGGCAGAAGTGATAATACAATATACTTTTTGTAATTGATAATAAACTATAAGAAATGTTTTACCAGTGAGTAATTTATAATATAAATAAATTGTGTATTAAGAACTTGGTTATTTCCATTTTCTATTCTTAACTACACTGTTAGTATATTTTTTAAATTTAATTTTTATGTTTACAAACCTTTTTAAATATTTTACATTATAAAATTATTTAGTGTTTATTTTAAAACACATTTTATACAAAAAATAAATTTATAAAAATTATAAATCAGTTTGGATTATCCAAAATTTTGGAGTAGCAGAGAGTTTTTCCATATCTCCATACTTTTAAAGTAACTTTTACCCAATCAACGGCACTCTTCCACCTTTGCCTGACAAGTTACAAGCATGTTCTGAATGATAAAATAATGTTAATAACAATACCAAGAACACCGTTTACATTCACCAGGACACTTATTATGTTTCATGTAGCCTTTGTTTCCTACAATCTTCAAAATGAAAATAAATAAATATTTTTGCCCTGGTCACACTGCCTAATTAAATTAAATTAAGAGGGCTGTTTTTCAACCTCCCAACTTTCAGTAGGCTATAAATAAAAGATGAGTGAATATAGAAAAAAATATTTTGTTACTAAAAGTTTTGAACACTTATGGCTTACTTTTCGACATAATCACCACAATGAATGATGGCATTTGTCATATCTACCTGTGAACAAGCATTCGAATACCCTCTTCATAAATGTTCAAAATGTTGCTGCCAATGAATTTAAATGAGTCTTGACAATCTCTTGAAGCTCCTCATTGTGTTTCTTATGGAGTTCATGCAGCCGGGGACCACGATTAATGCAGCTGTTTATTGTAAAATTGAACGAAGTTTGTGGAGTCATTCAAAGCAAAAGAAGAGGCACGCTGAATTCCGGAATTGTTCTGATCCGTGACAATGCCCGTCCTCACAGTGCTGGGACATCCCAATGGCTCCTTGAGTATTTTCAATGGGAGATTTTCAAACAGTCCCAATCTAATACCAAGTGGATTCGATCTTTTCCCTGAACTAAAGAAGTGGCAAGGAGGGCAGCACTTCCAAACTAATGAGAAGCTTCAAGACTTCAATACTCATTAAAATTTATGAGTGGTTACATTTTACAAACAGGATACAGGAAAGCTTGTCCACAGGTATGACAAATCATCAAGGTGATTATGTCAAAAAGTTGCCATAAGTGTACTTAACTTTTAGTAATAAAACATTTTTTCCATAATTACTTGTCTTTTATTTATGGCCTATCAGAGACAGAAAAAATGGCCCTCATATTTTAGTGACTCTTCATTGTAGAGTGCATGTGTAATCAATCGGCTGGCCCGTGGTGTAGTGGTCAGCGCAACTGGCTACTATGCCGGGGTCCCGGGTTCGATTCCCGGTCAGGTCTGGCATTTTTTTCATCTGTAAATCACCACATATCATTACCTACGCACAAGCCCAAGGCTTATGTAGGTAGGCATCATCACTCATTAAAAAAAAAAAAAAATCAGTAACTTGTAACTGATACAGAATCTACCAAGTAATGTGCTATGTACACAGTACCTTCCTAGTACACATTTGTACCTTGTCCAAAGTATCAGTCTCCTTCTTTCAGCCAAGCACTAACACAAAATTCACAAAAATCTCTCCCCATTATATAAAATTTACCTCACATACTGTAGAATACATGGCCACATCTAAAATTTACACCACAGCACCCAGAGAAATAAATTTACAGCACCTCTGAAAGTTATAAAACAGAGAATTATTTGCATAGTAACTTAGTCTAAGTCACTATATTTCAACATTTGGCCACTTTACAATGACAACCAACATGACAATTTTTAATCTCTACTTGTAAAAATAAACTTTATCGTCACGAAAATAATGTACAATATGTCCAAGTGTAATGGTGCTGGAGAAAAATAAGACTGCTGTAAACCAACTTTTTTTTCTTCTTAATCCCTAACGTGTGTACGTTGCAGTCTGTTCAATTTAAGAACAATAAGCAACCCCTTGACCCAAAGAGATGAGGATGATATGTAAGACATGTAAATGAGGTGTAGTCTTGTACAGACTCAGGTCGACCATCCTAAGAGTATATGGTTGATTGAATCCCCACCTACCAAAGTACATTGGTAACCACTGTCTAGTATTCAAATCCATATAAAAGTAACTACCTTTACTAGAAACTGAACCAGGAACCTTCATCTCCAAAAATGAGCTGTTAAACAGCTGATTCGTGGCGATGACTAAACTACTAGACCAACCCAGTATGTTAAATAAACTTAGTCACTTTATTTTGCATAGAACTAATTTTTAAGCTCTGTTAAAAAAATATGTACATTCTGAACAACAAGACAATACTTTATATTATGTGCATTTTGCTCAGTGCACAGTATTGTTTAATTAGCTTTTGTAAGTCGTTTGGTTAATAAATTGAAAATTTTCAAATGAAAATGGATGTATCTTACCTTGTCAAATTGCCATGTTTCCTAAGATTGAGAATATTTGTATTACAAAATGTACATATTTCACTAAGTTATAAGCAAATTTTCTTCATTTTCAACATTATTACACTACATTTACACACAAATATATTTACTATATTTAGGAGAAATGGCAATTTCATAAGCTAAAATAAAATTAGTCCATTAAAAAATATACATATTTTCAGTTTGTTAATGAAACAAGAATTAATTAATGATATCTTATTTATTATAATTAAATTTTGGGCATCCTCCATCACCGCGAAAGAGTCTGGTTTATTACATGACGTCTTTTAGTTAAATTCATAATAATAAAAATTATTTCAATATCCTTTTTTTATTTTTTTTATTAAGTCTTAAGATTATTAATTATTAGTAAAAACTGATAATAAAGCAAAAACTGTAGTAGCTATTACAAACTGTCATTTTCAAAATTGAAAAAAATAACCGAGCTGATATTTTAAAACCATCTTCACTATGGAACCAAGTAAAAGTTTTTGACGCACTGAATGGCAAAAAGGAATACTGCCTAGCTGTCGACTATGAAATAATACCTACAGAAATACAAAAGAATAATGACAATTGAGAGGCGTCAGGTGTCTCTAACGTGTTAATATTGGAAATGAGACTTCATCTTTGTTTGTTCTTATTTACTGCAAAAATTACATAATAAATTAAAGTCAAAAGTACCAGAAGTTATAAATAAAAGAACTTTACAAGAGGTCAAATATTCCTTTAAGGTGCCATGTTGTGTTTATTAATACTGACTGTCTACAGCTTCTAACCAAATCCTCCTGACAGCTCCTCATAAAAAATGTATTTAACTGACATGTTTAACTTGTTCAGCTGTGTACAAGAATGACAATCACTGAGCCATGACCAAGCTTTAATTTCAGTAAACAAGAGTCAAGAAGCAAAATCATTCCTCACATACAACACCATGTATGTTATAACGACTTTCTTCATTTAAATTTTGTGTTTGTTTTTTTTATATTTCTTATTTAACAAAACTTTAAAAAGAAAAACAGTGAATAACGTAATTAAACATAGAAAGTGGTTTTGCAAACAAAAATATCACCTCTTACATAAATTTTTAATAAAAATTAATCAATAACAGCTGGCGATCTCTACATTACCTTCCTGTTTAAAATAAATCAAGTTAAAATTGGTGCACTTTTTGCACCTTATCTACAAGGTACTAACACCATTCCATTAACACATTGTTTCTGTGGCTTGTCAAGGTGAATTTTAATACTGTACGCAGAAACAATTCAAAATAGTCATTTCTTGAATTGCATTTTATTAAACTTTAAAATGAAACTTGATTTTTTAGTAAAAATAAAAAAGACCACCAACTTAAAAACAACTGCACGAAGGAAATTTGTGTGATTTTCTGTTAGGAAAAGCTTATCACAAGCTAGTATAAAGTGTTTAATTAATTCACTTGCCCTTCTGCTGATACTAAATTTTGTTTTGTGGAGTTGTACGTCAGACTGGTTTTTTCCATTAATGCCAATGCAGACAATGGAAGGTGATAGATGAAAATGAGCGATGAAAAAATGCAACTGAATCTGGGTCAGCTGGTGTAGAAGCCAGTGACTACTACACCACAACCTGACCTGCTAGTACTTTACCTGCTAGAACTTTCTTCACTTTCATGCTCAAACAATAAAAACTCTAGAACATCGAACAACAAAAGTACAGGTGTAATTAAAAGTACTCAAGAGTATATCCTCTCAAAGAAATTCTTTTCATTTAATAGTGAGATCCTGTGGTGAAAAAGTCAACTACAGAGTAAAAAAGTAATTGCTTTTTAAAAGCCCCGGCAACATGACAAAGTAATCATTTATGTTTCAACCTATTGCAGAAGGAAGTTAATGGTAAACAAAATTAGTCCCAGATTAAGTGAAACATCTAGGGATTCAAACCAATTGATAAACACATTGATAAACAACTCAAAATAACAACTACTGAAGAACAATCTTTGTAGAAAAATGTGATTTTCATTACATAATGAAATTCTAAAACTAGCTTATTGAAAATTAAAGTCTTTGTGATTTGCTCAATAAAACTGTACGCTTTTCAGAATTATTTAGTTCTCTCTTTTTTAGTTCCAACCAACTTAAAATTTTAAAGAAACAAATACAAGGGCTATTAATTTCCAAAAAGTTTATAAAAAAATTCATTTTAACTAACTAAAAGCAAAGGAAGTTCTTCAACTTCTTCATTCCCAGCTAGGATCTTGTTATTTCTCATAACTTTTTCAGTCAGTAATTTATTATAGTCCAGTAAATAAGTTAGTAACTGAAATGACTCGGAAAAAAATAAAACCAAGATATCTTATTAATTGAAAAACTAATAAAGTTTATTCACACAAATATACATACATCAATTTGCTTAATTTACAAGATATTATATAAATGCTATACAAAATAGATTTGTTGCTTTATATAAATTTATAGTACAAAATATATTTTCTCTGATAATTTATTTTAATTTTCTTATATAATGCAATTAAAATTCTATAGTAATACATGACACTTATAAAAATATTATACACAATTTTACAAAAAATTACACATAAAAATATTATAAACACTCTTGAGATCATATTGTATAATTTAGTACAATTTAAAAAAGTACCGTACAGTTAATAAAATTACAGAAAAGCAGTCATCTAACCGATTAAGAAGCAGATGAATTGAGATTATACGAATGAACTTCATATTTATACGTAATTTAACTTCTATGAAAAACTAATTCTATTGTAAAGAAAAAGAAAATATTTTAGAAAAATAAAATATTTTCATTTAAAAAACTACTTTCAAATCCGAAACTTAAAAGGCAAAATTTCTGTAATAAATTTCACAATTCAATTGATTTTTTATAGTGGAAATTTATGAAAGATATTTTTTTCATAAAATTTATAAAAGTTTTTAAAGAAACTTATTCACACACTATGCAAATAAATTTGCTAGTGTTAGCACATTTATAAATCTACACATCATCGTATGTTTTACCCTTGGCTGACAGGTGATACAGGTACCACATTAAATGTTGTCTGATATTAAAAAGTACTAAAGATTTTTGTGTTTTTAAGACCCCGTCAGTACTTTTTAGTACCTTTACTATTTATTGTCACACGTTTGTTATTTGTAGCGGTTTTGTGTTGTTTATCAGTGATATTTTTGTGTGTGTTTGGAGTAGATTTTCCTAAATTTTTACTTAATTTTCGATTACATTTATTAATTATTTTATTGTAATAATTATTTTTAATGATTCAAATACAATAACATTATCTTAATTATGTAATATTTTAAAGAAAATAAATAAAAACTGTAGAGGACTTTTGGACCCTGAGTACGGTTAGGTATGTTGTTAGGTTATGTGAGTTCTTAGTGTGTGTTTTGAAGAAGCTGTAAGACTAATCATTTTATAATTATTATAGTTTCATTGATAACCATTTGTTGTATTAATTATTATTGTTATTGTTTATTCACAATGAAACCTCAATATTGTTCTAATCGAATCATTATAATGGTTTTAGAACTTGATGTAGCATTGAATGATAAACTACATATTTCTTTGGATAACAGTATTCTGACTGATGAAGAAGATGATAACAACATTGCATCAACTAATAGGCATGCTTGACGAAAGCAGTTCTGCTAGTGAGTAACAATAAATTTTGATGCAGTGTTTACTAATAAATTTTTTTCACTAGGCCTAGGAAGTGAATTTCATGATGACTTGATTAATGCTAGTAGAGGCCTAATCATCAAACTGATCATGTAGGCCAACCTTAAAAATTTAATGTTTGATGTTAATTTTACTGAAAATAATGGGATTGATTCCATTCATTCTAAAACAATTCTTTCTGTTTGTTTCATGAGATAACAAGCAATTCACAGTAATTTTTTTAAGTAATCTGCAAGTTGTGATCAGTAATTTAGCATCAGTAACAGATATCAATCATTATTATATAGGCCTATTTTAAAAAGTGTATTTGTGACAATGATACAAGTTAGTGATAACAGAGTTTACAACAATTATCAATAAGTTTTGATGTTTTTTTAAGTTCTTAAAATGTGTATTTTTTGTATTTGTAACGATAATAAAAGTTAGTGATAAATGAGTAATAAACATCAATGGAAAAACAACCAGTACGGAGGTAAAGAGCAAATTATTAATTTACTAATTATTATTTTGTGTTACTAAATAAATAGAATTACTAAAGTAAGTAAAATAAAATTACTAATATGATCAATAAAGTCACAAATATTATCGAAGCCAGAGTCAGAAAATTTTATAAGTCTGTACGACAAAAATGCCACAGGAAAGCCCAACAGTATTCACAAGTACCAGGCTTACATTTCAGCACACTGACAATTTTTTTGAAAATCAATCATATACCGTCTTTAATTACATGTTTTGAAGCAATATCTACGTAAAAAAAACTTTAAAATAGTATTTTCTTGTTACAGTCAGCTAAGGGCTAAGCATTATATGGGTTGTTACATGACAAGTACACAGAAGCCCAATCGCTCAAATTCCAGAAAACAGCATAAACATGTATGTAAACATACTGCTTATAACTGATTACTGTTTGAAAATATTATTTTTCAAACATATAACTAGTCAGGTATTTTTAAATGTATTATGATGCAATAAAATATTTGCCAAGAAATAAAATGTTCTAAAATTAACAATTTCTCATTATTCATCTTAAATGAGTAGTCAGGCACTAAGACTCATAAATTTAGAACTGATGCCAAAGAGAATACCTTGGTCTTATAATAATTTATTAATGAAGTAATCAATCATTGATAGTGTCTCATTATTACTTAGACTAGATTTTCATAGAAATTTTGAAAAAGACCAAGAAAAATGAACATTATTATCTATACAGATAGAAGTTATGAGAATTAATAAAATACACGTTTTTATATACACAAATAAAAAATTCACAAAGTTTTACACAGGTCAAAGGAAAAGAAGAGCAGTCTTGAAAAATTATACAAATATATACAAAATATTAATAATATTTATACATATTTTGTTAATTGAGAGTAAAATTCCTGAAGACAAAGTAGTAACTGAGAAAATGTAGGACGTTCATCACCACTCATAGCCCAGCAATATGCCATTACAGCAAACCTGTAAAAAATATTATCTGGTTAAAAAAATTCAGGTAAGACATACTACATACTAATTAAGTTTATAACCGATTTACATAGCATACTCAATATTAAACAGACTGTAAATGATACGCTGATCATAATTTGATTACAAATGAGAGCAGCTTTTAAACTTTTGATACGAGTAGTTTTTTAAAACTTAACCCTTGAGCACCAGGAACCGCATATTCGAGGTCCGGATAATTGTGAGCTTTGAGCGGCTGTAACAGGGGTATTTATAAAGCTATCAGGTGGTACGATATCTCAAATTATGTCCACTGAAACGTAGTCAAATTTGCTAAAAAACACTATCTATTTACTTATGATCGTGCTGGTGAAGTTTGCCAACCTAACTTTTGGCTTTACCTATCTTTCAGATGATGTAACATTGGGAACATTTCATCTTTAGGGTTGATAAAACTGTAAGTCTATTTTAGTGGGTGTGCGTTAATGTCTGAAGAGAGATCGAACGTTTATGCTGTTGCTGAGCTAAGTTGTACAGATGTTTATCAGAGTGTAAATTTGTTCTTTCTTTCTTTGCTGTGACACATGAACCCCCTCTTTTCTCCCCTCTTTCCCCACTACATTCTCTTAATGGTGACAAAGAATGATTCGCAGTAATAATTTAAATTCTACCATAATAGATGAAATTTGAAGGCAAGTCTACAATATTTGTTACAGAGTACAAAATTCCTCTATGAAGAAGGCCCAAACCCACAACAATTAACATTGGGTTAAAACATTCACATGAAAATACAATACATAAATAACTTAATGAGTGTTAACAAAATACTTACAATTCATCTGGGCAGTTTACAGGCTGTGAAAGACGGTAACCATCCTGAAGGTAAGCGGACATTTCGAATGGATCTATCTCTACATATGGTTGCTGAGCAAGAGTTGTCAGTTCCCATAAAAGAACACCAAACGACCACTGTAACCAAATTTATAAACAATTAATAAACTTTTTTTTTTTAAATAAAAAAGTAATATGATCATTATTCAAATATTACTTCAAATAATTACAAAGATTCATCTTTAAGTGGGAGAACATTAAGTACACAATAGAAATGACGGATATGGATTTAATGGTAACTAGAAAAGAAGGACAACACAATAAAATTCATCACTTGTTTATAATAATTTACTCTTTAGCAACATGTAAAACTCAAAAATTAATATGATTCCTCAAGATTCTACAGGGTGGCCGTAAAGTCCCTTTACACTATACGGAAATTACTGTTAAGAGGTGAGTAAAGGGCATTGCGGAATGGTGGTGAGGGAACTGGTCGAACAGATCGGAAGGACCTGTAGATAAAATGCCTTTGACCAATATCAATTAACGAAGTAAGTGACAGTGATATGGAATCTCGTTGCAAGCATGTCAACTGATGCTTGAATGCTTTCTAACATTAATGGACAAGAAAAACATGATGTTCAGTGATGAGTGCGCAATTAATTGAAGCTCCCAAAATCAATAAGTTTACTTTTGGTCTCAAGAAAACCCACATTTTTACGAAGAATTAGTAAATAGCCCACCTCATGTCATGATCTGGGCTTGTGTGACTGCCAATCATCTGCTTGGAATCAATTTTTTTGAAGGCTCTGTCAACCAAAACAGCTATATGAATATGATTAACGAGCAGTTGATGCCAGAATTGACGGCAAGGGGAATTGACACAGTTACTTTGCAACAAGACGGCACTTCACCACACTTAGCATTCGAAGATGACTGAATGAACACTTCCCAGACCATTGGATTGGACGAGGGTCACTTAACTGTCCTGCTCCAATGCCATGGCCTCCAAGAAGCCCGGATTTGACATCCGCAGATAATTCATTGCGCAGTTTCATCAAGGAAGAAATACGAAAACGGCATTACGTTACAAATGACAACTTAACGGATAGTGTTAGAGCGGCGTTTCCATTAGTCACCCCAGATACATTGAAGCACAACAGCAAACAAACGTGGTGTCGAGTTCTGCCGTGACAATGGAGGTATGCATACCGATATTTTTTATTATTAATATTATGTTTATGATTAATTCATCATCATCATCATCATCATCATCATCATCATCATCATCATCCATCATGGTTTAGGCTATTGAGCCTGTTCCGGTTTCCACCTCTTCCTCGGTTGACCCACATTAATGATGACCCACATGATTAATTAATACCTTATATTCATATTAATTCAATAAATTTGTGATTAAAATAGTAAATATGGTTTTACTGAATACATATAAAATGTTATATTCACTGTAAAGTAACTTTTTGGCCAGACTGTAAATGGAAAGAGTCATTCATATAAGCAACAACGGAGAGATACTACTACTCTACACACTGAAGAAGTAGAATCTGCTAACAAGTGATTCAAGCCATGAATAGCAAATGAAAACATAAACTGTACAGATTTTGTTTTGACAAATAGAGTAGCTGCACTATTCAGCTATGTTCTTTAATTTGCACTGGCATTCAAACACAAAATATCCTAGCCTTTAAAAAATACATAACAGAATTTTCAATTCAGATAATGGGTTTACCATTAAAACTTTGTTTCATATAAGTAAAATGAAAAAACTACTCCTAAAATCATCACATGATCCAAGGATGGCCTCATATAAGCAGTGGAACTGCAAAACGGAAATCAAACACAGAATCTAAGTACCATTATCAAATTATTTTACTGATAAAATGATTTTATAAAAATACTAAATTAAGACACTATAAAAACAGTAAAACCTGTCTAAAACAGAATACGTATATTTCTGACAATTTGTTCCAGTTATGCAGCTTTCTACTTTACAGAAATAATGTAAGAAATAAAATGAAAAAAGTTTAGGGAAGAGCAAGATATAATTCAAAAATAATTACATTCAAAGCCTTGTAACCGAGATGAAAAATAAAATCTGTCATAAAACTATGAATAAAGAATAAAAAGCACTGACTTTGCTACCTTAAATTGCTAACGTTTTATAAGTATACTACCAGATATGAAAGATTACTGACTTCTTGAATAATCAGGGAATGTAACATTTTTGTTAGCGAATATTGGTTTAGTCGTTCAAAACAGTAAAGGTGGCTTTAAATATTAATAGATTCTTGCGTACAATGAAATCATTTAATATTGTAATAGCAGCATTTTATGTCAACAGCTGATTAAGTCATCATTCTGGCACACAATTAAACGAACATCGGCAATTGAATCTTTTATGACCATTATTATCCAGAAAATATACTAGGATGATAACATTTCCATTCCTAAACTATCTGGGGTCCATTTCTGCATACCAGGGTGCTTATAATAAGTAAACTGTCATGTCCCAGTACCCTTTCCCATTTCTGTTTTCTGTTCTATAAAAGTTGTTTTAGACAAGGTGTTACACTAATTATTATTTAAATTTTTTTACTTACCACATCAGAGGCAGGGGAAAATGTCTTATGCATTAGGCTTTCTATTGAAAGCCATTTTATAGGCCTGTTTTCATTATCACCCAGACAATGGTAATCAGCAGGAAACAAATCTCTGGCAAGCGCATTGTCACTTATCTGAATCCGCAACTTGTCGTCCACCCTGTAATAAAAGTTAATTAATTATAGAAACCCCAAAGCATAATTTATGCAAAATTCAAAATCAGGATTTCCTACATTGCTAAAATCTTTCAGTATCCCTTTACATATCAGTAATTAGGTAAATTGACTCTGAATTTAAATAGAAAGTTTAATTTCTATGAATTGAGTAAAATCACATCAAAAGGTGTGGAATCGATGGGTTTAATTATCAATAATTCCCAGACTCTAGAAAGGAACTGAACTTGGAGCCTGCTACTTAGTAATGTAACATAGTCTAGTGCTCTAACCACTGAGTCAAACAGGGTAAGTTCCATTCTTATTTGCTTTACTAAAACCAAAGAACCATAAAAATAAAAGTAAACAATTAGCAAATAGATGAATTACCTGTGCAGTATAAAACTGCTAATATTGGGAAAATGAAATGAGTGACTTTATTATTTCTTCACTTCATTACACAATGATTAAAGCTCAAGGAGCTCAAGGCAGTAGTGATGTCAAGACAAAATAAAGTTCACGACTACTGGAGCATTACAAGACAAAGCAGCATTACTTATTAACTTTGATTTTATTTATTAAATACAAAATACATTAACGTTATCATATAGACAGGAATACTTAAGCAAAAATATGACTTAAAAAATTCACTGCTACTACATTATGTTATTACATGTTCTTACACTGGGTGTGCAACATAAAACTGAACTCAAAACATAAGTGCTACCTGTTTTCACGCATGAGAAGTGGTAGTACTGATTGTTGCGCATCGCTACTGAATGTTTACCTCAATACTTTCAAAGAATTCTGTGCCCAATTAAAGGATAACAAAAAAGAATAGAGCTTCTTTCTACAAAATGGTGCAACATGTCACATGTCAAACGTTTCACTGAATCACTTTCATGCTGCTTTCACAAATGAACAAGTTGTCACCAGTGGACGGTGGCCTCCAGGATCCCCAGAATTGTCTACTTGCAATATGTTTTCTTTAGGGCTACTTAAATGAGAGAGTTTATGCATCTAATCCCCACAATACTGATGAACTAAAGGTGAATATTCACCAAAAAATCAATGGTATTGACAACATCGTTTTGCGTCGGTCATCTCTCTGTATGATCAGTCGAGCACAAAAATACATTGATGCTCAGGGTGGTCATTTTGAACATCTTTTTGTAACAAAAAGGTAGCCTAAATAAATGCAACATTTAAATTACAAATAATGTTGTTTTATTTAAATTATCCACATCATTCATAAAATTTCATTATAACGTAACCTACCGATTCTGCAGCGGTTACGTTATGGGTTCAGTTTTATGTTGCTCACTTGTTAGTGTTAGATACGAGGGTGGTCCCAAAAATACCCGTCCCAACAAAGAAAACACAAAAATTTTGGAAAAGAGTATACTATTTATTTTTCAACATAATCTCCTTTCAGCTTTATATTCTTTTCCCAGCGATGTTAAATAAGTTTGATACCCTTTTTATAATAAGGACTGTCATGCTCCTCAAAATAGCCATTAACTGCCGACATCACTTCTTAACACATCATTGAAAAATTTTTGACTACTGAGCCATTTTTTCAAGTTTGGGAACAGAAAATAATTCGAGGGGGCTAAATCTGGGGAATAGGGTGCATGAGGTAGCAATTTAAACTTTAATTTATTAATTTTAGCCGTTGCAATAACGGATTTGTGAGCTGGTGCATTGTCTTGATGAATCAACATTTTCTTCTTAGACAAATGCGGCCGTTTTTGCTTGATTTCTTCTCTCAAACGTTGCAATAAGTTTGCATAATACTCGTCGTTGATAGTTTTCCTTTTTCAAGATAGTCCATGAAAATTATCCCTTGCACAACCCAAAAAACCGACGCCATGACCTTGCTTGCAGATGAAACGGTCTTCGCCTTCTTTGGATCCGGTTCTCCCTTTTCAGTCCATTATTTTGATTGTTCTTTTTTCTCTGGTGTGAAGTGATGGACCCACGTTTCATCCATGGTTATGAAACGGCACAAAAATTCTGCTTTGTTGCTGTGAAACTTCACTAAACACTCAATTGAAACATCTTCACGACACTGTTTTTGCTCGAGTGTGAGCAAACCCAACACCCATCTTGCACTCAGCTTTCTTATGTCCAAATTTTTAGATAATATGCGATGTACGGCAATATTTGAAATGCTAACTACGTCTGAAAGCTCACGCACTTTCAGTCGACGATCATCCAGTACAGCTTTGTGAATTTTCTTCACCATTTCTGGAGTTGTCACCTCATTTGATCGACTACTGCGATGCTCGTCTTGGCAGCTCGTACGGCCTCGTTTAAACTCTGCTACGCAATATTTTACTGTTGTAAACAAAGAAGCAGACTCACCCAGAGTAGAATCTAGTTCAGCTTTTATATCGGTTGGGCTGAGGTCAAATGAAAGTATTGTATCACATAACGATGACCAATTTTCTCCATTTTCACAAATTCTCTGAAAACGTTCACTACTGCTGGCTGCCAAATAAATAATAAACAACATGGCGTTTTCAAACTTCAAACATATGCTTTATACATTGTGTACTTTCTAATACAATGATATTCTTCAAACAACTACCCCCATCTCTAGATCAGGCCGGGTACTTATGGGACCACCCTCATACAGTACACCAATTACTACAGTCATACTAATTATATGTTTAATTTATATTACTCATACATTCAAAAACAATATTATTGTTATAAATTTTAGGGTATCAATTGCTAAGACCATTAGCGCAAATATACAGTATTTTTATACCATTTAAGTAGGTACTTTACTCAGAATACTTACACACAGTTTCTTGCTGCTAAGTCTTTGTGTAAGACTCGTTTCTTATGAAGATACTGCATCCCAGTAATTACTTGCAGAGCCATGTCTACAACCTCCTGTGTAGTTAATGTGTGAGTTACACCTTCTACACCTTGTTTACAATTTTGTAGGAACCTGTAAGAACATAAGATACACGTTAAGTATGAATGTACAATATAACATAAAACATTATAAACTTAAGACTGTAATATGCGATGCTAATGTGTTAAGAATGTAACAACATTCTTTCTACTTAAACATATTTCAAAGCATTTAAGTAACTTCAATTACCACACACAGATCAAATCTAACTGAACGACTGAATTTGGCACTAGATTTTGCGCATCACTTACTTAAACCCCTTACTGCTTTCATAAACTTTGCACTGTTTTCTTTTTTCCATTTTCTTTCACATAACTTTTTCCAAGTATAAAATATAATTGTAAACTGTTTCATACAAATTGTTCACTACAAGCTATATATAGTCTACAAAAAAAGCCAATATTTTTGTAGCAAATCAAAATCATTTTAAATAAATAAATATTATAAGTATATTGCAACAGTTTCAGGAATTATGAAATAGCAAAAGGTTGACACTTTTCTGATCAGTTTTTTTGACTTCACACATAATAATGTGCATTTAATAGGAACTGTGAGCATTAAAGAAAACATATTTTGTAAAGAAAAACATGAAAGTAGTAAGGGATAATTAACAAAAATTAATTATATTTTAACCTTTAATGCCTCACAAGACAATATGATATAGAAAACCAATCATAAGTAATTTAAAATTCTTCCTGTTTATAGGTAATCCCGCAGAGAAATTCAAATGTCATAAAAAAAATTCTAACAATACCATATAAGTTTATGATGCAAACACTTCATTTTCACAATGTGAACTACACGCAAAGTAAACAAAGTTATATAATAATAATAATAATAATAATAATAATAATAATAATGCTATATTCTGATACTTCATCAGAATATGTTTATGTATTAGTGTTGTAAAGATAAAAATGAAAACAATTAGAAAATACAATAATCCACAGTAATGCAAAAATAACTTGTAAGGAATAATTCAAAAAATAATCAGTAAATAAGATCGTGGCTTAATATTCATAATAAAAAAAATGTAGTAGAAAAATTTCCTCAGAAGGGACAGTCAAATTAAGAATTGTGAGTTGCATGCACATTTAACAGAAAAAAGTGTTAGTACAGAAGTATGTGTGGTGTATCATGTTTTGTCTTATGAAGCAGATAAAGACATAGAGGGTTGGTGATATAAGAAATCAAATGAAGCTTAATTATATTCACATTTAGGAAAAATCTGAAGATACTTCTGTCGATTTCTATAAAAAAATTTACAAATGTCAAATGACAAATGTAACCCAGTTAAGTGTTAAATCTGATTTCCTTCTCACCTTTATAATATATAAAAAAACATGGTTTGTAATTATATTTCATCTACTAACAAAATACATTAAAATATAACCTACAACAATATTTTGTTAAATTTGAATTAAATTTCTCTTCCTAACAAAACTAAATTTCAATTTTTAATACCTTTTTAAATTAGTGAAGCCCTGATTTGGATAAATCAGGAATGGTGCAGTGTGATCTTCAATAGACACACCAAGCACTGATAACACATTCTTATGGCTTAGTCCATACATTGTCATTCCTTCCTGTAGAAGCAAAGATACTTGTACTGTAGATGCATGATCTGAAACACAAATATTATAATTTTAAAAATAATTGTTAAATAATTATTGTAAAAATTAACACTTTGTTATGAAACATGTTAATCCCTTGGTATGTTTTAGATTGCAAAGGTCATAAATTTAATTCTAGGTTAGGTTGTAGAAATTTTAACACAATAATGTACCGTCTATATTCCGACATCGGAACTGATATTAATCCACCTTAAAAGAAATTAAGAAATAATCCTACTGGCCCAACTGTTGATAAATTTATAACAGAACAGCATTTAAAAAAATTTCCTATGCACATGCAGCAACTAAATACAGGAAAGAGTTCCCTCTAACTGCTTCTTTGTGATAACAGGAGTAGCATCAGTGGTGATTAACAGCCGTATCCTTGGTAGGAGAATAGTATCGATGCAAAAAGAGAACAAGCAGTCTTCCAAGTTTGTTTTTAAATTGTAAATTAATAGATTAATAGCTTCCTAACAATTTTAATGCCACTTTTGCATTTCTTCAGCATTCATCGTATTATATCTATTATAGTAGTTTATTAAAACATTAGGGGTCCCAGCTCAAATGAGGTTATTCCTGTGAACGCTTTATTTTTCTTCTGATTTTCTTAGCAGCCTCAATACTTTTGAAGAGTAACAGTAGTTCATCTTCTGAATCAATTTCAGGTACACAGTAAATGTTCATATCACTGTTATACCTGTCCTCATCAGACTAATCAATTTCCAAACAATCATCATATTACTTTTTTCTGATTCATAACCTTCATCCCTGATACCGTCTTCATTTGCAATTACGTATTTCAGTTGGAAAACTAATGTTTGAGAACGAGTAAAACAAAGATCAGTTTACAAACGTTCAATAAAATGTATAAATGAGAAAAGTAATAAAACAAACGAAAACACAATATTAATATTTGACAGGACATTCACTACTATCACTATGTGTGGGGACAAAGATTATACGACTATGAACAGTTAACCCCGTTTATAACGTCAGTTATAACATAACTTCAGTTATTAAGTAAAAAATCTGGTGTGAAACACTCACACAACTTTCTCTTGCCAATGCAAATGATTAATAATAAACCTAACATTATTAATAAAATATTAGAAATAAACAAAAACTAACCTCAAAAACATAACCTTATTTTAATCATGAGTGAATGACGCAAAATGACAATCGAACTCAATTTGGCTTAAAAATACGGAAAATCACACTTTCACGCTAAACTAGGCTCTGTAGAGAAAAATTCTCTAAACAAAAGTTGTAGATCTTTTAATTTTCTATAACTTTTATTATATACACTTTTGTCGTAAAATGCATACTAAGACCGAAATGTTAAAAAAATCGATTTTTCTCACGTTTTCGTGAGAAAAAAAACAGAAAATCGCAAATTACCGCTAAACTAAGCGTTATACAAAAAAATGTTTGAAACAGAAGTTGTAGGTTTTTAAATTCTCTACAACTTTTATTATATAAGTTTTTGCGCTAAAATTTATATTAAAGCCGTAATCTTAAAAAAACAACGTTTTTACGTGAAAACAGCCTCACCGAGAATTTCAGCAAACATGGCGCCTACCCTATCTTGTAGAGAATAAAAAATTGAGTAAAATAGGCGATTTTAAAAAAAATCGTAGGACCAGTTTTTGAGAAAATCGCAAAAAACTGAAAAATTATACGAATAAACTACTACTTCCGGTTGACCGATTTTGATGAAAATGTTCGTGTCGCGTCCGGTAGTGGTATGTAACTTAAGTTTCAAGTTTCAAGTTCGTACGATGTTCCGTTCTTGAGATATTCTGTTCACACACACACACACAGACACACAGACACACAGACACACACACAGACCAATCGCTAAAAACATGTTTTTTGGGTTCAGGGGGTCTGAAAACGTATAGATCCGGTGAAAACTCGATTTCGAAAAATCGACATGAAAACAATACTTTCCTTCCTATATATTCATATAGGCAAGAGAAAGTAAAAAGTAGTTCAAACCGCAGAATTCCTAAAAGATACTATGTTAAATGGCTTCGGTTATCAAGTAATCTACCTTCGAATGAACAGTAACATTTTTACTAAGTTTTATTCAAATAATATGCACTAATTCTGTTGTTAAATTTTATGAAATATGTTTCAATATTTTTGATAGCACGAATCAATAAATAAATGCTGTCCTTAGGTATAAAAATAAAAACTTGTTACCATTTAAGGACAAATGATTTAAGTACAATAATATCACATACAGTATCATAAAATAAATTTAATCTTATCATATCTTAAATGAACTTTACCATGTAGATAACCTATAGCATTCACTTTTTCTTGGCGAATCCAAGGGAACAGTGTTGTATCACACATAGTAATGCAATACAGTACAATGTCTATTTTACAAGCAGCTCAGTAACTTAATTCACATTTGTTAAGTTTTGTTTAAGAGTCAGGAGGTAAAAGCTTGTCTGACGGTTCAATTTGTCTGCATGAACAATGAGGGATAGTCTATTTACCTACACAATAGAGTTATGAAAAAGACAAAATAAGTAACAAAGCAGTTCGGACCCGCACAATTCTTATAAGATGTAGAAATTTAATTTGCGTTGTAACCCATCTTCTGAATGCGAAAACATGAACAAGTAACAACTATACTAAAACCCTATTAAACAATCCTAGAGTCTTAAACTACACAGAATTGATGAAGGATGAAGTAAGGGCACTGTTTATTCACAACACAGCCAACTCGAGCTGTCAGACAGCCCTACTGTACTGTAAAAGAACAGTAATAGTTAAGCATTAAGTTTGTACAAAAGTTCGACAAAAATTAAAAATTTCATCGATGGAAATGAAATAAAGTGTCATCAAAGCTTTATAAATTATTATAATACTGTAGTACATACGAGAGAATTTCATTAAATTACTAATAATGCATACTCCCCCTAACTTCAATTACTACGTTACCTCCCTTATAAAGTAAAATACCAATGGTCCCAGCAGTTACTTTATAACCGAAGTTGACTGTATGATAGTGATAGAAATTACAAGTAAGTTAGTTATTTTTCTATCAATATTAGAAACACATTAACTTTATATGTATGTACGTACGCACGCACGCGCACGCGCGCGCACAAACAAACACTCACACATAAATAGTAATGTTGAAATAATATTTCAACATTACATATTCTGGTGGTTATAAATATATATTACATATTTCTAACCACCAGAATACAGTAACGGAAAACACTTACCAATGTTTTACCAATGTTATCGTATTAAAAATATTATATTTCGATTTTAAACAAAATGGCTGTTGATAATCCTACAATAGGATGTTTGATAAAAAATAATAAGTAGTAATACTTATATAAATAAAAGATGGACAGAGCCACTTAACACCTACAAACTACCAGTGGTATATGATTGTGGAAGCACTGCTCAATGAAGAACAGTGTAGCTCAAACTACAAGATGGGGAAGAATGTTTTTAATACCCTTACATAAAATTATTTTATGTTTAAGCTAGTTTACCAGGGTTTGGAATACATGTAGAGCTACTGAATATGAGATTTCTGGGATCCCCGTACGAATGAACTCGGAAGATATTAACAACAATAAAGATTAGAATCAACAATAAAACTATTAGAAAGAAAACTAACAACAATTAAATATTATGAGGTAAAAATTACATCAAAATTCTTCAGTAAATTCAAATCAAACTTAGACTATAAGATGAGAGACAATTTGCACTTTGAAAAAAATTCTTTAAATGCAAAATTATATGTTATTTATCAAACTTAATAAAAATTGGATTTTTGCAGTTAAAATCAAACCACCGAAATTCTAACAGCTAATGTATAAATAGGATGGAAACATTTATAATTTATGTAAAGGTTAGAAGAAATGCCAAAAATGTTAAAATTAAAAACATACTAACACATTGCATTCAGAGAACAAACACAAATGCAACTCGATGAATTTCCATTAATTAAATTCATCACATAAAATAATATCTTAATAAATTGTTAATCTCTAAGAATTATTTAATTAAATGTTCAATATTTTTATAAACGCACTTTTATTCTCACCTGTAACAGTTTTGACTAGAACATCTTCTTCACCACCATCTTCATCTTTATAGGTCCCAGCGTATACCCTGCCGAAAGTACCTGCAAGGACTTCACTCCTTAATCTTACACGATATCTGTAACAAATCAGTTAAAACAATATAAAAATCATGAATAAAGAAAACTTAGTTACTATTACATTTTTTCTTTTTTTATTCCTAATTTGTGTACGTTGCAATCTGTTCAATTTAGAACAATAAGCAACCCAATGAGATGAGAATGATGTGTATGATGTGTAAATGAGGTGTAGTCTTGTACAGACCCAGGCCAACCATTCTGAGAAAGTATGGTTAATTAAACCCCAACCATCAAAGTACACCGGTGGTAACCACTGTCTAGTATTCAAATGCGTATAAAAGTAACTACCTTTACTAGGATTTGAACCAGGAACCTTCGTCTCCAAAAATCAGCTGTTAAACAGCTGATTTTAGCGACGACTTTACCTCTAGACCAACCCAGTGGGTCACTATTACATAAAACATTGTTTTTTCACCACACCAAAATTGTTTCAAACTGAAAACAAGTTTTTTGTAGTAATTATTAAAATAATTTAATGAAATGTTATTTTTGAACAAAGTATTAATGAAATTAAAGTAAGTACAAAACAAAATTATTCTTTCCTTACTAGCCTGGAAAATATTCACACGTTGAAAATGACAGTACTATGTCCATTTCAATATGTGACAGAAAAGTCATATTATAAGACTTGAAAGTAAGACACTGATGGAAGTATATAGAGACCATGTAAAACACATTTTTTAAGTAATATAATTATGCTAACCAAGCTCACCAAGTGGTTGAAAGATAAGCAACTACCAGTAATTTTTTCAACAGAAATCAGCTAAGGTAACATTTTAGACAAATATAACAATTTCATAAAGTTCATTCCACTTAATAAATACTGCACAATTATATTACACTTCCATAATGCTTTTATTACCATGACAAACTGTAAACAAAACAGTTCCAACAATAACATTCAGAAACAGCTGATCAGCTGATAAAATTAATTGTATTAAACACATGTCAACTCTCCCCCTTTAAAGTCTTGACCATAGCATCTGATCGACGTGTCGCCTGCAAACTTGACCACTGTCTAGCTTGATATAGTAGTTTAAATTACCGTCTCTAGATTGAACTTGCCCAAGACTCCATTTCCCTTGGCCACTGTAATTTCTTACTTGCACACGATCCCCAAACATAAATTGGCGTACTATGCCCCTTGGGCGTTGTTTTATCTGTTCTCCTTGAGGTGGCACTAGTAAACTGATGTAAGTTCTTACCTTCCTATTAAACATGAGGAAGTATGCCGAGTTTCCAGTTGAGTTTGGAACTTGACGAAGTTGCATGAGTATTCGATGGAGCTTTGTTTCAAGAGATCCTGGTTCTTCTAGCATGCTTTTCAAAGACTTTTTAACAGTTTGGACAAACCGTTCTGCTTGACCATTAGATGACGGATGGAATGGAGCTGTAGTTTTGTGTTTTGTTCCACATTTATTTAGGAACTCTTGAAATGTAGTAGATGTGAAATTTCTTCCATTGTCAGATATCAAGAGATTAGGCAGACCAAAAGTACTAAACAGTTTCCTCAACTCCTTCACAGTCCATTCTGCAGTTGTTGTCCTGGTAGGAATCACTTCTACCCATTTCGAGAAAGCATCTACAACAATCATAAATTGTTGACCGTTTGTTGGGCCCATGAAATCCACATGAATTCTTTCCCATGGTTTTGTTGCTGGTTCCCAAGGGTGGTTTATTTCTTTGGCTGGTGCTTTTTGTTTTTCTCGACATGGTCTACAGGTAGAAATCATATTTTCAATATCTTTGTCCATCCCTCTCCAACAGCAGTAACTCCTTGCTAAGGCCTTTGTTTTTAAGATCCCCACATGTCCAAAGTGTAATTCAATGAGAACTTGCTTCTTAAGGGAGGTCGGAATGATTACCTTCCACCCTCTAAAAAGACATCCTTCGTGAATTGTAAGTTCATTGTCGTGATATCCTAAAGCTTCAAGTGATTTACCTTCTTGAAGATACTTTACAATTAAACCAAGTTCTGGGTCCTTCATTGTCTATGCAACTAGTACCTTGTGATCAATTGTAAGTGTGTTGATCTGGTTTGTTTGAAAAATGTTGTGCTGATCCATACATCCATTGTTCATGTCTTCCATTGGAAATCTTGAGAGAAAATCTGCGTTCCCATGTTCACTTGTTCGTTTGAATTCAATTTTGTAGTTAAATCCGGATAAGAAATGAGAGTAATTGAAAAGCCGTGTTGCTGACATAGAAGGGAGACTTTTGTGAGGGTCAAAGATAGCAACCAGTGGCTTATGGTCTGTTACGAGTGTAAATTGTCGTCCGTAACAATATGAGAAAAATTTCTTCAGACCCCAGTATATTCCAGTCGCTTCTTTATCGATCTGGCTGTAATGTCTTTCAGCTTTTGTTAAAGTCCTGGATGCAAAAGCTATTGGCCTTTCACTCCCATCTGGATAGCGGTGTGATATTACGGCTCCAAGTCCTACTGGAGATGCGTCTGTAGCAAGAATTAGTGGATACTCTGGTTTAAAGTGACTAAGTACTGTGTCACCTGTTATTACCTCCTTGATAGTTTGAAAACTCTGTTCACAGTTACTGTTCCATCTGAATGGTTTTCCTTTCTGCAGTAAGTGATGCAATGGGTGAAGCACGGTTGCTAGATCCTTAATAAACCGGTTGTAGTAGTTCACAAGTCCTAAAAATGAACGAAGCTCATTTATGTTTTGAGGTCTTCTTGCAACTGTAATCGCTGTTACCTTTACTTTGCTTTTGTGTATTCCATGCTCATCAATCACATGTCCTAGGTATTGTATTTTCTTTTGAAAGAATTTACATTTGTCCCGATTCAACCTTAAATTCTTTCTTCTCAGACCTTCAAACACTTTTCTGAGTCGAGTGAGTAGTTCATCTTCAAAATAATATCATCAAAAAAGCACTGAACCCCTTCGAAACCTTGAAGGACTCCATCCATCACTTTCTGCCAGATTGCTGGAGCAACTTTAACACCAAACATAAGCCTGTTTACATTATATTGTCCTTTGTGAGTGCTTAAAGTCTGGATTTCTGCACTTTTATTGTCCATTTCCAAGTGAAGATATGCATTACTTAAATCTAGCGTACAAAACAATTGGCCTCCGTTCATCTGGGCAAATATGTCTTCAATTCGTGGTATAGGGTGATGTTCATCCTTCATTTGCTTATTAACTGTGACCTTAAAATCAGCGCATATCCTTACGTCACTATTTGGCTTTACAACAGGAACAATTGGAGTACCCCATTCCGATTTCTCTGTCTTTGAAATGATACCAGCTTCCTCCAGACGGTCTAGTTCTTTTTCAACCTTTTCCTTTAGGGCAAATGGTATAGGGCGAGCCTTGATGAATATTGGTCTAGCTTCCTCAATAAGTTGGAGATGTCCTTTTGTATCTGGTATTTTTCCGATTCCAGGTTCAAACAAATCCTTGAACTCATTTAAAAGTTCATCAAGTTCAGAAGTTGTAGTGGTGTTGTTGATCTTCTTCAGTTCGGCCCAATCTAACTGTACTTCTCTCATCCAGTCTCTTCCAAATATTGCGTCTAGGTCTTGGTTTACTATGTACAGTTTACCTACAAACATTTGGTTTTTGTAGGAACATTTTACAAAAACAACTCCTCTGGGTTTTATCAGTTCATTTGTATAGGTTCGTAGTTCTACGTTGGTGTGGAAGATTTTCTTATTTATGTTAAGACTTTTGAAAGTACTGTAAGGTAAAATGCTGATTGCTGCTCCAGTATCCAACTCCATGTGGACAGGCTGATCTTCTATTAGTATGTTGACAAGAAACTTGTCACTTGCTTGAGTCTGTATCTTGTAAATGTCGTGTTGTTCTTCGTGTACATCTCCCAAATCAATTCAGCAGAGTGAACTTTTGAACTGCTTGTGCCCAGACATACACTTGCAATATGTCCTTGCTTATTGCATTTTCTACAAATTTCCTTGATAAATTTGCATTGTCTAGCTCTGTGGTTAGGTGATCCACAACGGTAGCATTTACCTTTCAATCGTTCCAAGGGTGACATTTTGCTTGCATTAGGCTGATAACGACCTGGTTTCACTTGATTTGTATTCAACACCTGGTTGATTTTGGTATTGGTAGACCTATTCGACTTATATTCCTCAACTAAGTTACTTTCGGTCTTGGCCAATTTCAGTGTAGAAGCAACTTTCACTACATCTTGAAAACATTTTGTAGGTTTTTCTTGAAGTAGTCTGGTTCTTACCTCGCTGTCTTTAAGGCCTCTAATAAATTGCATACGCAGTAGTGTATTTGCAATGGATTTACTGCAGTGTTCACAGTTAAAATCACAGTCTGATGTCAACTTCTGAAGCTCAACAGAATACATTTTCACTGTTTCTTCAGTTTCTTGCATTCTTGATAAAAATTGGTGTTGTAAACCCCATATGCTAGGTTTCGGGTCAACATAGTCCATTAAAATCTGAACTAAATCTGTATATGTTTGGTTCAGAGGACTTTCAGGAGCACAAAGGTCGTACAGCTTCTGGTGTAATTGGGGTGTCAGAGCATGGAGCAATGTGTACACTTGCTCCCTTGGCTGCATTCCGTGACAATGTTGATGAAGAAATACTTCAAGACGTCGAATAAAGTTTTTGAAAGTTTCATCTTCTTGAAAAGGGATAAATGAAATTGTTGAAGTAAGTGCTCGAGAATGCTGTGCTGGTGTCGACAATTCTATATTGCTATGGGCCTTGTCCTGTATGTTCATTTGAGTTTCTGTTGTAAGCTGTCCCAATCTCTCCTGTAACTGGTCCATCAGATTATAGTACTTGTCTTCCATTTCCATTCTGTAATCAGACTCTTGGCCTAGTTCCTCTTCTTTAGTTTTGATTTCTATTAATCCTTGTGCATAATTAAATCGTTCCCAATATTCTTCTAACATGTTTATTCTTGTTTTGATAACGTCTTTTGATAGTGTATGTAGGTTTTCCAATAATCTATCTGCCATAGTCAACTGCCGCTTTACTACTGACCTGGACTTTTTTAAATCAGAAATACTTTCACAATCGTTGTTACTCATCTTGTTCAAAGTAAATAAATATACAAAAACAACAAAAATAAATAAATAAATAAATAAATAAAAATAATAATTTGGCTCGTCACCAACTAATAAATACTGCACAATTATATTACACTTCCATAATGCTTTTATTACCATGACAAACTGTAAACAAAACAGTTCCAATAATAACATTCAGAAACAGCTGATCAGCTGATAAAATTAATTGTATTAAACACATGTCACCACTTAACTTTGGAACTGATGTTAACAAATCATATGAGTGTATGGTTACAAGAATGAGATAAATGTGATTAGTGTCAGTATCGCATGGCCAAACATCAGTAGCGAGTCATGTTTATAACGGTCAACATATTGTGTTTATGTCTGCTTTTATTACTTTGAAGATTCTATTCAATGCTTTATTCTTCCTTGGACAATATTCTGTTTTGAGGTTAAATAAAATTTAAATTAAATATGAATTGGTTTTCACTGTTGGGATGGCTCGGGTTTTTTCTGTGACAATAACACACAGCCATAAGTGGAATAAACTAAAATATTCTACGTAATGTAGAATACAAAAACAACAACAATATTTTTGCAGTACGAGTAGTAAGACACATTCCACATCCTACAAATCAACATCAATAGTTCATCCCCTTCTTAATTTGACGTGTTTAGCGTTTTTTTAAACATAAATTATTAAAAAACACCATCATGTGCCTAGATTAATTACACAATTAAAATGTGCTTTATAGCACACAATACTAACAGTGCTACCAACCAATCCTCTGGGGTTGGTTGGATTGATTAAGTTACATGTTCTGACATGTAACTTAAAAAGAAGAGAAAAAGAGGTGGTAAAAAATAACACCAGAATTAAGAATTTTTAGGGATTTTTCTATATTGTTAATTAGTGTTAGGTATCTATCAACACAAGTATACTGTTAGTTAATTCAATCTTCACTTAATAGCCTCAAAGATGTCGAAACTAGTTTTTTTTTTAATTTTCTTGAGCTCTGTCAAAAATAAATAAAGCATTTGGGAGCTGAAGAGGCAGCACCTAAGTGGCACTAACCCAAATTAACTTCTCTGAAAATTGGTTGTATCGTGAATAAACAGATGGAAATACTGTAGTTAGGAAGAGTCAAATATACTTCAGGAGGTTAACCTACCAAAAACCAAACTTGCTAACAAAACTGCTGCACCCACCAAGTAGAGACAAACCTCAATGTCTCATCTAAATTAATGAATTCATTATGAATTAAAATGTTCTCCGGGCTGATTACCTAAACAATATACTTGTTCCTTGCTACAAGTCACTTGTATTATAAAATAAACTACCAAGGTAATTTGAAAAAAATTCAGTTGATAATTTACAAATTTGTCAACATATTTAATACCTCTGAATAGTGAGTTGAGCAATATGCTGATGTAAATCATTTGTTCTTTCACGATCACAGTTATCAAGACGAGTGTAAGATGGTCGACGTGGTGTTGAAGGAAGAGTTCCAATGGTACAACTGACGATGGGAACAGGAGCTAAACCCTGAGCACTTGAATTTGAACCATTTCTAGACTCTCTGTAACAAAAATTCACAATAAAAATATAATCATATGACAGTTACAATCAAAATTATAATATTACATTCAGGTATAATCACTCAACTCTGTATTATCTCTTATTAAGTAATCAGATTATCTTAACAGCATAGCCATATAAATAATATAGTCAATTCCAGTGAAACTGGAAAGTATAATTACAGCATGGTAATAAATATTGACATGATAATACTGTGATGAAACCTGTGTCTGTATACGAGTCTCTTAGAATGACCAAGAAGGCTGGTCTGAGAGAAGCAGGGAAATTTTTGAGATAGATCCTCAACAAAATAATAGGTCTGAAGATATTAGATGGACAATATAGGTTACAACGTCAAGAAGAACTTAACAAGAAAAATGAACAATCAGAGAAAGAAGACTAAAATTTGATGAACCTGTATATAATGGATGACAACCTGTAGACAAAACAAATTTTTAAAACGCTAAACAATAGACCTAAGATGTCAGATAAATGGTAAAGAAGTAAGAAAGAATATTGAGAAAACTGTAATACGCCAGAAAGCTTAATAAATCAAACCAAATATAAACAACTGATTACAGACTTTAAGGGCTTCTATGAAGAACAAAAACAGAATACCAGATGGACAGAAGAAAGGACAAAATTCTATAGTGAACAAATGCTAATAATGGACTGCAGAAAGAGCTGCCAGAAACATCTAAAAGTCACCTCACATGACCTAAAATTGGCCCTATAAGAAACAAAAATAAATATTGACATCAGTCAAATCAGTGTTTGCCAATCTCCTTAACAAGTTGAATAAAATTTTGAGATACAGATTCTTCTGCAATGCTCAGTGGAGCTCGATACCTACAAAAAGGAAGTAACACTGTCTTTTTCTTACTGACTAGACAAATATAGTACAAATATCTTAAAAATACAGAAATATTTTACTTCAAATAAAATATTAATTTTTAATTTTTTTGTTATCAATTTTATTCTCAATCATTGAGTTTAAAAGGCTTATGTGTACTTAGGGGAAACACTAGTCAATGAAGTGCACAAGAAAACTGTTTTATTAGACCTTCATTTTGATGGTTCTAATATATGGTTCAGAGTACTGGACCCACACTGCTCAGCAGGTATCAAGATTAGAGGCAGCATAGATGAGGTTGTTAAGACACTTAGCAAGATATTAATTGCTAGACTATAAAATAAATGAAGGTATTAGAAATTAACTAATGTTCAAGGGATGACCTCAACTATTCAGAAATAAAGACAAAAGTGGTATAGTCAATAATAATTGTCATACGATTAACACCCAAAAAAAGTATTTATTTACATGCCAACCAGAAAATATATTATTGGACAACCTTGGAGGAGATAGGCATTAATACTTCTTTAAAAAAAATAGCAAACTAATAATCCTGAATTTGGATCAGTCCAGGAGGGCTAATCCATATAGTTTAAGATAATGATGTTGATGATTATCAAACATCAGCCAGCAATTATATAATCTAGTCACTAATGCAATACAATTTTGTAGTCAGCTCAACTAATAATAACTTCTCAAACAATAGTTTCGTTGTACAATAAATAACTATAATAATAAAGTGACAAAAATGTCCTAGGTTATTTTGTAAAATCATTAATTTCATTTTAATATTACAAATAAAAGTCGTCGCTGCGAGTCAGCTGTTTAACAGCTGATTTTCAGAGACGAAGGTTCCTGGTTTAAATCCTAATAAAAGAAGTTACTTTAACACGAATTTGAATACTAGACAGAGGTTACCAGTGTACTTTAATGGTTGGGGTTTAATTAACCATACTCTCTCACGAATGGGCGGCCTGAGTCTGTACAAAACTGTACCTCATTTACACATCATACACATCATACACATCATCCTCATCTCATTAGGTCACGGTGTTGCTTATTGTTCTGAATTGAACAGATCGCAACGTACACACATTAGATTAAAAAAAAATTACATATAAATATTTTTAGACACAAATTATGTGCTAACACAAGTACAACAAAATACAACCGAACCTTATTTTGAAAGCGTAATAGTAATAGTTAATCATGTGAGAAAGTGAGTTAATTGAATTCCTTGGAGGTTTTAGAAGATCTAATTCAGATCAGGGCCCACAAAAGCAGCCTGGATTTCTTGTTCTGTATGAAAATACATATATGTCGTAGTATTTAATTATCAGGTGCTAACAAGTAATCCACTAACTGGAATCAAAATGAAATAGTGTCCGAAATGTAGTTCAAGCATCCCAATACTCTTCCCTTCACAAGTGAGAAAGTAAACAATTTAGCTCACACGATGATTCATATCAAGAACCTCTGATCTTAAGGCAAGCACCCAACTCTTATATTATCTTAGTGCACAGTAACTCATCATTAATAACATACATCTAAAAAAATATAAATTAAATTTAGTACCTAACCTATCATAAAAGATGAAGGAAAATAAGATATTAAAACTTACTGTAACATATCACCATGGCGTCTAGTTTTTGTATTTCGAAAATAAAATGCTAATGATGCTATTGCAAGTAGTGTAACAAAGGCACAAACACAACTAACAGCAATGTAAAGTACCACTGATGTGGAATCATTCGTTGTGTTACTGACTGCAAACTGCTTGACAGATTCATTATCATTTTCCTTATCCAATTTTTTAAGTATAGTTTCTGAAAGAAATAAAACATACAATTTAAATGAGTACAATATATTATAAAAATAAAAAATTCATATAAAAAATATAAAGGAGTATTTTGGTTGAAACTTCCTCTTAATTTTAACTCCAAGCATTCTGAAATTCATAAAAAAGTACTTATTCATAAATGATCAATATCAATTTTCACAAACACAATCTAAACGTTTAAAGCTACAATCTATTTGTACCAAATATTCCTTCTTAAAACAGAACAAAATAACAAAAATTACAAAGCTGAAGGAACAGAAATATCTTTAACTTTTTACATTTTATTGAACAGAACTCAACCCCTGAAATTTTTTTTGGTAAAAACTTGTCACACTTAAGAAAATTATTAGTTTTGGTTTAGTTTCTAACCTCAATTTAGGTGCAGTTTCATCTTACTTCTAAATACGATCAGGTATTCTGAAATAAATCAAGTGAAATACCAAAAACTTGGTTTTGTCTCTACCCTTAAAAATATATTCTACTTTGACCCTAACCTTCTTAACATGCACATAGGGTAAAAAAGAAGTCAACTGCCATATTAACCTTTTTATCTCTCTTTACTATGTTTTTATTTATTTCCCTAAGGGGTTTTTTCGAAGGCAAGAAAAGACTATAGCAATTGTTTACTCCATCCTACAACTCTTATTTTTACATAACATTCAAAAACAATAAATACTGTTACTGCACCGGTAATGGTATCATAACCCATGAACTCCAGAGTTCACAAGAATTTTATTTGTATTTTTCTTTTATAGAGAATTTTTTAAAGAAATTAATTAGTTTTAATTTATACGCCGTTAATAGATTTTAAAGTTATGTACAGATATCATTTTAAGTATTTAATGTTACAATTTTTATTTTATTTTGATACTGATAGCTCATAATTTATCTTCCTAAAATGTTGTTATCTTTCTGCAGCATGCACATAGTGTCAATATCATTCAGACTTGCATTTTAATGTAAAGCAAATATGAATGAAAATGGAGGAACAAATTATGAAGAAAAATTTCACACAGTCAATTTACAAACTTCTCATAATGAACAAGTGAATTAAATAATTATACATTGATAAAATAATAATGTGTCTTCTAACTTTTGAGATTAAAAGAAATACAGAAGAAAAAAGCTCCTGGCAGAAGGAGAATTTCCTGTCTCAGCAATTTGAGACCCTAGTGTGGTGAGAGCTCCGTGGAATTGTACCAAATAGAAACCAACTAAGTCAAAATAGCCATGATGATCGTCGTCAAAACGCATACGGATGCTAAAAAAAAAGAACTTATGAAATCAAAAATGCTTCTGAATTATTACTTTTAAAAGTAATTCAACAGAAACCATGGGGTATAAATCCAGTCATATCACACAAAATCACTGACACAAATCAGTCAAAACCCGGCTAGAAACAAGGCATTCAGAAAGGAAAAACTAAAAGCTATTTAAAATCACATAACTTTCAAAATTCTTTAACCTCCCTCCAACAACAGTAAAATACTTTGCTGACTCTCATTACAAAGTGTATGGGAGGACTGTTAAGGCTTCAAAAACATGCCATCACAAAAACCAAAGAAAGTGCTGAGAAAAAAAACATTTATACTCTAACGAACTAGAGACTGCAGATGAGATCTAGCCAATAACAGCCAAGGTCGGTGTGAGGCTGCAGCTTCGCTAAGTCACGCTAAATTCCACCAAACTCCAGCTGACTTTTTGTTAGACTGTCATCTACAGAGGGATCGCAACATGACAACACAGGATACGATTAACAAAGGTTAATTGGCTCTGTGCTGTGTTCTAGGTCACTATTCTCAGCCTTCATCTGCAGTCTCTAATTCATCAAACTATAGGTGTTGTTTTTTAAACGCTGAAGAGTTAAAGAAATAAACCAAAACATTTAAACCTTGATAATTAGTAAAATAAAAATTTAAAACTACCTAATATTTACCTAAACTAGGCAATTATTTACCTTTGAGGCATATCTTTTTCCTCTTGAAGTTCAGTCTTGTAACATTATGAGTGGAACGCTGAAGAGTCACATTAATAGATAGATGAACATCAACTTCGGCATTCATCAATCCAGAACAAGGTAAATCAATACTGAAAGTTTGAATGGTCGTTGGAACAGTTCCTTGTGTAGATATATTCAATTTCGGTGGTAATAATGCATCAGAATTTGAAATTGACGCTTGGATTGAGTATGGTAGCTGAAACAAAAATAAATACTATTGTATAAAACCACAGTAAATAATCAATGTCATCAAAAATTAACAGAGCAAAAATACATACATAATTGGAAAAACAAATGTTAATCTTCTTACTGTTTATACAAACCCATCATTGCTTGTCTATCCTAGAATATGTTTCTGCCATAGTTAAATTGGCTGATTTCTCCTGCACCATAACTATCAATTTGTGTAAATGGTAATATTGTATTAATAATAACGGTAATCTATGTAATATATTTATTTTGTTTTCATGTAACTTCTAATGGGAAATAAATTTATTATATAATTACCTATCATATTATTGCTTAAAATTTTAATTGCATAAATGGCAGCTCTTAAACTCAAATAAAATTTTAATTTTCCTCATATGTTTTCCACACTCCTTAATAAAAATGGCTCCCTAATTATTAAAGTATGAAAAGCCATTCTATACCAGGCTACTAGAAGGTCAAACTCAACGAATTTTTACAACCCAAATTAGGTTTACGCCTAATCATGCAGCATAATATAGTAGAAGCCAATAATAATAATAATAGCAAGTTAGGTATACATTCCGGCCGCATTGGCGTAGTTGGTAACGTGCTCGCCTCTCATCATGCGGTCTTGGGTTCGAATCCCATTCAGGCACGGCATATTTTCATACGTTACAAAACAATCATTTCATCTTCACCGTCTGCATTAGCAGTAATTGTAGAACAGTCGAACGTTGAACAAAAAAAAAGGTATACATAGAAAACGTTTAAGCCGTTTTATGACAGTAGAATTAAGAGTCCATGAGTCAAACATCAACAATATTAAAATTTGACGTTTTCTTGACTTATTGTCTTTCCACTACATTCAGACCAATATTGAAAAATACTCGAAAATTTTCCGTCTAGTCAAAATCAGTTGAACTGTCCAAGTTTTTGCAGAACCTGTGAAAGAACGAGCAAAGAGTTGGATGGATAACACTACAAAATTACTTTTTCGTAAGAACTCAAGGACTCTTAAAAGTATGAAATATAATCTCAAAAAACTATGAAATCTGAATTTCTGTTCGACAACATTTTTATAGTTACTAAGTAAAATAACTAAGATTTCAAAATGAATAGACAGTACTAATGCCTTGAGTGGGGCTGTTACCTCTTATACTCGTTCAATAGATAATGCTTGCACGGAAAACTAAAAAATTAGTAAATACGCAGTACTGTATCAGTAAATTAAAAATACAAATATGTTCTAAAGACTAAATAAATCTTCCTTTATCAAATTGGTCTGAATAACGAACACTGACGTTCAAAAGAAAGATGCATGGCAAATCGTGCGTACAGGTCGTGAAGTCGGCGATAATCAAACAAAGAAGACAGTATTTTAGAAATAGAAGAAGACAGCACCTACCACCGAACTAAGAAAAGAAGCTAAACGGTCACAACTTAGGAAGTGACACGACGTGATTGAAACCCGAGATCCCGTAATAAAAACTGAACTGACTGTCCATCACATATGATGCGTGACGAATCACGCCTGCCAGCCAGAGGCCAATACATGATATAACAAAGCTTTACGCTTCATCATTCACAATGAAACCACATCATTTTAAAATTATTTTTCTATTCAGGTTAAAGAAAAATGTATATTACAGTAGCCAGCAAGTGTAATAGGGTGAAATGTGGTTGTAATCGACAGTGAATCTGTTTTACTGTGAAGTGAACACAATTTTATTTTTGTAACTCAAGAACTATGAGTTATTTGCCGACAAATGTTCATTTTAGTCTTAAAAGTAGTGATCCTTATTTAATTACGTACTAGTTTCAACCCATACAGATTTCTACCGCATTTTTATTAAAGGAAGAATATTAATATAAATGGATTTTGATATGATTGTTTCTATCGTTTCACACACTACATCTTTATCTTTTTAGTAAACTAATTTTATACACATGGAATTTTAATGACAGTTCGACTAAAAGTTTTGTACGTAATAAGCTACTTTAAAAAAAATCCATAAAGGATCAGATAAGTTCATTAAAGAAGAAAAATCTTAATTCGATTTTTGTTGTGTTGGGGTACTTTTCCTGACGTTTCTTTTCTCAATTCTTCTCCAGTATTCCTTCATTCTTTCTGATCTCTTCTAGCGTTCTTCGTCGGACTACACAATTTTCTGTCGTTTGGTCGGTCTTTCCTGTTCAAATCTTCTGTTGTTCAGTTTGTGGTAATTTCCGGATTTTCTTTTCAGGTTTTTAAGTGAGATTTGGATTTCATTCATGTCCTGTTCAATTTCTTTGATCCAGTTGGGCTGAGATTTTCTGTTTAGGCAAAAGTTGACGATTTATGGGGAGATTCTGGCGGAGTCAATCCTCAAGAGATGTCCAAAGAAAGAAATTCTGTTTTTCCTCATCTGATCTGCTAGCGGTTCTTAATTTCTGAAAACTTCTTCATTCGGGATGGGTTACCAGATCACATCAGAAAAACATCTTTCTTCAGGCATTTTCTGATGATCCGAATACTTTAATAAGCTACTTTACAATTATCGAGAGTGGTAATTCTAGACTGAAAATATTTTTAACAACAAAGAACTAAAAAGTTATCCACGAGAACATTTTTCATTCGGACTAGCCCCATCAATCAACTGGGTGTAAAATGTTAAGTAAGAAATTGGACGAGCAAATTATTGCGGTAACCAGCTGACAGTTATGTGTAGTCTACAATAAACTAAAAATACGTCCCAGTTTAAATTAATTCAATGAAGAAAATCCAGCAAAATAAGTTAACGATCAATTTAGCGTAATTTAAAAAAAATACAACAGTCCTTGTAAACTTTACATAAAATACTACAGAATACGAGATAATATTTAGAAATTAAGGAGTGCAGACGGGGTAATAACAAGGAAAATAAATATTGAACGCTACTGGCCGATCCTTCCCAATAAGTTGTAAGGCCTCTGGGGATAAGAAAATTATTTAACTACTTAATATTAGGTACTATATCTTATCTCACAATATACTGATAATTTAATATTAGATCAAGTATAAATATCAAATTTACATAAATATGAAATAGTAGGTAATTATTTTCTACGTAGGTACTCATCAATCAGAAATGTAATGGAGGATCACCAAACTGTAAGCATTATTTTTCAAAAGGAAATTACGTGGAAATAAAAAAACAATAACCTCGTCTAAATTGTATAACGATGTAGTATTAGAAGAGAAAAGCTTTGTACAAATAAATAAGTATATTCTAGGTGTATAGTACCACACAGTCGGTTAAAAATACGGGTTTGTAAGTTAAACAAAGTTGAAAAACTTGAAAACAAACCTAACAAATTCCCAAAACTAGTGGCCGGCGGGTCTGTATTTTACAAAATTTATGACTAACGAGTCCAGTTTAACATTTTAGCAAACGGTACCGCTAGGGCATCCCGCTAACAAGTATAATAAACGAGATGTATAATAAAATGTATTTGAAATGCCAATTAATAATTACATAAACATGACAAGGCAGTAAATTTTCCGGTAATAAAACAATAAAATAAAACCGTCCAAAATACACGAAATTTAAGAGAAAACATAAAACTTGACCAATAAATATTAATATAAAATGTCATTTATCATGGTTATTAATATTTGTTTGTTTATCCTTAATTCAGTAACAAGCATTTTAGTTAAAAAGACTCTCTAGGCGGTCACTATGTATACAGGAACAAGAAAATCACTTTAGAATTGTATTATAAATCATAATGTATTTAAATCATTTAAATTTTACGCAGTCAGTAAAATTTAAATCAGTTTCTACTTTAGTATTCTCATCGTTGTACGAGATAATAAGCACTTATTTACAATTACTATATTTATCAAGTTAATCTTATGCATGTGTGGTGTGTCTGTGTGTGGAAGTGTATGTTTTGAAGAAAATGTGAAAGAGAGAGACTATAGCCGAAACGAAGAGGAGTGTATGAGACCGAAGTAAAACAAGATAGCTACCGGCCAACCGGCAAACAAGCAAACAAATCTTCTGGCTGGATGTTATGCTAATGACAGTGGAAGAACGGGTAAGAGAAGAAAATACAAGATCTAGCAGAAAGATGAAAAAGGAACACACGTGGAGGGGGGGTTGAAGAAAGACGGAATACGCCTGAAGGGCCCCCCTAATAAGCGAGGCTCTTCTGCTTCTTCTCTGTCAAAATAAAAAGTACCGGATGGACGATGTTGGATGAATCCTCTTTCTAACTAACTACCTCGTAAAATGGTTTAACCGGAACGGTTGATAATGAGTGAATGACAGAATAGATGCTATCTTCGTCGGTCCAACACTTCTAATCATTCTTCACAATAAATAAACAAGTCATTTCGTTTTGTATATTACGATAATGGATACAATAAAATTTAAAATAACACCAAAAACTAACTAAAACAATAATTACATTTCAAAAGATTTAATAAAATGGTACTGCATACGCAGTGATTGAAAGTAAATTTTTTAAAACTCAATAGTTTGTAATCACTATAACAAGATAAAATAAAAATTACTCTTCAGTTTATAAAGATATAAAATTGCAGAACATTATTCCGTAATGGATTATAAAATCACTTACATTATGCATCTTTAATGCAATCATCCACTAATGGACTATTTAATATTTTTTTAATGTTTTCATTCCCCCTTCCGTCTAACCATACAAACAGAATTGAATAGGTTAGGCAATATTATATTCCCAACCTACGCCTTTTACAGTTGTTTTATATTAACCCCTTTTCAAAACGCTATGGGTCATGAATCAAAAGTATTTTTAAAATATTACTTAGTTTGTATACGGAAAAAAATCATTCAAAAACTGTTTAGTAACATCAGGGATTGTCATTAAAGTTTTACAAAAAAAAAATTTTTTTTAATTTTTTCTAATTACATATTATATCCAAACATTATCCCGTTTAGCTGTACCATTTTTTTATTTTTTATCAAAAAAAACTTGTTAAGTAATTTATTGATTATCTTGCATTATTTACGTTTACCAACTGATAATGATTTTTATATGAATTTGTTTTCAATTTCTCTTTTCTTTTCTTCCTTAACGTATGATTAATTATTTCAAGAAATTACTTAAGGAAACCGATTTTTCCTCCATTTAATGCATACTACTATAAATCTGAAAAATTTAATTTAAAACAGCTTAGGCTGACAGAAAGAAAAATTTGAGCTACATAAACAATTCAAAATAAAAATACTTTGTTCTAAAAACAAAGCAAAGTGCACTTTATTATTATAATATTTCGCTAACATGGGTTAGAGGGAAGAGAGATGTACAAAAAATATTTCTTAGTGAGAGTACGAGATTAATTTAAAAAAAATCTCAGTAGTCTAATAAACTAAATTATGTCTGCGATAAAAAAAAATAAGAACAGTCAGTTCCAAAGACAAGCGAAACCTTGTCTGCGGAAGATTAGCTTACATCAATGAACAAATCTTGATTACCTAAATGGACATCGAGGGGTCTAACAAAATTATTATTTTTCCCATGGGTCATGTTAGGTCCCCCTTACGTCGGCTGTCACCACAGCTGCTCTTACCTTTACTTGTTAGATAGAATAGCTCTTCGACACTGACAATCCCACGGTAATCACTTCTGCTCCTCAATTAGGACACTTTTCGCTTAATAACATGCCGGCCCAGGCACGTAGACAGGATTTTGGTTCGGGGGGGGGCTATAGCAGGTTTTTTGTTTTACGTCCGTCTGTTATCCACATTTAGGCTAGTGAAGGGTGATATGATAAAAAAACGACATATCAAAAGCTGCCAGACCTGGCCAAAAATCTAACCCGGGCCCGCATTGTTAGTTTAGTTCGCATTAGTTTGGTACGAAATTTGTACTTTCCGTTCGAGAGTCCTGAAGCCTCTCAAACCCCGTCCTGCCAGCGCCAACCTTCAATTTTTCCATTTAATATAAGCTGGAGCCGTTGACAATGGTCACCTCGAAGGACATGTCCCAAGTACCCCAACTTTCTGCACTTAACAGTGTTAAGAAGATCCTTTACTGCATAAGCACTCTGAAAAACCTTCATTTATTCGTTTCGCCCAAGGGACAAAAAGCATTCTTCTGTGGAACCAAATTTCAAATGTTTCAATACGGTTGATATTTGGAGAATTAACGGCTCAAATCTCTGTTCTGTACACAAAAACCCGAAAAAACGTAGGATTTTATACACAAGGTTTGTGTACAATGGTAAATTAATGGACTATTTAATATTTACATTCCCCTTTCTGTTTAACCACACAAACAGAATTCATAGTATTCTGCCGAAGCTTCAAGTTCAAATTGTTGTTGAAAATCAATTTGTACGGGCAGTTTCTATTCCATGTTTAAAACCCATCAATATTACATGGAGAAATTTTCGAGATAATTCACATATTTTCAAAATGAATAAAGAGTTCTTGACTATTTATTTGAAACAAGTTTTATCTTCTTCTTCTTCTTTCAAACAGGGATTAGGCCATGGCCTGTTCCGACTCACATTCAGCTTATATTAATAATTTTAGAAAACATCTATAATAAATATGTAATTCACATTTTATCAATGATAAATTTAAGTCTATCTTATAACATTTGTTTTTTTTTACAAGTATCAACCGGTAGGCAAAAGAGGTATAGGCAGGCCACGGAAAAGGTGGCAATGATTATACCATAAGGGAAAAAAAACAAATGTTATAAGAACAAGTTTTATGTAAAAACAAATTCAAAGATCCTTAATATAAAATTCCATCTTAATTCCATCTTAATGGAATCTACAATTCTGTTGTAAAATAAGTAGCCTACCTACCAAAATTGGTTTATTCTTTATTAGGTCTAATTCCACAAATTGGCTCCAATTTTATTTTATTTTATTTGTTATTATTAAAGTTACATCAACAGTTTAGATCATTAGCGACTACTTGGGATTAGAAAAAATAATTTTTTACTTGTAAAGATTTTCCAGACCCTAGCCAGAAATCGAACCCGGGACTTCTGGATAAGGCTGCAGTACAGTGAAAAAGTATTGAGTAAAGTAAAAGATGGTCCGAAATGTTCCTTTACCTTCGATAACAAAAGTTTTTTATTATCAAATGAAACAATCCAAATTTATGAGTACTACCAAAGCTGCACTCGTCACTAAACACCTGAAGTTTCCGGGTTCAATTCTGGTACAATTCTAGAAGTAACATTACTATTCTCGTAATTACATGGTTAATATGTTCCAAATCCACGGCAGTCGCGAATGACCTTAGCATATAATGCGAGTATCAAACAAAACATCCATTTAAATTATTGTAAGAGAGTTTGGATTTCCACCTATTTATTTAAAATAAACTAGTATAATAAAATCAATTTTGTGCTAACAGGTAAATAAGCAGTAGGTAAGTTTGTTTCAGAAACCAGGCCGGTTTAAATTACCAAGAACGAGCTGAATACTAGTACATAATTATATTTCAAAAAATTAATTAACAGTAAACACCATCCGGCTACTTAAAATTAATCTATTTAAAAAAACGAAGCGGAGCGTTCATAAATAATTTTGATTGGATATTACATTCCATTAAGTAAACAAATGAGTCGTAATGGTAATAGATTAAAAAAGGAAACACGATAAAAAATACACAAAATGAAATGGAACAAGTTGTTTAGAGATAAATCTCAATATAAGTTCATGTTGGAGGCCATCTCCAACTAATCCTTCAATTCCTCGTCCAACAAGCGACTAGAGCAGTTTTTATCAGTTGGTTTCTCATGTGATAGACACTAATTACCGAGCTGTCTCTTCGGCTGTCTACCTAATCGGCTTAACTGATCTTCCATTTCCCCTCAGCCTAATAAGTTGGCCGACCCTCTTACACCAAACAAATAATTGACTGAACTTGTGTATTATGTATTTACATAACTTATCTTAAATCTGCCTTCGAGACAACATTTTTTATGTTTCAGGCTACATTAAACCTCTTAAAAATATCTGATTAAAAATGTTTATCAAGCAAATCCTACCCTAATCAACTTTCTAGCATTCGCATCCTTACAATTTTGTCAACGACGATTTTAATTAAAAATTAGGAATTACGTACAGAAAATATTTATTAATAATTAATGAATAATTTACCATATTGTTACAACTCGTTATAGTAAAGTAAAATTGTAAACTTTTATTTAATTAATTCACATATGTTTATTTAACACAATTATTTGACAAGAACTAAAAACTAACCTTTACAAACGACAACAATGAACATGAGTTTATGAAAATAAGTTATTAAACATTGAAGATAATACAGTTCACACAATTAATTAACAATAAAATAAAATAGACAATATCCCTTACCAAATTAAACATTAAATAACAATGTCTGCTGACAAAATAACAAACTTCACCGTAACGAAGATTCCCGTACAATTTAGACCACTAACACGTCAGCCATTCAAACCGCGGCCGCGTCCCAACAATGGAACCTTCGTTTTTATATTTAACCAATCAGCTGTTTATGAGAAGCTGATTTTATTTTCGCCACTTCATTATAACAATATTTTGAATTCATTCTCTGTTATTATAACTCAATCCATCAAGTACAATTCAAAACTTAAAGGAAAAATATATGTAGTATAAATATATTAATTTTACATAATAAGTGTAGGGATAACGTTTTATACACGGTTTTGTGAATTTTTTCTTATATAGACTACATGAATCTCTTAAAATATAGAGTACCTATGCTTTATTTTCAAAGGCCTTAGGTTAGTCGTTAAAGCAAAGTACTTTAACAATTATTTTATTTTTATAGGTTACTAGCTGTACCCTGGCGCGCGATGCTACGCCACAAAAATTGAATTTAAAGAACACTCGTTACAAAAATTTTGTGCTCATTTTTTTATGGAAGTGCTCTTGTATAAACAATTTTTTTTTCTGTCTGGTGCGTACACGATTAAATCGGAAGGTTTTCCGACCCGTGAGGTGGCCATACAGCTGTCCGTCTTGAGAAACATGATTTTTCAAATTTAATCCGCAACTTGTATCGATTGCCCCAGTGCTTTGTTGATATACCGTGATCTGAAAACCTTGATCTGATCAGTAGAAAGAAAGTTATGGGCTTAAATTTTGTTTTTGTGCTTTAGAAAAAGGTCAGATTTTCGACTTATAAAGTACAGATGTTTAAAACAAAAGGACAAATAAAAACAGATGTTTTTGTTTTATGAATGATTTGTATTTATGTATTATCATTATATAATGTGCTTCCCAACAAATCTGACGTAAAGGGAAATTAAAATTGGACAATATAGGCCTACTGTCAACGTTAATTTAATTACAAGGGTGTAATATTACTTTCATTACTCCAGTCGTTTGAAAACAGATTATAAATATGCCTACAAAAGATTTTAGTAGCTAATAATTATTTATTAATAAAAATAAAGGCAAAAATGTTATTTAATTTCGAAATAGCGGGGTACTTACATAAAAAAATTCGCTTTCATTGTTGTCTGGACGTTAGTCGGACGTGTAAAGTTGTCAGTTTATTTTCGTTTTTTTGATTTTACAGTACGAGAGGCCGTGAGTTCGAATCCCACACACGACTTAAAAAATGTTTAATTTTTTTTTGCTAAATAATTTGTTAACTTAATTAAATAAAAAAATCTTTTCACGTTAGTTGAATTAAAAATGACAATTCTGATTTCTAATGTTTTTCATTATTTAATTAATAGTAATCAATAAATTAACAAAAAATAATTAATTAATTATTAAACCTTAATTAATTAAGGTCTGCACAAAAACATAAAAAAGATTTCTTATGTAGGACTCAAACGGCCTCTCGTACTGTTAAGCCTAATATCAAAAAAGAAAATAAACTGACCGCTTCACACGCCCGGCTAACGTTCAGGCAACAATGGAAGCGAATTTTTCTTATGTAAGTACCGCGCTATTTCGAAATTGAATAACATTTTTGCCTTTACTTATAATAATTACATTATTAGCTACTAAAATCTTTCGTAGCTCATTTTTATTGTTTCCTAACGAATGAAGTAATAAAAGTAATATTACACCCTTGCAATTAGATTAATGTCGACAAAAATACAAATCATTCATAAAACAAAAACATCTGTTTTTATTTGTCCTTAGTTTTAAACATCTGTACTTTAAAAGTCGAGAAACTTATCTTTTTCTAAAGCACAAAAACAACATTTAAGCCCATAACTTTTTTTCTACTGATAAAATCAAGATTTTCAAAAGCTTAAAATCTGCTCCAGAAACTGAGTAACCTACAGATAAAATTTGATTTAAATCGGTTGAACAGTTTAGGACATATAGGACAAACATTCATTTCATATAACATCGATTAGCGACTATAATTTATAACTAATTCGTGGCTCGTTATACTTAATTGAAGCGGTGTAAAAAATTTTTGAACCTAGCAGGCAATCGAACCCGAAACCGTTCCTTTGCAATTGTTACCATCACTACACCACTGATGGGATTTTCCCTAAAACAAAGTATCCTCATTTCTTAAAATGTTCAATCGATTCAACATATCAAGCCGCGTAATGCAAAATCCATAAATATTTACTTACAACATCTTACAAGGGATATAATGACAATAAACAATGAAATACTACTAAAGAGAAAATGGTAAGAAAATGAAGGCCATTTTCTTTCAGTTCTGCCGTCGTAAGAGGAATGGTAGCGTGTCAGAGACTTATGTCGGACATAACTATAGCGTCCTCTTAACACAAAAAATTATGACAAATTGGGATAATCAACATCGGTAATAAGGATCTAGTAATATTTCTGGTATAATTTTTATATACTATTGTTAACAATATCGTATTTTTACTTTCTCTTGCCTATATGAATATATAGGAAGGAAAGTATTGTTTTCATGTCGATTTTTCGAAATCGAGTTTTCACCGGATCTATACGTTTTCAGACCCCCTGAACCCAAAAAACATGTTTTTAGCGATTGGTCTGTGTGTGTGTCTGTGTGTGTGTGTGTGTGTGTGTGTGTGTGTGAACAGAATATCTCAAGAACGGAACGTCGTACGAACTTGAAACTTGAAACTTAAGTTACATACCACTACCGGACGCGACACGAACATTTTCATCAAAATCGGTCAACCGGAAGTAGTAGTTTATTCGTATAATTTTTCAGTTTTTTGCGATTTTCTCAAAAACTGGTCCTACGATTTTTTTTAAAATCGCCTATTTTACTCAATTTTTTATTCTCTACAAGATAGGGTAGGCGCCATGTTTGCTGAAATTCTCAGTGAGGCTGTTTTCACGTAAAAACGTTATTTTTTTAAGATTACGGCTTTAATATAAATTTTAGCGCAAAAACTTATATAATAAAAGTTGTAGAGAATTTAAAAACCTACAACTTCTGTTTCAAACATTTTTTTGTAAAACGCTTAGTTTAGCGGTAATTTGCGATTTTCTGTTTTTTTTCTCACGAAAACGTGAGAAAAATCGATTTTTTTAACATTTCGGTCTTAGTATGCATTTTACGACAAAAGTGTATATAATAAAAGTTATAGAAAATTAAAAGATCTACAACTTTTGTTTAGAGCATTTTTCTCTACAGAGCCTAGTTTAGCGTGAAAGCGTGATTTTCCGTATTTTTAAGCCAAACTGAGTTCGATTGTCATTTTGCGTCATTCACTCATGATTAAAATAAGGTTATGTTTTTGAGGTTAGTTTTTGTTTATTTCTAATATTTTATTAATAATGTTAGGTTTATTATTAATTATTTGCATTGGCAAGAGAAAGTTGTGTGAGTGTTTCACACCAGATTTTTATTATATCTTGCATCTAACAGACAAAAGTTCTAATAGACTATGCGTAAAGGTTCAATGAATTTGTTTGACGAAATGAAAAACCGAATAACTTCATAAAAATATAGTCTAACAAACAATGAATAATTATAAATAATAATAATAATAATAATCATGGTTAGTACTAATTAAGACAACTCATAGCTTAAATTCTTCAGACTTAAATCACAGCATATTTTGACAAAATAAAAGAGAATCAATGTTCCGCCCCCCAGGAAGTGTTAAAAATCGGCTATAGAATACAATTCAAAATAAAACACTGAACAATTTTCTTTTTACAAATGATAGTGGCCAATTTTCAGAACGAGCATATCAAATTCATTACGTCAAAAAGCCGTAAAAATAACAGCATAAATTCGCAACCAGAGAAGTTAAATTTTGTTATTTAACAGTAATAATATTCAAACAATAATGAAAGAATTTGTGTATTTGATAGCGAATAATCTTTCCTGTGTTTTAAGGCATTAGAAATGCCTTAAAATAAAATAGAATAATCAAAGATTATTCTCAACACATGGGAAATGGTTCCTTAAATCACAGGTATTAGTTATCTACAGGCATCCTTGGTTTACGTGGTTAAATTGTTCCTAAAAATCGTCCCGTAATTCAAAACCGTGTAAAACAAGACCACGTTTCCCATAAGATTACATTGGAGTACTAACATGTAGTGACTCATTCCACAGAAAAAATAAAAATAATTTTAAAAAGTTTATTTAGCTTAAATATGACGTAATTTAAACTAAAATGACAAAAATATTACAGATCAAGCACAAAATAATAATAATGCAGTTTCTACACCTACAAAAATCACGTAGGCTACTGTACAGTTTTTGTATCATTAATTTATAAAAAAATTTCACACAGCATATCTTTTTTTTAGTCTTGGTTTCTTAAAGAAAGCATCCAGTTTTGTCTGTTTAATAGACAACTTAAGTTCATCAAGTTTTTTTTTATTCCTACTTAGTGTACTTTGCAATCTGTTCAATTCAGAACAAAAGCAACCCCATGCCCCAAGATGAAGATGATAATATGTATGATGTGTAAATGAGATATAGTCTTGTACTGACCCAGGCCGACCATTCCTGAGAGAGTATCGTTAATTGAACCCAAACCATCAAAGTACACCAGTAACAACTGTCTAGAATCCGTATAAAAGTAACTACCTTTACTAGGATTTGAACCAGGAACCTTCGTCTCCGAATATCAGCTGTGAAACAGCTGACTCGCGGCGACGACTTTGACTTTACCTCTAGACCAACGGTGGGTTGGTTCTTCACGTAATTCGGTAACAATTAACCTCATTTTTAATACCGTTCATCACTTTATCAGTTCTCTCAATTTCCGGATCAGTTTCTTTTAACAATTCACAGAACTTTTCTAAATGTTCGAAAGCTTCACGTAAACCTTTCACACCCAGGGCTGGCGGCAACGTAGGCGTAAAATAAGATCATTGTGACATTGAATCATTGTCTGTCTGTATTTCACAAATTCCTGTTCTGCCAACATCATATGGGAGAAATCAAGTTCTGTCTTTATCTCTATATGAGATCTTCATTATCCAGTGGCTGTTCATCACTTCCAATGACTTATTTGATGTCTTCTTCTTCGGTTACGTCTTCAGTTATGTCTTTTATCGCGTAACTTTAAAACCGAAGCCGCGTATGTTTAAGGGTAATGAAATGACGACCGCGTAACTTAAAAATCGTGCATATCAAAACGCGTAATGCTATGGGATGCCTGTATATTTAGCTTAAATTTTTGTATTACCGGAAACAGGAAAAATGTTCTATATGTTAACAGATAATAAACTGAACAATAGTTAAAGATGCAAGGGCTGTATAATTTCTTGTTTTATTAAGTACTACTGTGTTACTACTTGTGATAAATTACCGTAACGTAATAACGGAACAAGAGCCGGTATTAATATGTTGGTATTATAAAAATTTCTTTGTAGTCCGTTGACGACTGAATTACACACATTAAACGAAACTGTTGAATATTTTTAACAAGTATAAAAACCCGACCCATGAAATCCTGTAGAAATGCATACAATTTCAAGTACATTATACTCTACTCCATTTTCACGGTAATTATTTTAATTATCACTCTTGTAACTCGTAATATCCATTCCCCCTGAAACGTTCACAACACTATTGTCCGTTTAATACACTGTAATACTGTTTAAGTGGTAAATTATAATGTTGAAAAACAAAACACAACTTGACAGCAATAAACTGGTTTCTAATTTTATCGATAATTACATACATAATCTCTAAGAACTAACTAAAAATATACAATCTTTGATACGGTTCATCAGTTAATTACAACGAAATCCAGAACCCAGCAAACGACATTAATATAAGAGAACAATAAATTTTATAGTTATTAATAGCCTTATAAAATAGTGTGGTGATTTTTTCCGGGATAACTGTACGTAACTTTCTCTAAGTATCACTTTACGATTACTACTGTAAATACTCAGAATTACAGTTCTTTAGGAACATAAATAACCAACATTCATTCCTTTACGATAGTTACCCCATTTCTACCCCTTAGTAACAAATAGCCGATTGCTTTATTTTTCTTTGGCTCATAACAGGCAGGTGGAGTGTTAAATTATTTGCACTCGGTCTGCTAGTTCCAGGGCTACAAAAAATAGTTCTGTTTTTATCACGTGGTCAGCCAATTATATAACTGAACTATTTAAGAACAGAAGACGTAGAAGTGTAAAAGACACTAGTCAGAGTTATCTCTTATGAGAGTAATGAATTTCATTACTTAAGACCGTGTGGTAAATGAAGTAAAGGTGTAATTTGAAGGGTGGAAAGTAGATGCCTTTCAAAGGGCCTGCTGTGCTGATAATCATACTTTTCAACTCGGTGAGGAAGGAAAAGGTAAACCACCTCACTCCTCGTTTTACTTAGTAAATTCTCTAGAGGTTCAAACCAGCATTTCGGCTGATGACCTAAACAACTTACGAACATTTAGTAAAATGTATCATACGTACTACAGGTAGGTCTATGTAATATCTTACGTAACCCTACTACATGTAAAATACGTAAAGTTACATAGAATATGCATTGTGATGTAAAGAACTGTAGCTTTTCGAGCTACGTTTCACTCTTTTACCATTTCGACGCAAGCGGTCGAAATATAATTGCCTAAGTTTTTCTGTTCAACACCTAAGAAGCAAATATTCAGAATTTCAGCTCTCCGGGTGTTTGGGAAGTTAAGATAAATTAGTAATGAGTGAGCGAGAGCCACTCAAGTCAGATAGTGAGAACTTCCACATTTATGTACACAGATTAACAAGGCTTGTTTAAATTTAATCGTAGGAAAAACCTTTCCTCTAAAAACTTGTCAGTTAACCCTTTCCGGAAAATACGACAAAAAATATTGTTTTAGCTCAAACTCCTGTTGAAGAAAAATTAACTGACCGCAGAGAACTGTTTTACAGGATTGTTCTTTTTTTAAATCAATAAGCTACTAAAACTTGGTAGTTTAAATCTGTTTATTAAATACCTACCAATAGCATTTTTAAAACAGTTTATATACCAAAAATATTTTATGGTTTAAGGTTTCCTAACACGTTAAATAATTTTATCAATGTGATTGGGAAGTAATTTACCTTGCTCACATCTGAGAGCAATTTCAGTTAGAATTATCAAACGGAAATAATACGTTAATGCATTACTTCTGCAAAAATACAACTACATTTTCTACTGACAGGAAAATAAAACCGCGTCAAATTCTTAAACTAGGTAACGAATTCAAACTTTTGACAATCCTCGCTGTAATTTTCTGGATTTATTTCAAAAGGCCCCAATTCAGAATCTGCAACGGTGTAGGAAACTAATTTATCTGGTTTCCCGATAAAATTTTCAGGGAAAATCAGTACTTCAATATTTCGAATAATATGAAAAGTGGGTTTCAAAGAAAAAAAAATCACTAGAATTACTCTATCAAAATTCTAAAATTTAAGTAAAAATTGATATAAAATATTACAGTACTTACAGGATTAACAAGGCTCTGCCATGTAAAATGTAGGGTTGAGATATTAGCAGGAACAAGTACCACAAAATTAAGGGCGTATTCATTAACTACACCCTCTCTTACGTAAAACACTTCAGTAGAAACACCTGCAAAAAACAAATAATTTACATTATAATTTAAATAATATTACCTACTAATCTTATAAATCTCATAACCAAATCTATTATTAGCCTAGAGTAGACCAAAATGACATCGCGAGTCTTTACCCAAAAATAAATTTTAGTTATCCTAGATACACCGATTTTATGTTGACTCTAGAAGAAACCGTGTGAACTAAATTTAAACAAAACTCATTAGGCTACTAAATTATTTAATTAAAATAGTAGCAATTTTTCAGTAGAACTGGACAATATACCACCGTGTTCTAAGGAAATATCAAACAAAACAATTCTAATTACCGCTATATTAATAAACATAAAAATAGAAAATTGTACAACTATTTGTTTCACACGCTTTTCATTTCTTTTACTTTTTCCCTAGAGCACTTTAAGGCTGCAATTCTAAAAAAAACAGATTTCTGCAAAGAGCACAGTCTCGTCAATGAATTTACAGGGACACGACTTGTCGCACAGCTGACCAAAAAACGTACAAAACAAAAGAAATTTAAACAACATAAGGCATTTTTGAATTCTGGATGAGTACAGAACTTTTAATTCTGGGCTTACATAGTTAATTAAAAAAATAAAACAAAAATACACAGAGGCCGACAGAGAAACCTTAGTTTTTACGTTTTAGTCTTAACTGGATCAATTCTACAACGAATGAAAAACACACACGACCCTTAATTGTGTTATAAAAACACAAATAATTTACCATAAACAATATAATTTTTTTAATGATCATGAAACGTGAAAATAAACTGAAATAAGTTTGAGTATAAATTTTTCACTTTTTCTTCCATTTTACGCAGTCTTTAATAATAGAAAAACTTCTAAAAAAAATAGTCCTTACAAAATATTCCTATATCAATCCTAAATAACCCACCAGATTGGTCTAGCGGTAAGATCGTTAATAAAGTCAGCTGATTTTAGTAGACGAAGTTCCCTGGTTCAAATCCTAGTAACTTAAAGGTAATTACTTTTATACGAATTTGAATAATAGTCAGTGGACCGGTGTACTTTGATGGTTGGGTTTAAATTAATCATACCGGTCACGAATGGTCAGCCTGAGTCTGCATAAGACTACACCTCATTTACACGTCATACATATCATCCTCATCTCATTGGGTCATGGGGTTGCTTCTTATTCATAACTGAATAGATTGCAATGTACATACATGTATTAGGGATGAATAAAAATTTTTATTGTCCCTCACTTAAAGTACACGTGCCGTTAGATTTATAATTTGTAGCCACATAAAATATTAAACTATATTTAAAAAGTCGGCTATTCTAATAAAGAGTAGATCGAGTTCGCGATTTTATAACTGAAGGCCTAACGTTTTTGCTATATTCACAAAGTAAGTTAAATTAATTGCACAGGCACACATAAAGAAAAGAAATTGTACGAAAGGAAAAGGATATTACTGCTGGCCTATATTAAATGTATTGTACTTCAACATTAAATTATTTATGGAAACCCACATTACATAATACAACTGTCAAAGTTGTAACTCGCTAAGAAAAAGATTATTTAAGACAAACAGGATACACAACAGCAGAAGCTCCAAGAGAGTGGACAATGGAAAACGGAGTTGAAATAATTAAACGAACTCGGGTTGTATAAATCGGGGATTATTGTCGTGTATCAGATAAAGGAAAGAGACTGACTAAATACAATGGGGTATGCAAATACCTACGCATAAATAAACTGACTCTACAACATAAATCTCCCATCGCTTTATGCCGCCGGCTGCCCGTTCAAGGTGTCCACACTTTTAATTGGTATGCGCATACACAACACAAACTGTTCCCCATATCTAGCTGCTATACGTAGGCAGCTAACATCGGTACATTCAAATCCAGAGACCGTCTGGTCTTCGGCCGGTCGGCCTCACGCAATCCTTTAGATACAGCACTATACAGGCTATATACAGAAGCAATGCAGTCGAGATTAACTAAAGTATTTCAGAAAAACATCCAGCACACTGATTTCTCATTGTAGTGGAAATCTAAATATACCCTAATTTAGAAGATTTCTACAGAATGAAAAAGTAATGACTGCATGTCTACTAGTGCAATATCATATTACAAAATACGTAATGAAGTCTTAAATTCGAGAAATATATTCCACTTTACATGTATAATGGTCTCTCTTTCTCTCTTAACCGATTTGGATGGGACCAAGTCGCGGTCGGATAACCGAAAAGTTGGTTGATAGAACTGTATAGTTCAGCCGCTCTAAGTTTGCTCCTATTGTCAACAAACCAAAACCAGCTACTACAGGGTGCACGCTAGAGTCCGTGACTTTATGGATGTCGTATTCCTATTAAGATAACTATTTTTTAAATTATAAGTACTTAAAGTACTAAAAACATCCGTCGTGATATGATGTAGGCCTAACAATTTCATTTAGAAAAATACTTTTAAAAGTATTTTGTATTTAAATACTTTTGAAAGTATTTTGTTGTTACTTTTTAATCAGCGTGTACACATTTTTACATAATGCGCATGCTCAGTGACGTCATTATTTGTTTACATTAGGAGCAAACTTAGAGAGGCTGGACTGTAGCTCATTTACACCCCAATAGAACTAAGGGTTGATTACATTTGTGAAAAAACTTAATATGGATTCCGAAATTAAGCATAATATATAATAATATAATTTAATAAAATTGTAATTTAAATAATTATAATGTATAATGTAATAATAATTTAATGTAATATTACGACATAAAATGTTACAGCAGGCCTACTACAGTATATGACTTACATGCCATAATTTCGTAATTTAAAGGTTCTTAGGCGAGTGGATCAAAAAGTAGTATATGGAAGCATCTTACCAGAAAAAGGGATAGGCTAGTGGGGAATATCTTAAGATATCCAGAAATTGGTCTATCAATAATGGAGTACCCTCCATTATATAAAGAAAATTACAAAGATGTAGGGTGTCACAGGTATGCAGATATGGAACGACTAGCGCAAGTTAGAAAAGCTTGGAGACAGCATCAAATCAGTCAAGAGACTGATGACAAAAAAACTATAATTTCGCGTTTCTACATCCATACGTTACATTAAACAGAATTTTACTATATAGTACATTATATTTTGTGTTGTTTAGGTCATCAGCCGAAAGGCTGGTTTGAAACATCAAGAGGCTTTACTAAGGAAAACAAGGAGTGAGGTGGTTTACAATTGCCTTCCTCACTGAGTGGAAAAGTATGCTTATCAGTATGCCATGCCCTCTGAAAAGCATCAACTTTCCAACTTCTAAATAACACCTTCAGTTCATTCACTACTGGGTCTGGTTGTATAATGAAATTCATTACTCTCATAGGAAATAACTCTGACTAGTATCTTTTACACCTGTACTTCTGTTTTTAAATACTTCAATCATATAATTGGCTGACCATGTGATGAGAACAGAACTATTTTTTGTTGCCCTGGAACTAGCAGATAGAGTGCAAATAATTTAACACTCTATCTGCCTGTTAATATTACATTGTTGTTTAGGTCAACAGCCGAAAGGCTGGCTTGAACCTTTAGAGGTTTTAATAAGTAAAAACGAGGAGCCTGGCATGCTTATCAGCATGCCAGGCCCACCGAAAAGCACCCACTTCCCCCCTGCAAATGACACCTTCACTTAATTCACCAAAGGGTCTGGCTGTATAGTGAAATTCATTACTCTCAGAGGAGATAACTCTGACTAGTGCATTTTACGCCTCTACCTCATATGTTCTTAAATAGTTCAGTCGTATCATTGGCTGACCATGTGATAAGAAACAGAACTATTTTTTGTTGCCCTGGAACTAGCAGATCGAGTCCAAATAACTGAACACTCTACCTGCCTGTTAATATTACATATTACAACATAAATAATATGAAATAAATAATTTTAAAAAATCAACCACTCGGAAAAAATCGATTAGTAATGGAAATATCGGTTAAGAAAGAGAAAACTGTAACTGAAGCGACAAACGTTGAATTAATGCAATTTTTAAGTACCCACAATAGTGACAATATTTCTATGCACTTTAGAAAACGGTTACAAACGGTGTCAGGGTTTCAAACTTAAATAAAGCAATTTACTCAGTAATTATAGTATAGCTATATACATATATACTTCTAAAAAAGATCTAGGTTCCATTGCTAGTACAAACTATTATAGGAATTAAAAATTACTTTTAATGGTTCATAAAACCATCATAAAGTTGTTATTTATTTTTAGTAAACAAGTAAATATAATTAGAAAATACGTACATTTTATTACATTGAAAAAGCGTTTTGATGTAAAATATCAGTTTTACTAATACGGTGTAAATATTAGTTTTTTTCGATATAATGCTGTAGCAAAGGAATAGTACCAAAAACAAACTGGATAGCTTTATTTATTATTGTAAAGAGTAAAGAATATAGTTCGAGAGAATCATGATTTCAATAGACGATAAACACACAGTGCAGCACACACACACACACACACATGCACATCCATTTTTTGTAAAGGTGGTAGACGAAGAGAAATGAAAATATGATGATGCTGAAAGGTCTAGGCGTTGAACTCTCCTTGCTAGTTGGTATAGGTGGTTGGAACACGAAGCTGCTTGCGGTAATTGGCTTGCATACCTTGACGCCACTTCATAATATTCTCCTGCTTTCAATATAAATAAATCACTAATAATAAACCAATCAGTCGTATCTTACTCTCAATTAAAAATAATTGCTTCCTTCATGTACAGTACATCAGTCTTGTTTGCATTTTAACTAGTGTTGATTTATTACCGATTCAATAATACATATCAAAAAAACATCACCCATAATTTAAACAATTTAATTTAAATTTCTGAAAAATTTTTGAATATTGTTATCAACTTGAATTTAAATATTCCACAATTTTATACAAACAATTTAATTAATTTAAGCAGGGCTTAAATAAATAGTTCTGTTTATATTTCATTGTCAGCCAATTAAATGACTGAATCATTAAAGAAGAGAAGAGACAGAGGTGTAAAAGATACTAATCAGAATTATCTCCCCTAAAAGTAATGAATTTTATTATACAGCCAGACACTGTGGTGAATGAAGTGAAGGTGTCATTTTCAGAGCGAAAAATGTGTGCTTTTTAGAGGGCCCGGCATGCTGATAAGCTTACTTTTCCACTCAGTGAGGAAGGCATGGTAAACCACCTCACTCCTCGTTTTACTTAGTAAAACTTCTACAGGTTCAAACCAGCCTTTCGGTTGATGACCTAAATAACAGTAGGCTATATAACTATTACAAGGTGTGAGAAAAGTAAAAAAATGACAGGCTTATAACGAAAGACATATTACACATTTAAAAAAATAAACAAATTAACTACTAAATCACAATAACTACAATAATAATTATCAGTGAACTCTAGAATGGTCTGCCCTAAAAAATTAAAAAATAAATAAAAATAAATAGAACACAAGTAATTTATGAAAGATGGCAAAAATTTTCAAAGATACACTGGACTTAACAGTATAAAACTAAATTGACAATACAACTGAATAGAATACATTTAAAAAATAAGTAGAATCAAGAAGTTCGAAGAAAAGAATGGCTAGAATGACAGAAAAGAATGTTGAGAATCTGACTTGAATTTATAAGTGGTTCCAGCTGAATACACAGTAGCTAGAAGTTAATGAAACATACAGAATTCTGATGTCAATCAATGAAAGTGAATCTTGGACAAAAAATAAATAACGTGATAAAGTTATTTAAACTTTGCAACTTTTTCTAAAGAGTTACTTTCATAAGAATGGTTAATAATAACTGTATTACAAGCAATCTTAACGATTCATTCACAGATCATAAAAAAATGGTCTTCCCGTTTCAAATTCTCATAAAACTAATTTTTTTAGCTTTTATTTGTTAAGGAACAGTACATAGTCGACAACCAACCAATTAATTCGATGTTTTCCACTCGTTTCTTGGCTTGTGCTATTTTTCATTTGAATACGGACATCTAACGCATGAGTGTTCACCAGCTTGTTACCTTAACAAGTTGTTCGACCAAGCGGTGTAATTTAATTATTTATAGTAATTTGCTCTCTATGATTGATTAGAATGGCCTGGAGGCCTAAAAATACAAAAATTATTTAACTTTTACTCGTTACGGGAAATAGGTATTTTATTTTAAACAACAAACTAATTCGATCGCAGTTTAGTACTAGCTTTCAAACGTGAGGCATACATTTAGAAACAAATATATCAAACCAAGTTATTTGTTTGACAGCTGAAACTTGGATAAAAACAACTTTGTACCTGCTAACTGAGTAACCTAGCTCAGAGCAAACAAGGAAACTTTACAAAACAGTTCTGTTTAAAAAGAACAACAAAATTGCTAGTTTTGTGCGCAACTATTTAAGCTGTCTTAAACTAACTATAATATAATAAAATAAAACAATATACCGTACATATTTTATGGTATATTTTTAAATAATAAAGAAATTTTCAGAAAGAATTGTTAAGGTTTTGTTTTAAAAACAACAAATCCATACTTTTTGTCTACCAGTTATGTTTTAGCTCAGTTGTGCAAATTTAAAAATATCCATTCATAACAATTCAAAGCAATAATAATTGGATTAGTTTAGTTTTACAATAACTTACATTTTGTTTTATTTATACTTATTTTATTTTTATTTAAAGTCGCATCTACAAATAATTGGTCATTAACGATTATGGTGGACTATGGAACAAGAACGGTGGGTTTTAATTTGTAGAACTTTTCGGACCCTAGCCGGGAATCGAACCAGGGTACTTCTGCTTTGTAGGACAACGCCGTAACCAGTACGTCATGGAGGCGGTCTCGATAGATTAGTTTTAATTTATGTGGTTCGGACTAACGAACTATCTTTTGTTTCATCGTCTGCATTAGCAGACGAAAGGTAATAAATGAAATGAGTGATGAAAAAATCCCAGACCTGACCGGGAATTGAACCAGAGACCCCTGGCGTAGAAGTTGGTTGCGCTGACCACTACACCACCAGCAAACAAGCTGGCTTATGCTGCTGGTGTTGACAGAGATAAGATAAAATTTTAAGAAATTATATTGTATTATTAAAATAACATAAATGTTAAAGAAATAAACGAAAACAAATTAAAAACCTGTAGTATAGGTCAAATAGTATTCGGAGCCCGGGCCGCATTTGTGAAAATGAAGAGGATGCTGTGCAACCACAATCTGAGTCTGGACTTGAGAATTCGTGTGCTGAGGTGTTACATCTTTCCGGTGCTGTACTATGGTGCAGAGGCCTGGACTACCAATAGGCAATGTGAACGAAGACTTGAGGCCTTTGAGATGTGGGTTTACAGAAGGATGCACAAAATATCTTGGACAGAGAGAGTCACAAACATGGAAGTCCTAAGGAGGATGCAGAAGGGAATGGAAGTGATGATCGAAATCAAGAAGAGAAAGCTGGTGTACCTCGGCCATGTCTTGAGAGGTCCAAAATATGAAATCCTTCATCTTGTCATCCAGGGAAAGATTATGGGCAAACGATCGGTTGGAAGAAGAAGAACCTCCTGGCTACGGAACCTGCGAGAGTGGTTTAATTTGTCATCCATCGACCTATTTAGAGCTACAGTTTCCAAGGTCAGGATTGCCATGATGCTAGCACACCTTCGTAATGGAGATGCTACATGAAGAAGAAGAAGTATTCGGTTATAAAGTTTTAGAAATAATTTGTTAAAACACATTTTACTTTCTCTTGCCCTATATGAATATATAGGGAAGAAATATATTGTTTTCATGTCATTTTCAAAATTGAGTTTTCACTGGAATACACATTTTCAGGCCCCCTGATCCCAAGACATGCTTTTAGCGATTGGTATGTGTGCGTGAACAAAATATCTGGAAGAACGGAATAACATACGAAGTAGTAATTTGGAACTTACGTCAGATACCACAAGGAAATACGACACGAATATTTCCATTAAAATCGGTTAACCGGAAGCTGTAGTTTTTGTTCGATTTTTCACTTTTTGTGATTTTCTCAAAAACTGCTTCTACGATTTTTTTATATCGCTGCATCTACTACATTTTTTATTCTCTACCAGATAAGCGCCATGTTTGCTGAAGTTCTTGGGAGATTGTCCTCTCGTAAAAAATTTTGTTTTTAAGATGCCTTAAAATGAATTTCAGGGAAATAGTGCATCTAATTAAAAATATTTGGAATAAAAATATTATAAGTTTTATTTGAACCATGTTTTTCTATAAAGCTTATATTAGCGTCAATTACTGATTTCCCATATTTTTAAGTCGAACAGAGGTTGATTTTCATTTTGCGTCATTCACTCATGATTAAACACAGGTTTGATTAAACACGTGCTCGCCTCTCATCATGCGATCTTGGGTTCGAATCCCATTCAGGCACGGCATATTTTCATACGCTACAAAAAATCATTTCATCCTTCACCGTCTGCGTTAACAGTAATTGCAGAACAGTCAGACGTTAAACCAAAAAAAAAAAAAAAAAACAGGGTTGTCCTAACATTGTTCATTATTTACATTGGCAAGAGAAAGTCGTGTGTGTTTTACATCAAATTTTCTATAGTTCAAATTTATAAGCATACACGAATTTTTTGGTAAATAAAAATATCATAATTTTGTATATCAATATAACCTAATCTACTCGTAAACATAATATTTTCAGACCTTTGAATTTTCGTAAATCCGAGCTATAAATACAGAGAGGCTACTGATATGAAATTATTTTAACACGTGAGAATACAACATTGTAAAAATGTTCATATGCACTGGGTTCTTAAAACGTTGAGTAAAAACTGAGCTACCGATGCGGTAAGTTCTTTACAATATTAATATAATTTTTAATCGTGTAAACGAACAGAGAGGTTGAATATTTGAGCAGAACAGAAGATTATGTTAATAAAAACGTTACATCGACTTGAAAATTAACATATAACATTTCCAGAGATATTAATTTATTCTTATCTAGTTACAACCGTGTAAACTATTTACGTTAACAGTGAATTCCATACATATTCATAGGCTCTTTGTTTAAAGTATAAGGCTGGTATTTATACCGACCGATACCACAGCTTCTGATATAAAGTAAATAAAATAAAACGAATCAGACTTTTCTTGTTTGTTAATAGATAAACGTGACAAAGAGTAAAAAGGTATTGTAAAGTATGTTGGTTGTTCCAGGTAGGTACAAGAAGATGTCTCCGCGATAAACCATTTTATAATGTTACAGTGCTCATTCGGACCCCCACAGCTGGATCCCAGCCATCCTCAAAGATGTTATCGGACCCGTTTCATGGCCCTTCCCAGCCTCAGAGGCTGCAGTCATCTTACCACGCACCCTACTCCCTTTCTTATAGGCTACCTCGTGACGTAACAAACGACCAGTTTTTTAATGAGCAGTGTCGTAGTGTCGTAGTGCAATTTATTATTAGGTGCTTGTTTGGTTATTTGGTCGCTTGCTGATCGTACGACAACCTCAGGAATATAATAAAAACACAACACCATAAAAAAAATCATTTGAACAATTTATTTTACGATCAAATTCAAGACGTTATCAAATAACATCTAGCAATCCCACATGGAAAACGTCACCATTATTTATATTTAATATACTTTTTTAACGATCAATTTTTTTCCTTAACAAGCTGATACATCTTATAAAAACGAACATAATATAATTTATAAATAAAACTTTTTTGTTTTATAGGACCAGTACGTAAAGTAAGAGTTGAAATTGTATCGAATAATAAATTTACATTATTTATTATAAGTGTACATAATAAATAATAACAACAGACACTACCAGAAATTTATTGACAATTCAATAAAAAAAAATCTGGTGTGAAACTCTCACGCAACTTTCTCTTGCCAATGCAAATATTTAACAATATAACCTAACATTAGAAATAAACGAAAGAACTAACCCCAATAAACATAACCTAATTTTAATCATGAGTGAAAGACCCAAAATGAAAATCAACTTTAGTTTGGCTTAAAAATACGGAAAATCACTCTTTCATACTAAACTAGGTTCTGTAAAGAAAAATGCTCTAAATAAAAGTTGTAGATCGTTTTGATTATATACACTTTAGTCGTAAAATGCATACTAAGGCCAAAATCTTATTAAAAAAATCGAATTTTCACACGTTTTCGTGTGAAAAAAAACAGAAAATCGCTTATTACCGCTAAACGAAGCGTTACATAAAAAAATTATGTTATGTTCAATTACGTTATGTTTTAAATAAAAGTTATAGGATTTTAAATTGTCCACTACTTTTATTATATACATTTTGACGCTAAAATGCATATGAAAGTCGCAATCTTAAAAAAAAAACAATTTTTATACGTGAAAACAGCCTCTCCAAGAATTTCAGCAGACATGACGCCCCATGATGACCCTATCTTGTAAAGCATAAAAAATTTAGTAAACCAGGCGATTTTTAAAATAATCGTAAGACCCGTTTTTGAGAAAATCGCAAAAAGTGAAAAATTACACGAATAAACTACAACTTCCGGTTGACCGATTTTGATGAAAATGTTCGTGTCGGGTTCGGTAGTAGTATGCAACTTAAGTTTCAAGTTCGTACGATGTTCCGTTATTGAGATATTCACACACACACACCAACCAATCGCTAAAAATATGTTTTTTTCGGATTCAGGGGGTCTGAAAACGTGTAGATCCGGTGAAAACTCGATTTCTTAAAATCGACATGAAAATAATACTTTCCTTCCTATATATTCATATAGGCAAGAGAAAGTAAAAAATCCCATAAGAAAAGAAACAACATCCTGGGCATTGAATTGATTTTTGACCTGATTTACTTTACCAATAAATACTCTCCTAACATTATCTTCAATAATTTAACAATTAATTGAGTTTTTATAAAGATTACTGAAGTAAAAAAAATACTGAGATATTCAAAAGATTACGAGAAATTGCGGGCTTACTGCTGGCCTCGAACAAGTAACAAAAACATTGAGATTGTCACAGAGATTGATTACACTACTATAGTTATAAAATCGAATGATAAATTTATTTTATTTTTATTTTTTATAATAGGCATGAGGTCACAATAATTAACCATCCTATCAAAAGTCGCTCACCGGCAACTATAATGGCACAACTAGAAAAATTTTAAAAAATCTAATTACGATTCTTTTTCTACATTCTACATTGCTGCAATACACAAAATCGTTAATTCAAGAAATTGCGATAGTGTTTTAATGTCGATATTAATTTTACAATAACTATTTTATAATAGGATTCATCAAAATTTCCATTATTGGCACTTTATCGGGCATTTTGAAAACAATAATGATGGGTGATGAATCTGGACAACTTCGTTAAAAAAAAAACATACCTTTAAATATGATAAGTAATAGGTAATACTATATTTTAAATATAAAAGGTTCCTGCCCATAACTGACAGGTGGAGCGTCAAATTATTAACACTCAATCTGTTACTTGCAGGGCTAAAGTAAATAGTTCTGTTTCTTATCAAATGGTCAGCCAATTAAATGACTGGATCATTTAAGAACAGAAGAGGTAGAGGTGTAAAAGACACTAATCAGAGTTATTTCCTTGTGAAAGTAATGAATTTCATTGTACAGCTAGACCCTGTGGTGAATGAAGTGAAGGTGTCATTTGCAGAGTGGAAAATATGTGCTTTTCAGAGGGCCCGGCATGCTGATAAACCTACTTGTCCATTCAGTGAGGAAAGCATTTGTAAACCACCTCACTCCTCGTATTACTTACTAAAACCTCTACAGGTTCAAACCAGCCGTTCGGCTGATGACCTAATCAACAATAAAAGGTTCAGTAACTCAAAAAAAGATTTTTGGTTAATGCCGAATAATATTTTTCATTCTAAATAAATTGCTTTGAGTTCTACACTCGAATTATATTTTATCACTTTTCATAATTACCTAGGTACACTGAACAATGGAAAAGTATTGGATTATTTTCTAACCGTGGCAGGTAATCGATTCCCGTACTTTTAATCTTTATACCTGTCCTACGGTCGAGAGGTCTCCGTAACACCCTCAAACTCCTCATCTACTCGGCCATCATCCGCTCCTTCATGCTCTACGGGTCACCAGTCTGGTGGCCCATCCTAGCCAAATCCCACCGTCAAAAATTCATCTCCTTCCAGAACCGTGCCCTCCGCCTAATCGCCAACTTTCACTACCTTATTCCTAACTCCATCGTACACGAACACCTTCTCCTTCCTTCACTCGAAGAACACATCCACGCCACGTCGAGGAAGCTGCACGACAACAACAAGACGTCGGACATCGAGCTCGTCAGAAACATCTACGACACCGCCAAGCTCGAATGGATACGCCGTCTGCCGTTCCACGACTACTTGTAAGCCGCGAATATTCTCGGCCAGTTGAATTGTCAACGTTAGTCCCGCCCGCCCAGCCTCGTTTCGTGTGATATTTATATCACGTGAAACCAGGTAATACTTCGTAAATTATTCCCAATACAGCCCCACAGCCAATGACTCTGAAACTAATTTATTACTTCAATTACCCTTCCGTAACTCTCTTACGAAGAGACCCCAGTTCTGTTATTTTTCTCCGAACGATCAGGTGGTAACTCCCACGATATCGTCAAAATTCCCTCTTCAACCAGTTTCAGTTTCAATCTTTATAGCATGGTATTTTACCACTACTTAGCAAAGGTGGCCTACATTTCTTATTGAAAGTATTTTCGATCACGGAATGTTTATCGTAATTAAAAACTTTGGTAATTTCAAACGTACCCAAGAGTACACAATCAAAAAAACTACTTTTCATGTTTTTAAATGGACGGATAAGTGATAACGTATAGTAATTACCTTCGATTAAACACTGGCTGAGTAAGATGTAGGCTGATTTTTTTCCATGGTTTGTACAGATGCAGAAAGAAAATATTACTGGAAATTACCTTCTTCTATAACCCTCACTTAAAGGTATTTAAACATCGCACACGTAATGGATCAATCATACTTTAATTAACAGTGATCATATCTGTCTGTACCAGACATTTCTAAGCCTGATCACATGAGTTCTACGATTATATACTAAAAACTCTGGTGTGAAACACTCACACAACTTTCTCTTGCCAATGCAAATAATTAACAATAAACCTAACATTAGTATTAAAACATTAGAAATGAACAAAAAACTAACCTCAAAAAACATTAGTGAAATACGTAAAATTAAAATCGACCTCAGTTTAGCTTAAAAATACGGAAAATCGCTCATTCACGCTAAACTAGGCACTTCACAAAAAATGCTTAAAATAAAAGTTGTAGATCTCTTAATTTCCTATAAATTTTATTTTATACACTTTTGTCGTAAAATGCATTCTAAGGCCGAAATCTTTAAAAAATAAATTTTTCACACGTTTTCGTGAGAAAAAAACAGAACATTGCTAATTACCGCTAAACTAAGCGTTATATAAAAAAATGTTTGAAATAAAAGTTGTAGAATTTTACATTCTCTACAACTATTATTACATAACGTTTTGCGCTAAAATGCATATTAAAGCCGCAATCTTAAAAAGAAAATGTTTTTACGTAAAAACAGCCTCACGCAGAATTTCAGCAAACATGGCGCCTACCCTATCTTGTAGAGAATAAAAAATTGAGCAAACCAGGCGATTTTAAAAAAAAATCGTAGGACCAGTTTTTGAGAAAATCGGAAAAAAGTGAAAAATTATACGAATAAACTACTACTTCCGGTTGACCGATTTTGATGAAAATGTTCGTGTCGGGTCCGGTAGTGGTATGTAACTTAAGTTTCAAGTTCGTATGATGTTCCGTTATTGAGATATTTTGTTCACACACACACACACAGACCAATCGCTAAAGACATGTTTTTGGGGTTCAGGGGGTCTGAAAACGTATAGATCCGGTGAAAACTCGATTTCGAAAAATCGACATGAAAACAATACTTTCCTTCCTATATATTCATATAGGCAAGAGAAAGTAAAAAAGTTTAAAAGATGTACGTAATTAAATTATAGAATACCATGTATTTTCAAACTAATTTCCTTCGTTACTGACCAATCGTTCCATGTAATTGTAGTGTATTAATGAAATTAACAAAGAACTAATACTGCTGTTTTAGATTGTGAGTACATTAATGTTTTTATATTTTTCCGTACTAGATGTAACAAATAAAATCTATTTCAAATTTGATCAATAAATGGAACAATATTTATATAGGCCTAGTTACATTATTATTAGCATATTTCAGATCTTAAATACACTATTATCTCAACGGCGTCAACTTTACAGATGATAAATTCTATGTGTTCAATCTACAATAATTTCATTAAAGGGTATTTCTTTATATTAGAAACTAAAAAAAATTAAAATTATGTATTTTCAAAAAGTATCCAAATTGAGTTAATATTAAATACTTAGCATTTTAAGAGCTTCATGTTTCGAAGCATTTGTGTAAAGAACTTTAAGTAGAAGAAAAAAAGAAATTCAATGACATTATCTCTGTTAAATGGTATTACTACGAAAAGAAGAAAGAACATTTTTTTAAAGTGACAGAAAAAGAAAGAATATGTATACAGATAACATCGTGAGAGTAAAATAGGATATTTTAAAGAATTTTCAAAGAACTGCCTTGTTCTTTCCAACCTAAGTTCAAACTCCCCCACAGCAGTCATGTAGTTTGAAGGTGGCCCCGCAGGGATAGGTTCAGTTCTGGACAGTGTTACTTGTCAGTTTGCTCATGATGGATGATAGGATTCATTGTCCTTTTCAAACCCTCGTCACAGTAAGACACGACTCCATTGACGTTACAAAAACACTCGTAAATTTTTTGTTCACTCTAACACGATTCCACTGTTGGAACTGATTGAGTATAAGTAAAAAAAGCTCTTGTCTTTATTTTCAATAAGACTGCTGTCATTTCGAATGGTCATTTTCTGTTAAATACCTTCATTTTGCTCGTCTATCCGGTATCCCAATTTATTAACATGTCAATTCGTTAAGTTTTCACAAAGAGTATAGTGCATTAAAAAAATTCAAAAAAGAAATCAGCATTTCACAGAACAACAATCCAAACTGTACGTGTGTAAACGAAAATTTACAAAATAATAAATGTCACGTACAAATAAATGTCACCTAAAGAGTTTATCTACGTCCTTTTACAAGAAATTCTTAAATGCTACCGAGTTAACTACATTCTTATTACTTTTAAAATCTGGAACAAATATAAAACAATTTAGAAGTTAATAAAATAAATTGTAATTCTTTTATTTTATTTAGTAAAATATACATTACAAAATAGCTATATAAAATATTTAAACTAAATATACTCGTAGGCCTATATGCAAAACCTCTTCTTCACAGAGTTCTGTCCGCACATAGGAGTACAAAAATACTACCTATTTAAAAAAAATTTTCATAAATACTTTTAACTATACTATTAATACTAATATAAAATTTAAAAATCTGGTGTAAAACACTCACACGACTTTCTCTTGCCAATGCAAATGATGCCCAATATAACCTAACAATAGTAATAAAACATTAGAAATAAACAAAAACACAATAACTCCAAAAACATAACCTAAACATCTCCATAAACATAACCTTATTTTAATCATGAGTGAAAGACGCTAAATGAAAATCAATCTCAGTTCGGCTTAAAAATACGGAAAATCACTCTTTTATGTTAAACTAGGATTAGTAGAGAAAAATACTCTAAATAAAAGTTGTAGATCTTTTAATTTTCTACAAATTTTATTATATACACTTTTGTCGTAAAATGCACACTACAGCTTAAATCTTTAAAAAATCTATTTTTAAACGTTTTTGTGAGAAAAAAGAAAATTGCTAATTACCACTAAACTGAGCGTTATACAAAACAATGTTTGAAATAAAAGTTGTAGGATTTTAAATTCCCTACAAGTTTTATTATACACATTTTTGCCCTCAAATGCATATTAAAGTCGCAATCGTATAAAACAATTTTTTACGAGAAAACAGTCGCCCGAAAAATTTCAGCAGACATGGCGCCTACCCTATCTTGTAGACCATAAAAAATTTAGTAAATGGGACAATTTTTAAAAAAATCGTAGGACTAGTTTTTGAGAAAATCGCAAAAAAAGTGAAAAATGACACGAATAAGCTACTACTTCCGGTTGACCGATTTTGATGAAAATGTTCGTGTCAAGTCTTCTATTAGTATCTAACATAAGTTTCAAGTTCGTACGATGCTCCGTTCTTGAGATATTCTGTTTCTCACACACAGACCAATCGCTAAAAACATGTTTTTTGGGTTCAGGGGGTCTGAAAACGTGTAGATCCGGTGAAAACTCTAATTCGAAAAATCGACATGAAAACAATACTTCCTTCCTATATATTCATATAGACAAGAGAAAGCAGAAAGGGTACAAGAATTACGTTATACAGTTTCTTTTATTTAACAAAAAGCATTGAATATAAATGATATAGTACCATTAAATTTACACATATAAAAAGAATACTATTAATTTAATTACTAATACAAATAAATTATTTTAAAACTTGGAAAAGTTTCTCAAGTTCTTGGTCGGAGATCGATAGTATATGATATTTCAGTTTGTTTCAATTATGTGGTGACATATTACTGTGTACATAGGATGGGAAGAGTTAAAGAACCACTCTTCAAGATAGAGAAATGACTTTTGAGAAAATGCACAATTTGGTTTTCTTGACTTTATTTTTCGAGCGTTCCTAGTAGCATAATTTGTTTTTTTGGGATCTATTATTACATCACGGTTTCCACATGCCCAATAGAATTTTGTAACAGCCCCTTGTGCACAAATAAATGCCTAAAGGTAGGCCTACAAATTCCTTGGGTTGTTGACTCTATCAAAATTTGATAGTGATTGCAGTTAAAGCAACCATAATAATATAATTTAATATCTTCAAACTTGGGCAGCAAAACTTTAAATCTAAGAAATAGGCTTTTCAGTAATTCGGCTGAGGTTAATTACCAAATTTACTTTAAACATTATAAAGAAGTAGCTAGACTAACGTGGACTGATTGATATATTCATTTGGTAATTGAAAAGTAGTAAAATAAACGAATTGCCAGGGTCAGATTTTACACGAATCTCTGTCAGACTGTACTGTCACTTCAAAGACTTTAAAGTAGTCTGACGTTTACAATAATACTACTGACTATTATACAAGTAACAATGTACACTAAACTTCGCATTCGAACATACTTCATTATTATTTTTATACAGTTTGTGCAGAAGGTATAAATTTTACTCATACATTATCCGTTAACTTACAGAACATAAATAAACGACGAATAAACTTCACAACACGTTACTTAACGAATTAAACTACGCTATTAATGTGTTTAACATGCGCGAAAAGATATAAGTAAATCTAATATAACTGATATACGATAAACGAATTTTTTTGGGTTGCGCTAGTAAATCGGACCAAGTTGACAGTGATGGGCGTGTGACGTCAACGCAGAGATAATACCGCACAAATCAGAGTCTAGTATTTTCGGCCAATGAGCAAGACCCAAATATAACCAATCAGATGTCTTCTTATGCGTCATTCTGATTAGTTAATATTGTCCAATCAGAAAGCTTATAGTAGCTACTCCACTGCGTCAGACCAATATCAACCAATCAAATGTTCTAATTCAGTGTAATGCCATTTGTCAGAATGCTGCTTTTTGATTGGTTTGATACTTTTACTGGGCGTTACGTCGAGTGACATTTTTACATAAGGTCCACCCAATGTAATCGTATAGTTAACGATACGGTAGAATCTATCAGAGTAACTTCCATTTAAGTTTTAATACGCTACTTTCTACCGTATTATCATTTAACAAATACGTTCTACCCCATTGTAAAGATCTTCCGGGTACTTAACGAAACGAGTTATTTTCTGTTACTGCAGAATGTTTACGTGGTTTTTTTATATCACGAATGTTAATTAAAACAAAGAGAAAGAAGAAAAAGAAAAGGAGAGGGATTCAATTCTTCGTATTGCTCGATTTTTGTACTTTAATTTGTTGGCTAGTAAGTAGTCTATGGCATTATGCAGAAAAGATAGTGACTTTTTTACAACTGTAAATTAAAATTTATGATAAGGCGGAGGCAACTAAAATCTTTATTTCAAAATGTCTTGAGTTGAATTGCCGTCAACATCAAACCGAAAAAGAGAATATACCTGATCAATACCGTTTTATAGCAACGTAACTATTTTGCTTTACCGATGAGCATCAGTCAATAAAATTTTTTTAAAAAATCAAACGAGATGAAATACTGGCCGATGTGATTTCTGAAATTTTTCTACCACAACCCAAAACCAATCAGAGAGAGAGAGAATAATAATTAAACTACAATGAATATAAAAAAATTCAACCAAATCACCAAACCCACAATCAAACGGTCTGACAATCAAATGGAGGGTTAGTTTGATTTGTTTTCAGCTGAAAATGTAATAAGAAACAGAACTATTTTTTGTAGCCCAGGAACCAATAGATCGAGTGCAATTAATTTAATACTCCACCTGCCCGTTCTGGGCAGATCCGAAGGTTAACAGGTTAAAATTTCGAGATTTTTAGCCGACTATCAAACCTGGGAACTTTCGCTTAGCAATTTACAATTTTTTTTTTTTTTTTGTAGGAGACACCTGATATATAGTTTTAATTCACACCGGCTACTGGCGTAACGTTTTACAATGTAACCGAATTCAATCATAATCTCATTGGTGCAAAGCAATTTATTTAGTTCCTTTTTGACAAAAATTTAGATATTAGCGCTCTAGCTACCGGTATGTGATCACACACCGGTTTATTTTCACAAACCCTTGATTTATGAAGTCTGTTAGAGAAACAGGATGATGTACAATGAAATAAAGAACTACAACAAACATCTAAATAACTCACAGATGAGGAATGCCTAAAATTTCTTCGGTATTAATGAAAAGAAAGAACAATAGTTAGTATTCTCACCGAACTTGTTAATGAAACTGATTCATATTCCTGACATGGTAGTCTAATAAAACAAAGAAGAGGTATGTGATAATTGATTGTTTGTATTAAAACAGTCACAACAAGTGTTGGTATTCGGAAGGGTTGTAACATGCAGTACGTGATCGTGCGTATGCAGCCCGTTAATGCCGGAAACGGCCGATGCATTTTTATGACGGAAGTTTACAGAAGTCATAATTCAGACATGAATAGAGGAGACCTGAATAGAATAATAATAACCGTACAACCACACCACATCATCGAATAAATAAATGACTGATATTTATACACGACCATTAGAGCAATCCAACCAAGTATGGTACAGATGTTTAATCCGGTTAGTCGGATATAAATGGGCTCCAACCTCACATTGCCCTTGATAGAAATTCTTATCTCTGGATTAATTCAATACAAATTAGTTACGGAAACTCTTTAAGATATACTAAAAGTTATACGCAAGATTTCACAACGAATGTAAACAACTACAACTTAAGGTTACCTAAACGATAATTTTTTTTAAAATACAGTACCTAGAAATAGGCTTTCCATAATTTCTGGACTATAATCCCGGACATTTTTTTTTTTTTTGAAAGGGGCTGTCTTTTTAGTAAATAACATTAAATATTTTTTGTTTAATCAAATAATTATTTTTTTCAACTGAAATACGTTGGTTTACAAATAATTTCTAAGTAAAATTATTTTCTAAATTATTAGATATCTTTTTCTGCCTTTCAAAGATTAGGTATCTCTGCCAGTACCAAACCTCTCAAATAAGCCCATCTCTTTCTCGGGCGTCCTCGTCCTCTGTTTCCCTCCAGTATACAGCCTAGTAAATTATTATTTTTAGAATAATAATGTTAACTAAAAGTAGGCACAAAAACATCCAAACTAGTAGTTACTTAGAACTGGGTCCAGCGATTACAACATAGTGTTCTATTTTTGCCCTGAAGTTGGACGGGTGTTTTATTTTTAAGATAATACTTTTCCAAGAAACACCTTATCAATTTTTATTTTTTCGTAAAAGTCTACACAAGACATCTTTAAATTAACTTTTAACGGTCTAGCATCACTGCATACAATGTTATCAACCTATAAATAAGAATAGAGAGAAATTCCCGCCCGCTGGTCTTTCAGACAGATATCTGAAAATCCCGGACACTTCCCTTAATCCCGGAATGTCCGGGAAAATCCAGGATGTATGGTAAACCAACTAATACAGTTAAGGCCGTATTTAAGGATATAAACAAACTAGACTGCAGCTTCGGGATCACCACCTAAATCAGTTTTTATTTATCATACAAAATAAATAAATTCTTTCATCTATATAATTTTTACTAATATCTCGTACTTGAATTCGGTATACTTTGAGTTTATTACAAAAAAAAATTCCCAAGAGTTACAAAAATTGGAAAAGAGAAGCCCACCCACGATCTTAATCTATGAGCCCATACAATTTAAATCAACCCCGACTGTAGTAATAATCGGTAGGCCTAAATGAAGAAAACGAATAATTGAACAGACGAAAATGAATAGCTACCTACATAAGTTGTATGTTTGAGAAAAATCAGGTAGTTAATACCTTTAGTCAAACCGTACTCCAGAATGCTCAAAAAAATATGTCGCCATATGTATAATTTTTGCACCAAAACATACCAGATATTTTTAACTCGTTTAGGATCATTTTATACCACGTAAAGTAAATTGATATCCCGTGGTGTAGTGGACAGCGCAACAGGCTTCTATGCCAGGTGTTCCGGGTTCCATTCCCGGTTAGGTCCAGTAATTTTTATCACTCATTTTCATCTATTATCCTTCATCGTCTGCATTAGCAGTAATATGCAAAACAGTCGGATGTAAAATAAAAATAATAAAATAAAAGACACTTAAGACATTTTTGGAAGCTCAATTTTCCGACCACAATCTCAATATTCTTTCGCTTAAGGTTTTTCTCGTTTCTTCCGTCCTGTTCTGCTTTGTTCGCGTTGAGAGCCCTTGAAGTCAGCCATCAGTAGTTAAAACACGGTTCAGTCCATTGTCTTTCTCGGTTTATTCCAATTATCGCAATATATTTTCTGAGTTCGTTAAACCATTTATCAGACACCTTAAGAATTGTTTATTGTCTAAAAATTTGTTTTGTCAACCGTTTATAACCCTCTCTATTGCGGACTCCGTAGAATGATATATCATTATCAAATTTAAATAAATTAAAAATATTATATAGGTACTATAGGAATATTTATACGTGATCTTCGTATTTTGTTTTATAAAATTGTACTTTCAATAAATAAATTTAAAGAAATGAAATGTAGTTTCTTAACCAAGTATAGTATCCAAGAGTTTAGTTCACGTTGTTTGTTATTTAAACATGCTTTAGGGCCAAGATTTCCCACACGCCATTTTAATCCAGACAGGTGTACACGGACAGAGCGTTGTTTCCTCCTCTTTCGCTACGTAGAATACTCTATAGTCTATAAACTGTAATTACAATTTACCACACAATCAGATTAACATAACTTGCTCTCTTGACTAGCTCGCTGACAGCTCTGAAATACCATCGGTATTTGTTTATCTGCACGATACACCATTAACTTTATAAACTTTTTTTATTTATTTTTTTTTTCACGGAACGTACATTGGCAAACACTAGAAGCAGTTGTTACAATTAATGGATTACAAACAGTATAATGTTCTGTTCGAATTAAAAGACTTACGGTAGACCTTAAAACCATTTATTAAAGTTTTTTAAGGAATTAAACAACATAAAACAAGATTTTAAATTTGATTCATTTACCATATTTATTAAGAAAAGAGTACTTTACTTTATGTAACTTATTCGGTATAAGTTAAAGCTGTCATAAAGAATCAATACATCATTGTGTAAGTTCCCTTGTGTAGTTAGTCATCAGCCGAAACGCTGGTTTGAACCTCTACAGTCTTTACTAAAACGAGGAGTGAGGTGGTTTACCTTCCTCACTGCGTGGAAAAGTATACTTATTAGCATGCCAGACCCTCTGAAAAGCATCTACTTTTTAACCTGCAAATGACACCTTCAGGGTCTGGCTGTATAATGAAATTCATTACTCTCAGAAGAGTGTCTCTGAATAGTGTTTTTAGGCAGTCCGCACACGGATCGTAATGTTCTAGTTTTTTTACGCCTGGTCATTGCAACACGGGAGTTTAAATGGAGACCGGCATACGAGGCGTAGAGCAATAGTAATTGTACGAGAAGCGTAAGCGATACGTCTTGGTTGTAGTGCAATGCAGTACGATTGCTAAACGAGTACGCTAGTTACGTTTGGTTCGTACAATAATTTTATTCGGTTGTGCTAGTTGTGCGAATTGTGTCTGTGAAAATGGAACCATTGAACATCGAATTTTTAAATAAGTAAAACAATATCCCAATTTGTTTGATTTCATCTCGAGATTCAAGAAGATTCAAGAAAAGATGTTGTAATGTAATCTCGACTGTCTGGCATTGTAGGCCTAATACAAAGCTAGTAAATCCTCATTTTCACTTGATGAAGACGAACTTAAAAGTGTTGAAATATAGATAAAAAAATCTAGAAATACAAACAACAAAAATTTGAAATGATAAAGAAAAGATGAACGTTCCTATATGATTAACAGAATCAAACTAGCACGTTACGATACCTGAAGTCTCGTGTGCGGTAAATACTATGAGAGAAACGATTATCGTAGAAAATTAACAACGATACGATTACGCTTCGCATACACTACGACCCGTGTCGGAGTCCCTTACGCCTCTGCCTCTTTTGTTCTTAATTGCCTCAGTCATGATTGTCTGACCATGTGATAAGAAGCAGAACTGTTTTCTGTAGCCCTAGAACTAGAAGATCGAGTGCAAATAATTTAACACTATACCTGCCTGATATGGATGTAAGTTCCTCTATGCGCATGAAAATACAATAAATATATAAAGTACCTAATTACCGAAGTTTACTAGGTAGGCCTACTATCAGAAAAAGTACTTTATTTTAAAATAAGAGTAAACGTAACTCTAATACAATTAAAAATACAAAAAAACTTTTGTATGAAATGATCTAAAAATTATAAAGAACTCGACCATTTTTAATACGCACTTCACTGACAGTACACGTCCTTCGCACAATGAGTTATACATAGAGGTATTACCTTAACATTGTTGCTCAAATATAAAATTAAATACTATGGAATATGTGAACTATATATTGTACTTCTAAATGCGTAATCTAGTTAACAATACTCACGAAAATTAACCGAACTGAAGAAATAAATTATTCTGCGTTTAAAACTCACCTGAAACAAAAATAAATGAAATTTAATAAAACGCAAACAAATAAAAGCAAAGTTGATAATAATATTGTCATATAGCAATTTCTTTCATTTTTACAAACAATGAAAAAGATACTTCTTTAACAATTTTTTAATATAAATCTTGACTAAATTTCACTTATTGAATCAGAAAACTGTTAATTCAAATCTTCGACAAAAAGTTTTTTTGTTTAAAATAGATGTAGGTCTACTATTATGATACATACGTGAATAAATATAGGTAGGTCTAGAAAAAAAGACGGATGGGAAGTTACAATTCTTCCTTTCCGGACTTTGTTTTAGCTTCACTGAACACAATACAACGAACCGTCTACAACATAAGGTCATGAGAGAGACTTCATGTTAAAAATGAAGTACACATTGTAAATACAAAAATCAGTTTAAAATAGTATTTATGAATTTTAGGGTTTGCCAATTCCAGATTAATGCTACTTTAAAGGCGCAATAATTGTGAGTCTTAAATTTTGAAGCTTAAGGCTGTGGATTCGATTTTCGGCTAGGATCTAAAAAATATCTATGGGTTCAAACTTTAATCACAAATAACCAAGTGCGTAGCTGATGCGACATTAACGGTTTTTATTTTTTTTTTGTTGGTTCGAAAATCATAAATTAATAAATTAGTATTTTACCGTCAATATTAACTGACTATAATCATGGTAATAAGCTTATTCATCATTAGGACAAAGTGTTTAAAATAATTTCATGGAAATTAGGTTAGAAATAATTATTTTTTTAGGTCAATAGCCAAAAGGCGGGTTAAAATACCGAAGGATTTTAGGTAAAGACGTCAGATGCTTAGCTATGACCTTGACTAAGCCGAAAAATAAAATAATAATTTTGTTTTTTTGTTTTACATCTGACTGTTTTGCAATTGCTGCTAATGCAGACGGTAAGAAGAACGATAAATGAAGATGAGTGATGAAAAAATGCCAGTTATGAGCGGGAATCGAACCTGGGAACCGGGCGTAGAAGCCAGTTGCGCTAACCAATACGCCAACGGGCCGGCATAGTGGTATACTTATTATATTAAGGTATACTAGACCCCATTAAAAGAACTATGTACTTTTACACTGAGTAAGATATTTTTAATTAATTCACCCTGTAAGGTATAGCAGTACAATGAAATAGTATTTCAGTTACTTATTAGAAGGAACATTGGAGAAGTACCAGTAAGCTACTATTTTTACAGCCCTCGAAACAATAGGATCAAGTTTAGTTAGTAACATTTCACCTCTTCTAACTTCAGGCATTTTAGATACCGTAGAAAATATTTAAAAAATGAAATTTGTAGGCTAGTCATAAAAATCCCAAAGACTAATATTTTCTTTATTACATCATTAATATCATAATAAATTTTCAAGTAACAATGGTTAACAAAACTATGAAAAATAATAATAACAGGAGGTAATAAATAATATTTAGATCTTTGCAATACTTTTTGAAATTTCTAGGCCGTTTACCAAAATAAAAAGTCAACCTGAGTTGATTAAGACAAAAATTAACTTTTTTTTTAAAGCAAAATACCAATAGCATAGAAAATAAATGTCACGACTCATTAAAATGTTTTTGTATTTCTAATTTAAGAATGGTCTGTGTATTTTTCCCTATTTTTAAACAACTGCAAGATATTTTATAATAAATTCACGGTATATATAAATAAAATGATTTTATTACGGAAAAAATAATGGTTTAAAGTTTAAAAACTGTACAGTAATATTTTGTTTTTTTGTTAAAGTTGACTTAACAAGACCTACAATAAATTCGGTGACATTATGGCCAAGAATAAACGGACAACCTTATTCAAAGAACAGGGGGGGGGGGGAGCGATATGGATGCAAAGCGAGATGTGACTTTTTATTCGTGTAGGTAAAGCAATAGGAAGGAAGGACAAAGATGCTAGAGCCACAGGAGGGAGTCTGCAGAAGGAATGTAAGGACCCCTGCCGACCCAGCGTGACACCATGACACTGCACCTTTATATATTCTTCGCTCGTTAAAGTGTCAAGAGAACTTGAATACATTACTTCACGAGACACGACTCCTAGAGAAGATAACCACTCGAATAAATATCTCCTCCACAACATACAAATCATAAACGAATGCAAACAACGTACTGTTCACCGGTCATTGAGTTCGTACACAATCGCTACCCCCTCCGTTGTACAAAGACAACTACAGACCTACAATACACTAGATTTACTTACTGAACATTACCAAGCCCTTATTGTAAATAAAAGTTACAAAGTAATAAATTTAAAACCGAGATGACTAAAAGGAACAGTCATCCAGAGGCTTCTGTAATGCACTGCATTCGTTCCAAACCAGTACACTCATGATTGTTGAACTTCTTATCGAAATACTATTCCTTAACTGAATAAACAAAAATTTAACAGATTTTTTACTTTCACTTTTCCTAAATAAATATTGGGAAGAAAATAGAGTTTTCATGTAGATTTTTCGAAATCGAGTTTTCACCGAAAATACACGCTTTTAGGTCCTCTAAAACGAAAAAACATGATTTCAGCGATTGGTCTGTGGGTGTGTGAACAGAGTATCTCAAGCACTGAACATCGTACGAACTTGAAACTTAAGGTAGGTACCACTAGAGGACCCGACTCAAACACTTTCATCAAAATCGGTCAACCGGAAGTAGCAGTTGCGTTTATTCGTGTCATTTTTCACTTTTTTGCAATTTTCTCAAAAATGACTACGATATTTTTAAAAACCACCTCATTACTATTGGTTTATGGGCGTGAACAAACTATCTACACGAACATTTTCATAAAAATCTGTCAACCGTAATTAGTAGGTTATATATTTATTTTTGTCATTCCTAATTTGTGTACATTGCAATCTCTTGAATTTAGAACAATAAGCAACCCCGTGACCTAATGAGATGAGGATGAAATGTATGATGTGTAAACGAGATGTAGTCTTGTACAGACCCAGGACGACCATTCTTGAGAGAGTATAGTTAATTGAACCTCAACCATCAAAGTACCCCGGTAACTACTGTCTAGTATTACAATCCGTATAAAAGTAACTCCCTTCACTAGGATTTGAACCAGAAACCTTTGTCTCCGAAAATCAGTTTTTGAACAGCTGACTCGTGGCGACGACTTTACCTCTATTTTTTTTTTTTTTGGTTTAACGTCCGACTGTTTTGCAAATTGCTGCTAATGCAGACGGTGAAGGATGAAATGAAGTTTTTGTAACGTATGAAAAAATGCCATGCCTGAGTGGGATTCGAACCCAAGACCGCGTGATGAGAGGCGAGCACGTTACCAACACCGCCAACTTTACCTCTAGACCAACCCGGTGGGTAGTAGGTTATTCGTCCGATTTTAAATTAGTTTTTTGATTCCCTGTTGAAAAATATCCGAACAATTAAAAAACCAATCAAAATCAAAGCCAACTGAATAGCTTATTAGCTTATAATTGATGGATTTCGTCATGTACAGTAATAAGTTGTAATTTTAAATATTTATTATTTATTAAAGATTAGAAATGTCAACCATAAATGACAGGACAATATGTATTTCCGTAGAACTCGAAAAATGCATTGCAATTTTTGCTTATAATAATTTACATTTTAAATAAATCTGGCCACTTCTACTTCTTTCATGGTCGTCCCGCTAATAACGAAACCGTCATTAGTAATAGAAAAGTATACATTTCTATAAATTTAATGACACGTTTATAAGGATATTTCGTGAGGCTGATTAATAATTTTTATGGCTTTAAGTTTTTTTAACATGGCAAAGAGCGAGTAGCATTTATTATACATTAGTTGATCAAATATACGAATACCAAGGAAGTTTTAAAACCATTTTACAAAGGTTAGTTCTATTATAATAATTGGACTGACGTTTTTATGAAACGTACATTTTAAAAGAACTGTTGATAACCCATTGGTGACCCGTCAATTAACCGGACCTTGTTTCTATTTTTAGTTCATTCATAATTAAATACTTAACTAGTAAACTTTTGCCAGTAAATACAAACAGATTAATAAACAAGTGACTAAATAAAAATGACAAATAACACCCAATTGCTTTGCTTCACATTCTATTTTACTTTTATAAACTTTTACAGTAGAGGTGTAAAAGACACTAATCAGAGTTATCTCCTCTGAGAGTAATGAATTTCACTATGCAGCCGGACCCTGTGGTGAATGAAGTGAAGGTGTCATTTGCAGGGTGGAAAGTGAGTGCTTTTCGGAGGGCCTGGCATGCTGATAAGCAAACTCTTTCAACTCAGTGAGGAAGGCAATGGTAAACCACCTCACTCTTCGTTTTTACTTAGTAAAACCTCTGGGAGGTTCAAACCAGCCTTTCGGCTGTTTACCTAAACAACAACAAACTTTTACAATGATTAGCAGCAAACAAACATTGGTCCGGCAAACTTCTTGAGTACGCAAAATGCTTAAGATTAATCTGGTTGTATTTACTGATCTTGAATTCAACCCTTTTGATGCCATTGATATTTTAAATAGAGTGTACCAAAAACCTCCCTCATCCCTCTTTCAAGAAAATACATGTTGTTTTTCAAAATACTGTATCTTTCTATCAACCAACAATATTAAAACTTTTTTAATTTAATTTTCTAGAATTACCTTTGTATTTTTATGTAGTGTAGTATACTTTGTGATAGGTACATAATTTACCCCACTGATTTGTTTCCAAAAAAATATATAAAAAATTTAAAGAAAAGTAAAATAACTAACTAGTAGGATATTTATTTAAATAAAACTATTTACTCGACAAAGAGGATTTTATTCTGAAGAAGACCATGTATTTTGTATTTTTAAGAAAAATCTTTGTAAATTTGTTTACACTTAACCAACAAACGAATTTTGTTACTAGTAGAAAAAGTGGACTTATCATCGAAGATAAAAATCGTACTACTTTTACTATAGTTATTTTTTATGTTGTGCGTTATACGTTAAAGGCAATGGTTTTGGAAAAATATATTTTAATGCGGTCTTTGTAGAAAAACATAACTTCCAGTAAACTAAGCGACGGATGAAAATAAAAATACGAAATGCTAAAGTGCTCCACATTTTATTCTGTAGTTAATTATTTTTACGTGCGTTTTGACGTAAATAACCCTGAAGTTTGCAATTTTGAACAAAAAAAACAATTACAGTACCTACTTAGGTTTTTATTTTTTATAAAGTTATAATTTTTCAAAATCGTTGTTTACTTGCGGCTCAATTTGAAACAATACACCACGTTCCAAGTTCATAGGTCTAGTGGTTCAGGATATTTCATGATAAGTGAGTGAGTCAGTGAATAGATCATATTTGTATAATACTGTAATAGAACAGTATAAAAATAACCACAAAATATGCTAGTTAGAAAACAAACGTACGGTAGTTAATATTATAGACCATAAAACAATACCTAATTTAAAAAGTAATTAAAGTGACATAAAATGAGCAATAGTGCATATAATTTATTGACATGCATGAGATACTCCCCAAATAACATTTCTCCAATGAAACACATATGAAAAGCCACCCCAACAATTGACACACCCTTCAATAAACCCTCACGATGAGAATGATACACACTCCCCATGACAAACGCTAATGTACAAACAGAGAATACTTTGAACGTACTCCAGAGGGTAAAACAAACAGAAGTACACAATATAGTACTGTCTGTATACCAAATTGTTCACGTGCCAATATACACTCACATAGCTATTCTACATAGAAAGCGTACGTAGAGAACATTAACATTTTTGCTATGGTGAGTTCATATACCAATCCCTTATAAGTGGGGTAGATGTCTCACAGAATTTTCCGAAATTTAAAACAAAATAAGTTCTCTTAAGTAAGACTTCTAAAAATTGTTAAATGATTTTCCTAATACAGTATATTAAACATAAAAACAGACTACTCTACAAAGATTTCAATCAAAAATATACCTATTAAAAGTAAAGAAATAGCACTTAAAAACTCTTAGAAGAAGCTTAAAAAGGTAGACGATAAGTACACATTCCGGATCTACATAAAGAATTTACAACACGCAAAAACTTAGTGTACAACAGTAGATACTATTTTTTCAGATACTATTATATTATACTATTATACTTTTATTCCTCATTCCTCATTTAAAAATCTGGTGTGAAACACTCACACAACTTTCTCTTGCCAATGCAAATAATTAATAATAAACCTAACATTATTAATAAAATATTAGAAATAAACAAAATCTAACCTCAAAAACATAACCTAATTTTAATCATGAGTGAAAGACGCAAAATGAAAATCAACCTGATTTTGGCTTAGAAATACGGAAAATCACTCTTTCTCTCTAAACTAGGCTCTGTAGAAAAAAATTCTTTAAATAAAAGTTGTACATCTTTTAATTTCCTATAAAATTAATTATATACACTTTTGTCGTAAAATGCATTCTAAGGCCGAAATCTTTAAAAAATCAATTTTTCACACGTTTTCGTGAGAAAAAAACAGAAAATCGCAAATTACCGCTAAACTAAGCGTTATACAAAAAAATGATTACGTTTGATTACGGCTTTATACTAAAGCCGTAATCTTAAAAAAACAACGTTTTTACGTGAAAACAGCCTCACCGAGAATTTCAGCAAAAATGGCGCCTACCCTATCTTGTAGAGAATAAAAAATTGAGTAAAATAGGCGATTTTAAAAAAAATCGTAGGACCAGTTTTTGAGAAAATCGCAAAAAACTGAAAAATTATACGAATAAACTACTACTTCCGGTTGACCGATTTTGATGAAAATGTTCGTGTCGCGTCCGGTAGTGGTATGTAACTTAAGTTTCAAGTTTCAAGTTCGTACGATGTTCCGTTCTTGAGATATTCTGTTCACACACAGACACACAGACACACACACACACAGACCAATCGCTAAAAACATGTTTTTTGGGTTCACGGGGTCTGAAAACGTATAGATCCGGTGAAAACTCGATTTCGAAAAATCGACATGAAAACAATACTTTCCTTCCTATATATTCATATAGGCAAGAGAAAGTAAAAATTACTTAAATCAGGAAAACAGAGAATACGTAAGTCCGTAACTGTTAAAAGTTATTAACATGGCTTTCTACACGAATAAAAATATTATAATACTATACTATTATATTTATTTTTTTATTTTTTCAGATACTATTTTTCAGGGCTGATAAGCTCTGAACGTACGCATTGTCCCCTACCCACTTCATAGCTAGCCAATGACTTGCTTGCAACGTTGCCAATACTTGCTCTCATAGCTCTGTTATACATTTTGTCAGCCATTTTTTACTTTCTCTTTCCTATATGAATATATAGGAAAGAAAGTATTGTTTTCATGTCGATTTTTCGAAATCGAGTTTTCACCGTATCTATACGTTTTCAGACCCCCTGAACCCAAAAAACATGTTTTTAACGATTGGTCTGTGTGTGTGTGTGTGTGTGTGTGTGTGTGTGTGTGTGTGTGTGTGTGCGCGCGCGCGTGTGTGTGTGCGTGTGTGCGTGCGCGTGCGTGCGTGCGCGCGTGTGAGTGTGTGTGTGTGTGTGTGTGTGAGTGTGTGTGTGTGTGTGAGTGTGTGTGTGTGTGTGTGTGTGTGTGTGAACAGAATATCTTAAGAACGGAACATCGTACGAACTTGAAACTTGAAACTTAAGTTACATACCACTACCGGACGCGACACGAACATTTTCATCAAAATCGGTCAACCGGAAGTAGTAGTTTATTCGTATAATTTTTCAGCTTTTTGCGATTTTCTCAAAAACTGGTCCTACGATTTTTTTTTAAATCGCCTATTTTACTCAATTTTTTATTCTCTACAAGATAGGGTAGGCGCCATGTTTGCTGAAATTCTCGGTGAGGCTGTTTTCACGTAAAAACGTTGTTTTTTTAAGATTACGGCTTTAATATAAATTTTAGCGCAAAAACTTATATAATAAAAGTTGTAGAGAATTTAAAAACCTACAACTTCTGTTTCAAACATTTTTTTGTATGACGCTTAGTTTAGCAGTAATTAGCGATTTTCTGATTTTTTCTCACGAAAACGTGTGAAAAATCGATTTTTTTAAGATTTTGGCCTTAATATGCATTTTACGACAAAAGTGTATATATCAGGAAATTTAAAGATCTACAACTTTTATTTATCGTATTTTTCTCTACAGAGCCTAGTTTAGCGTGAAATAGTGATTTTCCGTATTTTTAAGCCAGACTGAGGTTGATTTTCATTTTGAGTGTTTCACTCATGATTAAAATAAGGTTATGTTTATTGAGGTTAGTTTTTTGTTTATTTCTAATATTTTATTACTAATGTTAAATTATATTGTAAATTATTTGCATTGGCAAGAGAAAGTTGTGTGAGTGTTTCACACCAGATTTTTTGGTCTTTCAATAACAATAGTAACCTATGAACATACAACCAGCTGATTATATTGTAAAGTATTACATGTTTACGTGCACTATAATCAACGTGTTCAGTACGAGATGCAAAACTCAAGTGAACTACTGTGGCTCTTATAAGCATGCGCGTGTAAGGTGTGTCAGGCTGATACATTCGTACAATCTGACAATGCTGGCAAACATTCTGATTGGTCTAAATGCGTGGAACAGCAGAGCTCATCAACCGTGAAAAGCATTATACATTAGAAAGATGTATATAGTTTATTAAGGATGCTATAGTCAAGGTTTTCGCGTAGTTTTCCTCAACCACTCCAAGCGAATCAGTCTCCTGTTCGAATTTTGTGCTGTAATAAAATCTCCCCATTTCTAGGCTAAAAATCTGACTTGTTATAATTGTATATTATACATTATTTAACGTAAAAATTTAATAAATTTATTTATATTAACTGCATTAAGATGTTACGTAAGTAATAAACACTCAAATATTCTCTAAATAAACCATTGTTTGACAGATAATTTGGCTAGCTATTCTAAATTATCAATTGAAATTACCGAGTTACAGATCTTAAAGGGGTATTTCAAAATACCCCTTTTCAGAGTCCCAGAACCTCTCAATACCAAGTAAAAAGTAGCTAGGTAGCTAAACGCAGAAAACAATATTCAACAAAGCAGTCCTTTAGTGCCGCATTAGACAACCGCTAAAGAGAATTTTCGATTCCTCATTTAAAAATTACTTAAACCAGGAAAACAGAGAATACGTAAGTCCGTAACTGTTAAAAGTTGTTAACATGATTTTCTACACGAATAATATTTCTTGATGTAGTAAATAAACGTTAAGAAATTTACAATATACTGTAACTTACTTCAAAGTTATCAGAAGTGAAAAATTCTACAAAGCCCTTATTCTAACTGTAGAAACATAAAATCTCTAAACTTGCGTTATCTACAGGTAATTGTTACGAAAAGGAATCTCTTATAACGTTCTTGTATAGCAGAAAATTCTTGAAAATTTCCTTATATTAAAGATGGTAACCTCTTATCTTTTGTAAGCATTCCATTACTGTAGATTTTCCGTGTAGAACAAGAGCTTACTTTCTCTTTTAAGTATATTAGATTTCGGTATTACTAAAAAAAAAAATATGTAAATTTTGAATTATTGTTTTAAGCTAACAACAAACATTGATATTATTCAAAATCAATGTTTATGATGTACCTACTCTTCTTATATAAATAAAATCGCTTTATGTAGGAGGAGATAAATATGTACTACCTAAAAGCAACGAAGGATAAAAGGCATCAAATGGCAAAACTTATTACAAATAAAGTTATTTCATTTAAGTTTTTTTTTTAAAGTAAATTTAACACAAAAGTCATTTAATATAAATAAAAGACAATAAAAAGTCAGCATGAAACGTTACATAAACATCTTATAATAAATGAATGTTTTTCACTACATTTGCATAATACAAAGATTCAACGTATAAAACGATAATTGTAATAGAAAGCTGAAGGTCCTGTCATATGATATAAGGTTCAGTAATATAATAAAGAAAGATTAATAGTGCGTAAGTATGGTAAAGTAAAGGTCTAAAGAATGATCAATCACCCGCAAGGGGGGGTCTCAAAACGGCGAAACAGCGGGTCGCCAGGTGCCAAGCGGCGATTTTAACAATACACACAATAGTACCAATATAAAATGTGTGTATGTGCGGTTGTGAATACGCGTGCGTTTCTTTATTTTTTATTAATGTGTGCGTATAATAATTAATATAATATTTTAAGATTCTTATCCGTATTCAGTCTCTCTTACGTACCTGAACATAACAAAAATATCCATCCATCACAATTTAAAAGTTACCAATCCGAGGTACACAATTGAATGAAAAATCAAATACAAATACGTTTTATATCCATCTTGATTCAAACATCGCTGTTTCGAACCAATCATGTAATAAGTCCACACAAGTTCCACCATATAATTATGATTTATCGACGAATTCGGTTTGATTCCTCATAAGAAGTACCCTTTGTCAAGGTTATTATGAAAAACTTGGTTTTCTTAAGTAGAATCAACTGTTTTGGTTACTGACATGTCCTATACTCCTCCTGGAGTCTCCAGGACGCAAAAAAAATAATGATTTCATTGGATTGCTGATTAGCAATAAGCGATTTTAACAAGTCAAAATTTTCAGACTCTGGTCGACATTCGAAAGCAGGAACTTCAATTTGGCAGCACGAATAAGTTATTTCCCTGACAGTTAATGAGGAAGCGAAAGAAGGTACTTCAATTTGACAACAAGAATTTAAGTTATTTCCCTGTCAGTTAATGAAGAAGACGAAAGCAGGAACTTTAATTTGGCACCAAAAATTTAAGTTATTTCCCTGACACTTAATGAAGAAGACGAAAGAAAGAACTTCAATTTGGAAACAAGAATTTAAGTTATTTCGCTGTCAGTTAATAAAGAAGACGAAACCAGGAAAACTTCAATTTGGCAGCAAGAATTTAAAGTTATTTCCCGGTCAGTTAATGAAGAAGACGAAAACAGGAACTTCAATTTGGCAACAAGACTTTAAGTTTTTTCGCTGACCGTTAATGAAAAAGACTAATTCTTATTCGTCTTCTTCGGAATCAAAATCAAGTAAAACTTTTCCTTTTTGTCTTAACGTTTATTTGTTACTTATAGCTATTTTACTCAATAAACAATCACCCAAATCGATCATTTTCTTAAAATTTTAAACACGGACATCCTTTTGAGTTCGTTCATGTTGTAGTGGTCAGATGGTCATCTTGTCACATCACTCGTTCAATACCAATGCAAATAACTTTTTCGATAAGGGACTTTTAACCAGCTCCTCTTTATCCGAGCTACCCCGAAAGCCAAATACAATACCTAAAAGTAAATCAGAAACTGAAGATCCTCGGTTCGTTACCTGCAAGAATCTAAAATATGTTTCAAAACCATTTATCCACTGTGGTCACTAATGGAACTAGTGGTTATCGGTTGATGAACATTACATCAGAAAACTGTAGTAAAAGTGAAACTGTAAATTTAAATTTCTCTACTTGTCATTCACATTTAGGTATTTTTTTAAAAGTACAAATTATTTTACAGAAAGCCAAAGTTAGTTTATTATTTCCCACAGTTTTTAGTTTTCAATAAGAGAATTTCCTTTCTTACATTAGTAAAAAATATAATAAGAAATGCGTTCATTATTTACAGAATATTTTCTTTCAGTTGTGAGAATAATTGAAAAGATTTGGTTGACGTATAATAAGACATATTGTCTGCCTTCATGATTATTTTAAAATTTATTAAGAAGGTAACGTCAACTCTAAAATGTTGCAAGCACGTAACCCTGAAACTAAATCTACCCGACACAAGCAATTTAGGATGTAGCAAATAGGCCAACATTTCGTTCGTGTAATAAACCATTCTTAAAGTAAGCACAGTATTAACTTCTCAGTAAAAAAAAAAAAAAAACTTTCCTGGAGATAAACGATTAAATTTCAAAATTCCAGCTAGGGTATTATTTCATGGTGTGAATAAAATTAAAATTCAATATCAGGACAAAGGTAAAATCTTACTAAACCAGTGTCCTGCACCGACTATTTAAACAGACACCACGGTAACCCGATATCGGTTGAAGGATATTGTTCGAAGCCGGTCTTATACCACAAAGACCACAAAAGCCTTAGAAAATGCTCAGACGACCTATAGTGCAAGATTCACAATACACAATTCACATACCCGTCACAATTAATTTAACACTGGCGTATCACCTTTAGTTACCAGGACTTTATTGTCCTGAGACTTGTTATATTATACTCTCGTTAACACATATATCAAATTTTTTAACATGCCTTATAAAATTACTATATATTGTATAACACACATGAACACGATACAAATTTTTGACTAGTCAGTAATCCAATACCTCCATCATAATTTCACTTCATCAAAATTTATTTAGGAACTCCAAAAATCCCACGACACACGCTGCACTAAGATTTTTGAAGATTGTTGTGTTAGTTTTATACATTATAAGAATAAAGAATTTATTTCGAGTAACATCCACTGGTAAGAAAAGCGAATTATTTTCAAAGTATTTCAGAAAATTTAAAAAATTACTGATAAACTTTTGTCCAATAAAATCTACGATAGAAGAACACAGACAAAATAATGGTGTGTAAACAGTAAGTTACTTAATATATTCATGGAAAGATAATACAGTGGAGCGTCAGTTATCCGAACTAATTGGGACCAGAGCGGTTCTGATAATCAAATACGCTAAATACAGTAATTTGATTTATTCTACTGCAACAATGCAATATAACCTAAATGTTCAACAGGTTGATAAAGTATAGGCCTAACATAAACTTTGATTTAAAAAAAACACTTATTTATTGCAATTGTAGAGTACAACCAATAAGATCGTAAAAATACAGAATTTCAAAACTGAATAAATTAACGAAGTAAACTACGGTAAAATCCGTTAGGAAATATGTTGTACGAGTGTTCCTGCCAGTGGTGGTTTCGTCAATAAGGAAAACTTCTTGGGAGTTATGCGTGGCTTCTTTCTATTCCCGAACCTGAAGAGAACTATGAAAGGACGATGTTTTGCCACCATTGATGACATAAAACCAAAATCACTAAATGAACTGAAAGCTATACCAAAAAGTGAGAAAAAAACCATGATTTTTAATTCGTTTTTTTTTGTTTTGTTACATATTTCCGTGTTGTTTAAGCTTTTAAAAAATTAATTTTTCACTTTTTCAAGTACTATTCATTGAATAATGATTTTCACTGTATATTAAAACTAAATAAACTTATTTAAAAATTCATGTTTTTTCCTACCAAAATTTATATACATTGGTTGAAGACCACTGCGTTAAAGGATATATTATTTATTTTGCTGGTTCCAAGGAAATAGCATTTTCATCATTATATTTATTCAACAATGATCCAATGAAAGTGCGTTGACAATTTCAGGGCATGAATCATCCCGAATATCCTAAACACAACTATTAACCTAAATTCAATCTTTAGTTAATCACTACTATTAACAAAAGGTGTTAGTCAGGTTCTAAATTTTATAGATTTGTAATTAAGTAATCGAATATATATATTATTCATTTTGCTGGTTCCAAGGAAATAGCATTTTCATCATTATATTTATTCAACAATGATCCAATGTGCGGTGACAAATTTCAGGGCGGAATCATCCCGACTATCCTAAACACAACTATTAACCTAAATTCAATCTTTGGTTAACCACTACTATTAACAAAAGGTGTTAGTCAGGTTCTAAATTTTACAGATTTGTAATTAAGTAATTGAATAGATAAATGACTCATTCATTTAATAAAAGTATTGCGTGACGTTTTCCATTAAAATAGTTAACATCATAACCGATGAAGGGAGCGTAACGAGTTTAACATTTCAAACAGCTGACAATGGTAAGCTGTACAAACTTGTTCTTGATAATAAATTCTTAATGTCACATTTATTTACTTGCACAGCATAGAAAGTAGTAAATCATCAATTAAGTTACCAGTAAATGAAAATAAGCGTCACATTTTTAACACAATGTACAAATCATTGTTGTCATATTACATCACATTGTTTTAAAGCTAGTTTATAAAACGATATAAATTAATGTATTTTATCATCAATTTAACTTATACATCAACACAGAATTAACTAATTACAAAAAAAATACAGCTTATAAACTTTTATACAATTGATTTATCACTTTTAACACTGTAGATAGGAGATCCAAAGCCCTAAAAAGGCAAATGATAGCAAAGATAACTAAAATTTAACAAAATGCTTCTAAAATAATTCCCATCACAAAGCAGGCGACAAGATGGTATTTTTACTTTCTATTGCCCTATCTGATAATATAATAGAGAAAGAAAGCATTGTTTTATGTCAATTTTTCGAGATCAAGTTTACACTGGAAATACAAGTTTTCACTTTATTGCAATTTCCACTGGAAATACAAGTTTTCACTTTATTGCAATTTCCTCAAAAAAGCTCTACAATGTTCTTTTTTTTTTAATTTGCCTCATTGACTGAATTTCTCTATGCTGCAGGCCTACAAGATAGGGTAAGCGCGCCATGTCGGCTGAAATGTTTCAGAGGGCTGTGCTCTCGTGGTAAAAAATGCGCTTAGTTGAGCGTCAATTTACTTATCAAAATCTGTAAAATAAATAGGATTTTTTTTAAAGATTGCGGCTTTAATATCCATTTTACGACAAAAATGTAGACTACTACAAAATAAAAGTTACAGGGAAAAATAAAATCTACAACTTTTTATTTTAAACGTTTTTGTGTACAAAGCCTGATTTAGCGTACATTAGTGATTGTTTTTAGTCCAAGGAGGTCGATTTTCACTTTGCGTCATTCACTGATATTAAAATAAGGTTATGTTTTTCATTTTACATGTTTACATTGTCAAGAGAAAGTCATGTGAGTATTTCACATTAGATTTTTAAACGTATAATATAACCGCACTCACACTCTTTAAATAAATGTTTAATGTATTATGTTAACCGTTTGGAACGTTCTTGAACATTCTATTTAAAAATTTCTAGAAAACAAGCTTAGCGCCCTATACAAGTCTGCACTAGTTAATCCACGACGAGTCGTGTTCGAGAAGTTGTACTGTAAAATTGAATAAATTGTTTTACCGTTCAGAGTTCGATTTCTTATTTTATAATAACGAATTGTGTTAAGTCAAGTTAAATGACAGTCATGTTAAAGTAAGATTAAATGCTGCAAAAATACCGATTTGGTAGCAAGACAAAGCAATCTTGTCTTAGAAACCCGCGGTAGAAATTTTTTTTAATTTATTTACGTAATATTATTATGTTATTCATATTTTATTATGGGAAAGAAAATCAGAAATATATTAACGAAGGATTGTTGCATTACTTGTTTGTTTACAAGTTTGTAAAACGAATTGATCTTCAACATCAATTAATATCATCCAACGAGCAAAACATTGACGGTTATTAAATTAAAGTAAAGCTGGAACAGCATTAACAATTCATAGAAATATCGGATTTACCCTCAACAGTAATGGAATTACACAACAATGCCAGTCTATTGATAAAGGTGTAAGAGAAGAAGCGGGTTATTCGTTGAAGATTCGTTTATCGTACCTGAGACAGGAAGAACAACTCATAGGGAGGGCTGTTTTGACATTTCCTCCGATAGCCGATCACAATGATCAGAACGTTGGACGTGGTGGGGAATAAGAACCAAAAGACGACGACAAAACCATGGGGGGAAGAAAGCAGCTGCATCAACATACGACACCTTCCTTCTGTCCTTCCAGAATAAAATCCAACAAAAAAAAACAGAAATAGAAGAGTCTCATAAGCGGCCGTTAACCAGATGCCTCCTTCCTAGCCCTGGTTTTGACATTCCAGCTCCACCTCCAAGATTCTCATACATTTACTCATCATTAATGGCACTAAACAAGATGTGACAACTGAACACAACTCGAGCTTAAGTTTAAAAAAAAACAACTGAGAGGAAATAAAAATTAATTACAACAGCCGTACCTTCAAAACTGTTCAACTTTTTCCAACCATCATGATGAAAGATTTATTTCACCAACATTTTCCATAAAGATTGTGATATGCTGATTGCCTGCTTTTGTACACTGAAAACTTGCTGTATGAAATACGCGATATTAAACGGCCAGGTTAAAATAAACAAAAATACAGTACAGCAAATCTATACTAATATCATAAAGACAAAGCGTGTTTTTAAGTGCAGGCTAATTTCCAAAACTACTCGACGGATTTTCATAAAATTTTGACAGCATATTCGTATTTATATTCACAGCAACATTTTCTTTTTAAATTTAAAAATGATAAACCTAAGGGCCCTAATGAAGATTTCATAAATATGTATGTGTATGAGAACATTTGAGAAGGTATTTGTGTTGATGTAGATGAAGGGGTCTGATGAAGACGAAAGACGTACGCGGGGAAATTTATCAAAACGTTGTGTGCGTGCGCGCGCGTGTTGGGAGTATATATACAATCGATCTAGCAGCTAGGCAATTTCTGTTACATATTCATTTAAAAAAAAATGATTAGGTCCTACACACGTTTTGCGTGCGAAGCTGCGCGGGCCATGCTAGGGCTATGCTTATTAAATAAGATTGTACAAAATAATTTATAGTTAGCCCTTGGAAACTTAGATCTTTAATGATTTATTTACAACTGTGAAAAATTGCACAAGTAAGTATTGTACAAAATAATTCAAGTTAGCCCTTGGAAACGTAGATCTTTAATTGTTTACTTACAATTGCGAAAAATTTCACAAGTAAGTATGATGACGGTTGCGAAAAATACGATAGGTATGTAGAAATAGGCTCCATGGGTAAAAATTACTACGTAAAAATTGAGTACAATATTTTGATCTTAGAATAAGCTTTATTAGATTAAATTAACAAGATACTACTCCAACCTTTTAGACGTCGTGAAAACAGCCGTGTAATTGTAAGACGGAAAGTGAATGTTCCAGTTAGGTTTTTTTTGTTCGTGAGACTTTTGGAATATGACGTCTACAAGTTTTTGAACAAATGAGACAGAATGTTAAACAATCTGCATCCGAAAATTTTGGAAATAACGCTTATATAAAATATTAAAAATTAAAAATATTAAAAAGATCAAATTTATTACTTAGGGTAGTAGCATATGAAATTCAACAGACAGAAAGAATATACAACTTATTTTTATCGCAAGTCATATATTGGACAAGTTAAAAAAATTCTAACGAAATTAACAAAAGCAAGGAATTAAACATGAGTTTCTAGTGTGTTAAGAACATTCAAACCAAACATAAAGAAATGAAATGTAAAAAAAAGATAAAGATGTCCTTCCAAAAAACTCCTGTTTGTTATGAAGGTAAATAAACAACAAATTACTACAAGGAACCTTTTGTATATTAAAACAGTATAGCTTTGTGTTCAGTTATTATCATAGTGTCCTTATATTTATGCAGGTGCAGCCAAAAACCCTCAGTACCATAAGCACCTTCCACTTCACACGTTTTTTTCATATTCTGCTATTAAAAAAAATTGTTCTTGAACAAGATAGTAAAATACTTAGGCGTGAAAAAAATCTGGTGTGAAACACTTATACGACTTACTGTTGCAAATGTAAAAAATGACCAATTTAACTTATCTTTTAAATCATTATTAAGCAATGTAAAATGTAAAACATAACCTAATTTTAATCATGAGTGAATGATGTTAATGATCATCAACCACTGAAGTTAAAAATACGGAAAACCACTAATTGATGAACGTCGAAAAAATGCTTGAATAAAAGTTATACATTTTTATTGTTTGCCATAACTTTGATAATTGACGATAAACTAAATGTAGTAGAAAAAACGCTTAAAATGAGAAGTGTAGATTTTTTAATTTCCTACAACGTTAACTACACACACATTTCCCCGACAATGCAAATTAAGGTCGCAATCTTTAATAAACCGTTTTTTACTAAAAGAGCACAGCCCCCCAAGAATTTCAGCAGACATGGCCCTATCTTATAGAGAACAGAGAAATGCAGTAAATGATGCGATTTTCAAAACAAATTCGTAGAGCCGTTCTTGAGAAAATCACAAACAGTGAAAAATCGCACGAATGTACTACTACTACTTGACCGATTTTGATGGAAATGTTCAGGTCGGGTCCCCTAGTGATCCCTAACGTAAGTTCCAAGTTTTAACTTTGTACGATATACCGACTTTGAGATATTTTGTTCACACGCGCGCGCGCGCACTCAAACACAGACAAATTGCTGAAAACATGTTTTTTGGCTCAGGGGACCTGAAAACGTGGAATTCTGGTGAAAACTCGATTTTGAAAAATCGACATGAAAACAATACTTTCATTTTATATATATTCGTATACAATAGATAATAATATAGGCCTATTTCAGTAAATCGATTATTAGTAATAAACTTTCTTTTTAAGAAGCCACGCAGAACTAGAAAATAACTTAAAAGTTCATTTTAAAAATGTAGATCAAAAGGTGCCATAAACACCACGCTAATAAAAAAAAATACGGTTTAAATTCTCAACCGTGATTATTACTTAATCTAATTCTAAAATACGAGAATATATTACCTTGAACGTTAATTTTCTGCAAACACACGAAGAAAAATAAAGCTGTGAACTACAAAGGGCTATTACCGTATTTTTATGAGGCGAACGCTTTGAGATATTTTACATTCCATAAAATATGAAATTACAAGAACACTTGTTAGCTATGGCCCTGACCATTTTGTTTAGACTTATGTCACGAACAACACATTTGACTGTATAACGACTTCCAACTGCAGACAGGTACTTCATAAAAATCACCTATGTATCACACCACCACCGTATGTAAAAAAAAAAAACGATTCGACAAAATGGTGTACAAGGCGAGTACAGAATACAGCCAGTATATCAGGATGAATCAAAATCAGTACACTAATGCTTGGTTACTCGTAATACAATAATACCCAACATTTATTAATACTTTTGATGAAAAAATTGAGAAACCCCGGTAAGACAGATATGCACTCGACAATTTTTTTGAATTGTTATTTAAAAATTGTCCTATAACAGGCAGGTGGACTGTTAAATTATTTGCACTCGATCTGCAAGTTCCAGGGCTGCAAAAAGTACTTCTGTTTCTTATCACATGATCAGCCAATCATATGACTGAAGCATTTAAGAACAGTAGTAACAGGTGTAAAAGACACTAGTCAGAGTAATCTCCTCTGAAAGTAATGAATTTCATTATACAGCCAGACCCTGTGGTGTAGTAATAAAGTGAAGGTATCATTTGAAGGGTGGAAAGTAGATGCTTTTTAGAAAGCTTGGCATGCTGATAAGCATACTTTGCCACTCAGTGCACTCAAGAAGACAACGGTAAACCACCAAACTCTTCGGTTCAAACCAGCCTTTCGGCTGATGACCTAAACAAGTCGAACAATAATGGGTTTGAGAAGAACTATACAAGGAAATGAAAGATTAGATACATAAGACTAAAATTTTACGAACACCTGTACAGAATGGATGACAACCGGTTGACAAAACAAGTTTTTAACTACTAAACAATAAACCTGAGGTGTCGGATGAATTGTTTAAATAAGTCAGAAAGGATACTGAAAAAACCGGAATAAACCGATAAAATTAATGACCAAACCAAATTCAGACAACTAATTACGGACTTTAAGGGCTTAGGTAAAGAGCAAAAACAGAACACGGGTGGACAGAAGAAAGGAGAAAAGGCTACAGAGAATGTGAGAATGCTAATGTCTTATGCAGAGAATGCTGAGAATGGGGCTGCAAAAAGAGCTTCCAGAAATGTCTACTATAAATAGACATTTATAGTAGTCACGTGGTCTAAAACTGGCCTTGTACGAGAACAAAAAATTATGACATCGATACGTAGATTTAATTTTTTGCCTTTTCCCCGATTTCCAAAAATTCCCTTGGTTTTAAAATTAATCTGGTCTGTACTTCTTTCATTCCTGCGTATAAATACTTAACTCCAGACTTCATAAATTCAGTACTGTATAGTATAGCCGCCTTCACCATTGTAATTTCTTTAATTACGCCACCTTTTTATTAATTTATTCCTCATTTTAACGCCAAATAAAGTTCCGCAACTGTTCATTCTATTTTCGAATCCAGTAATATGTACAACTCTATAAAAATTTGATGTCTATTTTTTTATTAAATTCTCCTACCTATTCAAGCTTATAGTTTATTTTATTTACACTCAACAGGAAATTTCTAAAGTTAGAAATTCATGTTTCTTATTTACTTCACGATAAATTATCATAATGACATAGAACATTAAATCATGAAAACATATTTATTTCATTTTTACATGAAACAAGAAATATTTATCTTAAATAATTTCCATCCTAATGTTTTAGAGTAATGTTACATCAGTAGAAAAAGATAAATTAATACAAAATAAAACGTTGAATGTCAACATTTTTATTCAATAAAATCATGGTTTAAAAGGTAAAAAGAAAACATCCACAACCATTTATGTTACAGTGTAACATTAAATTATATGATATATTAACCAGTTTTGGACATAACAGTAAATCTCAGTAAGTATAATAATAATATAAACAGCAAAGTTACATGTTAGCCGAGAACGACCCCCTGTCGACCGCATTATAATTTCACATGGTGTGTGGGACACATCCAACATTATTATTAACATACAAATTGTCTGGTTCACCAGCAAATAAAATATCTGCACCCTTCTCACACCTTAGCCTGCGAAGAGAAACTCGTTCTGCCCTCGCATCAGAACATAAAACGTGAAAATTATCATGAATTTCTTAACAGTCGGCAAACTACGTCAAAGAAATTTAACTATGGCTAAATAATAAAAACATTTATTTCGTGAAATAACCAAGAAAAGAAAATACCGTCGTAAATATCTAATAACGACTCTTTTCAATAAAATACATTAGTACCACGTCCTTCGGTTCACTACCAATACTGATATGAACAATCCAAAGCTTACATTTTCTAACTACATTTTGAATTTTCATTTTAACTTAATGTCAACTTACATTACTGATTATAATTACATTTTATGTCCGTAATGGGCAGGTGGAGAGTTAAATTAATTGCATTCGATCTGTCGGTTTCAGGGCTACAAAAAATAGTTCTGTTTCTTATCACACAGTCAGGCAATTATGTGACTGAACTATTTAGGAACAGAAGAGGTAGAGGTGTAAAAGACACTAGTCAAGAGTTATCTGTTCTGAGAGTAATGAATTTCACTATACAGCAAGACCCAGTGGTGAATGAAGTGAAGGTGTCATTGGCAGGGTGGAAAGTGGGTGCTTTTCGAAGGGCCTGGCATGCTGATAAGCATACTCTTTTAACTCGGTGAGGAAGGCAATAGTAAACTACCTCACTCCTCGTTTTTACTTAGAAAAGCCTCTAGAGGTTCAAAACAGCCTTTCGGCTGTTGACCTAAACAACATAGGCTACATTTTAATAAAAATTTCTGATAGATAAGTGATTAATTACACGCATGCTTAATGAGGATTGAATTTTTACTTGATATTTAAATCGGAACAAAGGTGGCATTCTGTTAATAAAATAATCCTTTAATTATTAAAATTAATTATTCTTGAATTCCACGGTCTTCCAATATTTCTTCTAGCATCTGTTAAATAGACTCTTCCTGACCTTATCCGTTCAACGTGTTCCCCTGCTATGTTCTTATATAAATACGTAGTTATTCGGGAATTCAATGCTTCGATTCCTAGTTCGTTAATTATCTTAATTTAAAATTCCTTTTAATCTTTTACAGCCTTAAATTAACCTTGCGTCCTCAACGTAAATTATACTTTATTCTTTTTTAAAAATTTGTAATGTCATTACTCATGTTTTTAAAATTTATTTTCATTTTCCACTGAATATTGGTTTAGGCCTACATCTTCTTGTTTTTCTTCTAATCTAGTCAAAAGATCTCAACAACCGTTTTTTAGATACAGGTTTTTTCTAAATTCGCTCCCAGTTTTAAAAAGTACAGTATTTTAACAAAAAATTATCACCAAAAGCATTCATTAACTTGACCGCGTTAGCATTTACCCAAAATATACAGAAATGTCATAAAAAAGAGCAAAACAACCATAACAATACTTCCGTTTATACAAAAGAATTTCACAAGTAGGCCTATTCTAGTAATTGAATGCAAGAGCTGACACTTTTTCGTGTGTACTTTTTAGTGCTAATTGAAACAACCGCTAATCAGGTTAACACGTTTTTCACAAAAACATTGACAAATTTCAAAATTTCAGGAAATTTTGAATTTATGACCTAACAAAAAATTATAACCTATTTTTAACAAATCAAAATAATATATGGCGGCTGTTTAATTCGTGCTGCAATAAATGTTGATACCATGAAATGGTGTGTGGTGTCGTTTTTATGAACCGCAGTTCCGGGTAATCCAGAGTATTTTTCCAGGAAATACAGCAAATAAATAAATCAAGATTATCATAAAATGACGGGAAAATACTGTTGTTATTTTTCTTATTCTTATAAAAAAATGACGTAAAATACAATTCATTGAGAAAAACTACTGTAGGTCGGTCTACTATTTTTATTCTTATTCTTGAAGTTGTAAAATAAGTAAGTCAAGTAAGTTGTAAATAATGGCTTAAAATACTGTAACTGAACTCATAATTTTTCTAAACTAGATTAAATAACAACACAGAAAATGGTAAAAAAAATAGAATGACAGCTTATTTCACCATTTTTCCAGTTTTTTATAGTTTTCGAATAAGTAATGTCCGTTATAAGACACTACTAGATCCTATACACTAAATTTTTCAAAATTTAATTTCAATTAAAAATGTTTTAATGAAGAAAATTCTGTGATCATTCTACAATCACGAAAGATGTTTATAAAAGTTTAAATCTACGTATCTAAGATATTGATTACATTGTTACATTTACCAGAATTCAGAAAACTACTACATAATAATGTTTGTCTTGCCAACAATTCCGATTCGTTACTGTGTATTACAATCAAACGAAGTAGCCCAAGTGATGTTAGGTAGAAATAATAGAAAGAAAGGCATCTAGAAGACTTGAAAGCCGAGTATTACGTTTAAAACAATTACGATAAATACCTATATGAGGATAACGAATGCCAGTGTAGTATAAAAATAAAATTAAACAATAAACTAAATCGTAAAATTGGATCGCCCAAGAAAACTGCAAGTTTCAAAATAAGAGGATACCGTGAGCGTGAGCGATGACGTGACAATGGCTTTTAAGTCCAGCCAGACTGGTGCAATTAAACGTAGCGTTAACGGTTGGCTGGTTAGAGATCCATCATCATCGTTATTATTATTGTATGATAACCACACTCATACCAATAAAACAAAAACAAACTTCAGTCATCATCACTAACATTATCATCATCATCACTATCATAATCATCATCTTCACCGGGGCAAGCTAGCTGAAGATTTCTTTTGCGGTAAGCAACTTTACGAAGGTCGGCTCTTTATAAAGAAGGCTACCGGCACTCGAGGCTATGTCCTTGATTTTTTAAACACCGAAAGTATTGTATACGTTACTCAAGATTCTCAACCATTTATTAAAATTAATCTTTAGCACTTGATTAATTGGATCAACAAGCGATTAACACTATTTTATCTCTTCAACGATGAATTTAAAATTAGACCTCCGTAGTACATTAATTGACCGCAATTTTCATTAATGGAAAAATAATATTACATATACTTGTAAAAATATATCTACCAATATAAGAAACCTAAACAAAAAAATAATACTTATTTATTTTATGGGAGTTCCCCAGAAAGCCTACAATATTCGGAGAAAAATCGTTAAACATAACTAATGTTTATTATAAATTAATGTCACATCAGTGAAAACAGAAATAATTAAATTATCCTTACGTCGGTAATAATCCGGGTAAGCAAAAAATAATTAAGTTCGTGAGAGGGTTTTCATAAAAAACGTAAGGACTTCACTGTTTGGTTTATTATTGTCAAATATTTACCCTTATTCTTTCTCCTGGTATGTCCTGATAATTAAAAATACCTCAAAATACTAATCCCAACGTGTATTTTCAATTATGTTTTATCTCAAACACAACTAAAATTGGTAACAAGATAAAGAAGCTAAAATATCCATCTTTCGAATAGCCTTTGAAATGAAAACCAGTTTACCGACTACAAACACAAATTTAGATTATGAAAAATTTTTGGAACACTGTTTGGAGTGTAGCATTATAAGGGAGTGAAAAGTGGGTGATGGGGGCTGTAGAAAGGAAGACGATAAAAGCTTTTGAAATGCGGTGTTACAGAAAGATGTTAAAGATTAGGTGGGTGGATAAAATAAGTAATTTAGAAGTTCTTAGACGAGTGAATGAAAGAAGAAATATATGGAAACATCTTACCAGAAGAAGGGATAGACTAGTGGGGCATATCTTAAGACATCCAAGTATTGCTCTATCAATAATGGAGGGTAATATTGAGGGAGGGAATTGTAGGAGGAGGCATAAGTTAGAATATTTAAAACAAATTACAAAAGATGTAGGCTGTTGTAAGTATGTAGTTACGGAACGACTAGCGCAAGATAGAACAGCTTGGAGAACTGCATCAAACCAGTCGAGAGACTTGATGACACAAAAATGTCCATCTCTTATGAGGTCATCCAATACTACGTTGTCCAATTGGCTTGTAGGCAAACACATCTTTGGATGACCTCTGGAACAAATAACTATACCATTGCTTGTATTTCTGAATGGTTGATATCACCCCAGGCACATTAAGTTTATGTATAATAAGATCTTTGTTTCCTTCATGGTTCAATAATCAGTTCTCGCTAAACATCTTAAAAATCTAATCTCAGCAACCTCTATTCTTGATATCGGCTGAACAGTTCGACTCTCTCAATCATACATTTAAACTAGGAAAATTGATTTGTGATAAAAACTATAAAACGGTCTCCTACTGCCTTCCACTGACTAGTGGTGTTCTTATTAGGAAAGTAATTCTTTTAAACTTTTCCAAATTAGTTTGTGCATTTCGCGATTGCACTAACGCGACATGACGTTTTAAGTAAATACATGAATGTACTCAATTTAAAAAAAAAAACTAGCACAGAGGCGGATAGCCAAGACGTTGAAACTTAAGTTCAAATTTGTGCTAAATGAATTGTAATATTTGCTCCAGGACAAATACCGCACGCACTGACCAAGGGACAACCTACCAAAATCACTTTCCTAGTTTATAGTCTAGTGGTCACGAAACATAAAAATCACGTATTGATTATTATCACGAATGTAATATGTTCTCACTCAATACTGTAGCCGAGTTAAGAAAAGCATGTATCAACCAACAACAAACCGTAAAGTAATACCGGTTCACAATTGAAGAGCTGAGTGGATGAAGGTGCTATGTAATATTTTTTTTTAATTTACTTTTTGTGGTAGCTGAAGGTGTAACGTGCATACTTAGTTACGAAGATGACATACAACGCTGTATATCTACAGTTTACGGAAATACTAGGGGATAAACGGACTATGTACTGCTTATTTTTACGATTTGTAGAGGATTAAGATGTTATATCTTATGTTATCAATTAACACCTTCTTCTAGCAGAATTCATACAACCAAATAGACATCTTTTTAGAGTAATAACAGTTAAATGTTGTAATGAACACCTACCATCATTAATATGCATTATGTTTCCTTTAAAATAGTCTCTTATAAAGATCTTTACGAGTATTTTGGATAATTAAATTACCGTTAATCCATTTATAGATGATACAGTGTACAATAAAGACTTTTAGTTGATGAAAGGGTCGTAAGGTGTTATATGACAATGGTAGTCGGTGCTCGATAAATCAAATGAAAAAGTGACAATTTTAAGAACTTTTAATTGCATAAGACAAAATTTTCATGAAGGGGTAGGCGTTTGTACTTTCATATCAATTTTCACTAAACTATATTTTTGTTACATAGCACCTTTATCCACTAAGCTCTTCAATTAATATTATGGTTAACATAATAATACCTACAAATGCCTACAGACTTTAAAAGGCCTATGTATGCGTAAAGCAAAAGGTTTCTTCTCGCTTCCAAAAAAAAATCAGTTTTCCCATTTTTGTATTATCGTAATACTCTGTCTTAATTAAAAGAAAGCCAAAACACCAACCATTATTTAAAAATTGTTTTAGCTATTTCTTTGAATAAGATTGGTGAGATAAAAATTTTGAGACAAAGTTTAAACATCTGATAAATCACTTATTATTTACACATGGTTGGTTGGTCTAGAGGTATCAACTGAAAATCAGCTGTTTAACAGCTGATTTTCGGAGACGAAGGTTCCTGGTTCAAATCCTAGTAAAGGTAGTTACTTTTACTAGGATTTGAATACTTGACAGTGGTTACCGGTGTACTTTGATGGTTGGGGTTTAATTAACCATGCTCTCTCAGGAATGGTCGGCCTGGGTCTGTACAAGACTACACCTCATTTACACGTCATACACATCATCCTCATCTCATTGAGTCATGGGGTTGCTTATTGTTCTAAATTGAACAGATTGCAACGTACACAAATTAGGAATAAAAAAAAAATTTACACATGGTATGTACACACGATGATCACAAAGAAAAAGTATATTTATTTAGAAATAAAGTAATTTTAAAACGTGTGAAATCCTTTTCTTAAAGAATAGAGTGTAAATAAACTATAGAAAAGAAATGTTTAAAAAACAACTATTAATTTTTTTATACCGACAAATGTGTTAACAATAAATTAAAATGAAAATTGCATCTGTAGTAATGGAACGAGAGGCATGTAACAAGGTAACAAGTTATGTACAGCTAGCAATCAGGATTGTTTCAACAGGGCGTGACTGAGATATGAAGAGACTAGCTGGAACGGACTCGGAAACGAGAGTCGATCATGAGTGTAAGTGAGATAGGTGTGAAAGGTAAGATGGAGAGGGCAGTGGTCGGAGGTTGATGAAGAATTGGAGAAGGAGGAGAGAAGAAGCAACGAGGAGGATGAACTGGTTGGGACGGGATTTATGAGATGAGCGTGACCAGTATCGCTTCCTCTTATTAACACCTGCAAACGACCGCACTTCGTTATCTGCCCACCTTGTTGACACTGTACCGTATTGTGGTACGCGCGTACACACACACACACAACACTATACAAATGAACTTCGGTGAACTGCTGATAACAAAACGTGTGTAAATCAAAAGAAGATAAACAATAAATATGATATCCACAAAATAAATGAGACAAAACAATACCAACTGAAATAGGATTTAACCAACAGCCTGTTACAGGAACAAGTAAAATACAACCTTAAAAATAATAAGGGGCCCCGACAAACGAACAAAGATTTTTCAGAGTTATCAACAGTGCTAGATCTAGGTTTCAGAGAAAACTGAAATTAAATAAACCTTCACAAACTTTCTTACAAATCTTCAAACAAACCCGCTATTTCGTGTTGTTATGCCCTATTTTGAAACAATATTAACGAGGTACTACTCCCTCACCAAAAATGGTAATTTTTGACATTGATAGCTTAAAATGTTCTGAATTTAACTATTATTTTATATTCAAAATATGTTACGTAGTAACCAAGAAAATGGGACTTTGTTAATCTAACATCAAAAGTAAAATTTTGACCTAAACAGCAGCAAAAACAATGACTTACGAAAATTAATACCTGAAAGAAAGCTCGTAAAAGGTTTAATTGTTTTTTTTAATTAACTGCTTAGCTATAATTATTATTATGTGCAATTATGCATATTTTGTACAGTTTTTAGCTTTTTGCTGTAGGCAAAGCAAGTGCGTAGTGGAGATTATAATGAGGCTACAATAGAACTTGAGTTTTCCATAAATTTAATTTTTTTAAATATGCTAGCGTTAAAAAGTAAATAACAAGTTCAAATTGGCATAAATCCTTACCTTTTAATATACTTAGGATTTGCAGATTATGATCTGGAGTATTTAGTTTTCTGCAAAAACCAATGCCAAATTTATAAAAAATAAATAAAGTTAAAAACTGTATAAATTTTTTACACAAAACTTTTTTTAATTTTTTTAAGTAAAAATTTAAGAAAACTAAGTACTACAGATCATGCAATGAACATTTCATTTTCATTAAAAAAAATCAGTTTGATAACACTGAAACTGTTCAAAATATTTACTTTCTCGTGAACCCCTAATTTTTTACTCTAACTGTGCTTTTACGGGTTGTTTTTAACATTTTGTAAACTTGTTTTTTAAGAAAAGTTACTTAATTTGAGGTTACTTAATTTGTAATAAAATATTAACTGTAACTACTAGGGGAAAAATTAAATTTTTGAGGGAGTAAACGTAAACCCTTAACAAATAAAATCCCTTAACAATAAAAGTTAAAGGAAAATTTAAACAAGTCACCTGCTACAATAAATAATAATAAATGCTATTTATTTCCCATTTAACGGATTACATAAACAAAAACAAGAGAAACATATTACATAATACAATTACAATTTACACAAAATGATAATTACAGTGAGGGCGAAATCAACCTCCCCAAAGCCATGTTCTATGGTAGACTTGACGAGTGCTTCCCATTAGGGCACAAACCAGTTTTTATGGCCCAAAAGTATAGTAAGTATAAGTCAAGGAATCAGTTAAGAATTAGAAGGAGTCAACATCCAGTGGAATTCGTGCCTGATGAAATTAAGTAATAACGTTCAATAAACAAATACACTATCAGAACGTTTGTAATTTTATCAGCCAACATTACGGGACTTTGTTCTAAAATAAAAAAAACCCCAACCGATTTAGATCCTGTTTTCAACAAGTACTTTATAGATTGTCGTTAAACTAAGCACCATACACATACAAAAATTGGGAAAGCCTGATAGCCCTTAATTTTTACAAAGCGCATTTACCTTAACAATCATTATAAAGCTGAACTATTAGAACAACCCTGAAAGATTAACAAAAAAAAGAGCAGAGCCCAAAAAAGTTATAATATTTTCTCGAGCGCACAGACAGACATCGTTCCAAAACTAGTGGGTTTTTTGCTAGTGGGGTTCGTGAAACACGAAGATCAGTCAAGAACGGGGTATCGAATTTTTGAAGTAACTACTACTTTTGGCGCGTCTGGACTGTTATTTTTCTTTCACGGGAAAAATCTTTGGTTTGCCGTCACGTCACAGCTATCAACGCTATCTCAGCTATCAACAATTACCATGAAAACAATTAGAATTAATTAATTTACAAAAATCTTTTTTATTTAATTTGTTATTAATGAAAGTAGTTACTTCTGTCGGTCAGTCCCGCGACTGCTGATTTTTTTTTCTTAGTAATCGTTTCTTAAATTCTAAACTAGACCGTGTAGCCATAAGAAAGTAAAAATGCAATTGAGAACATTCATTCCGTATAGATTTTATTTATTTTAGGACAAATAAACCAGTCCGTAATATAATGCTGATAGTATTATTTTACAATTTAATATAAAAAAACCTTGGAAGACGTTGCTTGCTCTGCTTGTACTGTTTTCGCCTCTTCTACTCCTGTGCATCGATATTATTCCCCTACTGTCGACCCAGTTGGTAATCATCATTGACGCTAGTTCAACTATCACAAATAGATAGAAGGGGGACTCTTCTCCAGTCTTTAGTTGGCGCATACTAATAGGACATTTTTTTTTTTACTATATAGTTTTGTTATAGTAACTTACATATTTCATTATAAAAAGTTACAATCGTTTTTTTTACTCAAGTTGTTTTTAAAGTGCATTTTTTTACTTTCTCTTGCCTATATGAATATATAGGAAGGAAAGTATTGTTTTCACGTCGATTTTTCGAAATCGAGTTTTCAACGGATCTATACGTTTTCAGACCCCCTGAACCCAAAAAAACATGTTTTTAGCGATTGGTCTGTGTGTGTGTGTGTGTGTGCGTGCGTGTGTACAAAATATCTCAAGAACGGAACATTGTACGAACTTGAAACTTGAAACTTAAGTTACATACCACTACCGGACCCGACACGAACATTTTCATCAAAATCGGTCAACCGGAAGTAGTAGTTTATTCGTATAATTTTTCACTTTTTTGCGATTTTCTCAAAAACTGGTCCTACGATTTTTTTTAAAATCGCCTGGTTTACTACATTTTTTATGCTCTACAAAAGATAGGGTAGGCGCCATGTTAGCTGAAATTCTGCGTGAGGCTGTTTTTACGTAAAAACATTTTCTTTTTAAGATTGCGGCTTTAATATGCATTTTAGCGCAAAACGTTATATAATAAAAGTTGTAGAGAATGTAAAATCCTACAACTTTTATTTCTAACATTTTTTTGTATAACGCTTAGTTTAGCGGTAATTTGCGATTTTCTGTTTTTTCTCACGAAAACGTGTGAAAAATCGATTTTTTAAAGATTTCGGCCTTAGAATGCATTTTACGACAAAAGTGTATATAATTAATTTTATAGGAAATAGAAATATCTACAACTTTTATTTAGAGCATTTTTCTCCACAGAGTCTAGTTGAGCGTGAAAGATAGATTTTCCGTATTTTTAGGCCAAACTGAGGTTGATTTTCATTTTGAGTCTTTCACTCATGATTAAAATAAGGTTATGTTTTTGAGGTTAGTTTTTGTTTATTTCTAATATTTTATTAATAATGTTAGGTTTATTATTTATTATTTGCACTGGCAAGAGAACGTCGTGTGAGTGTTTCACACCAGATTTTTTATTTTATTGAAAAGCATCCAACGAAACCACATACTCTACTTAGTGCACAGCTCAATTCGATAACAAAATAGACAAAGTAATACGAAAGCAAGTATTAGGTTACTGAAGTGACAACTATTAACTGATAACATAATCCAAGTTTATCAAGTACCATGAAACAGTAAATATTTGTTTCTTATTAATCATACAGGGATACATTTTTACACCCACAAAGAAATAAGTGACAGTGTAACAGTACAGTAGCTATTGTATTTTATAAGTGGCTGATAACAAAACAGGTGTTGATAGCCCCACTTAAAAAAATGTATAACATTTCCTGTAAATTAATCAGTTATATTATATATAAAAAAAATAGAACAAACAAAGTAAAAACTGTCAGACGCTAATGATAAGTTAAATAATACAATGTTCGTTTTATTCTGGCTTAACACTTTTATAAGGTAAATAATAAATATAAAATCATGGAACAGTTTAATATGCGTATGATAATAATAACTGTTATTGTGTATAATAACACACACACGCACGTACTAGGATACAATAAAAACATTTTGGGCTCCTCTTACGCGCGGTTCTTACAACAAAAAAGTCTCGGGATGGATCCATAGATTCAAGCCCTACCGATAAAACCAACTAAACAATTTTTAATAAAGGAGTACGAGTGGTTCTTTAATATACAACATATTTATTTTTTGTAATCCACAAACGCCCCTATTACTTCCTGGAATTTTCCCGCGATATTATATTGTTATTTCATTTAACTTCATAAAGATAAACGATTTACGTGATTACCACCAGTATAAAAAAGCATGGATCTGACAATTACCTTGAATAAACAAAAAGAAGAACTGTTTTGTTGGTTTTTACGAGAATTATTTCTGAGGGCCAACAATTTTTAAACATTTATGCTAGCGAGTTCAGGGGCACAGACTGCAGACAAGCCGAACTGGACAGCAGGCTAGTTAACAAGCCTCGACGTTAGGATACCCGTCCAAACCAAACCACTCCACCCGCTCCTCATTCTTTTCAGATAATATTCCAGGTATCGGAGAACACACACGCACTCGCATACACGCGCATTCACAACACACATACGCAGATAACGTCCTCAATGGTCTAATTTATTACCAAGCTAACGTGGTACCTCCCCCAAACTGACAACCGCTATATAAATCACTTTATTCTGCCAGTTCTTTCCTTTGCTTCATCAGCATAGTAAACCTCCGATTTTAGGAACCTGAAAAACCTTAAGAATACTCGCCTACCAGTCAATAAAATTTAATAAAGTACTGAAATAAAACAAACCCAGTATAACTACGGAAAATTCAACAAACTATTATCCTCATCTCATAATCAGCCTATTCCTAAAAATAAATATATAAATACATCCTAAGCTGAATATTCAATTTACTTTTTGACGAAGTGTGGCTATTAAATAACGAGACTGACGTTGTAAAAATATTTTATTTTTATTTTATAGATAATCACTTATTGTCACCTTCAATATACACTCATTCTCTATCCCTACAACGCTCCATGCAAATTTCCATTGTTAGAAACAGTGCTGGAAGTTATATTCTGTCAGCTCCTGCAGGACACGTGCCGCTTTCTCTTTAACAGCTTCCACAGACTCAAATCTTGTCCCTTTTAATGCAGATTTCACCTTAGGGAACAGGTAGAAGTCACATGGTGCAAGATCTGGTGAATAAGGTGGATGTTCTAACACTGAGATGCTGTACTTGGCTAGGAACCTTTTGGCAGATAACGCGGAATGAGCTGGCGCATTGTCTTGGTGGAGAACCCATGATTTGTCCTTCCACATTTCGGGTGTTTTACTCCCCGTAGTTGACGTAGTTTAGAAAGTACCTCAACGTAGTAATATTGATTAATTTGACCTTTAATTAGTTTGACCTTCAGGAACTCGGTGAATGTATACAATCCCATGGATATAAAAAAAAACAATCATCATTGCTTTAAATTTTGACTTGCTCGTTCGAGCTTTTTTTGCTCTCTGTGAAGTTCGGCTCTTCCAGTGCATGAATTGGCGCTTCGTTTCCGGATCATAAGTAAAACATCACGTTTCATCACGTTATTATCGTTTCCAAAAAATTTGGGTCATTTTCAATCGCGTACAAAGTGTCAGTACAAATATTTTTCCGAGCTTCGTTTCAAAAATTTTTGGGCGGCACGGGTCCTGAAGGAGCTGACAGAAGATGACTTCCAGCACTGTTTCCAACGATGGAAAATTCGCATGGAGCGTTGTAGGGATAGAGAAGGAGTGTATATTGAAGGTGACAATAAGTGATTATGTATAAAATAAAAATAAATTTTTTTACAACGTCAGTCTCGTTATTTAATAGCCACACCTCCTATTTATTTAACCACAGAAACAAATAAAATATAGTATTTTCTATTGTTGTTGACTGTGCGCAACGCGTAAAAAGTCTATGTAACTCAGGAGTAGTTGGTTTTGTTGTGATAAACCCATAAATGTTTATTATATTATTTTTATTATATTAACGTACTTAACACAATAATAAACCGGTGCAACATTAATTATAAAATTAAATTTGTTGTTATTCCAGAAATAAATCATATCATTTTACCTGTTCATAATTTGAATAATTTTGTTTATTTTACATTCGATTGAATTAATATTTTTTTGTTTTCTGTAAATAATTTTTGTATAACTTTTTTTGGAATTAAATTCTCTACGTACTCTGATAAAAAAATTTAAGGGTTTATCACCAATTTTCTTTTTCACTCAAGTTATTTGCTGTCAAACCTAGAAAAGTGTCATTTTCATCTTCGATGTTTTGCAGTTTTTACCATTTTTCTCAAAACCCGCAAAGATTACAGTTTTGGGACTAGTTTTATTAAATTTTTAAGGCTACAAAACATAAGAAACCATAACATTACCGCTAAATTTATGTTTCCAGAGTTTCAGTGACGTGTTATTTCACGAGAGGAACTGAAATCCGGACCAAATCTTTGGCTAGCCATAACTCGCTAACGAATGGTTTTCGAACCCAAACTGACAATAATTTTGACAATAACACCCCACTAATCTAACATCTAACCCGTTTATTTAAACATTGAATAGTTCTCCGATTTCCCTTATCACTAAAATAAAGTAACTATTTTATTCTTTTATGAACAATATAAAACTCACATTTATAAAGAGTAAACTGCAGTTAAATCAGATCAGTACTTGACAATAATTAAATAAATAAACTTTATTATCATGTAAAATAATAAGCATTAGAGGCTACACACAATTTCAAAAAATTTGTGGTAGGAAATAGGATGTTATAATAATGCACAAAAAGAGAAAAGGTGAATATAATCAGGCATTCAATCAGGGTGGCCAAGGAAAACTCTGCGAAAATCGTGACAACGGCAACCAAACATTATACAAATACTGATTACAAAATTTATTCTTAATAATATTTAGTAATAATCTTCTCAAATCAATCTATTAATTTGATCATTACACAGTTAACACTTTCACTTCCAAAAAAATAGACAAAAAAATAATTGTAAGGCAGAAGAGTACGAAGTATTTACCTTCTATACATAAATGGAAAAGCCCTCACTGACTGATTGACTAGCTCATCACTAATTCTCCTACTTGCACAATTAATAGAAAACTGAAATATGGAGGGTATAATCTTTTAGGATAAATAGAAAAGGTTAAACATAAACAAATTTTGACATTCCACCGTTAAGGAGTTGAAAAGGATGTTCTTTCCAAAGTACAAAATGTGTAATTTCCAAATTGAGATATATTTGTACGATTACTAAACAACTCTAACAGAAACAATAAAAACCCCTAGTGACCGCCTCCGTGGCCCAGTGGTTAGTGTGCAACAGTGTAAAGCGGAATATTCCGGGTTTGATTCCCAACTAGGGTCTAGAAAATGATTACACGTTCAAACCCACCGTTCCTCAACCCAAAGTAATCGATGTAGTGCGAAGAAATGCGATTTAAGGAAAACCCCTAGTAGTGGTTACAAAAAGTCCCGAATCGAAAGTATTTTTAATTCTGTGAAATCCCTTAACCCATACCTGATTATTACGCCAAAAAAGTATCACACACTGTAGTTACTGACAATAACACAAAAGTAAAATTGAAATTTTAATAAACAATAGAACTTTTGTAACCTAGAAATCAAAACTTTCAACCTCTGAATTCAGATTCAAAAAATCAAGACGCATTTCGGATAACCAATGACTGTTCAGTAAGTTTCTTTACTTACGAATACAGAAGAATAAACCAACAAATTGGATGAAAATAGTGAACTGAATCGTAAAGGTTTTTTTTATAATACAGCGTTTAAAGGTGTACAAACATTTTATACAACATCCCCCTATCAGTGAAGCGAAAAGCAAATGGGTGTAGCCTACTCCCCCCTAACAGCACTTTAGGAAAGGCAACACCTAATACTAATCTCCCCTAAATAGAAGGCAGTCAGCCTATCTCTATTATTTCAGGTTCTTACAAAATTGGTTATATAATCATCACACAGCTTAAAAATAAACACTTTTGTATTGATATACAAATTAAAAATCAACTTTTACATCTAACCCCTCCCCAAAACTACATTACATTTACATTTTCTACGCTATACTACAGTAGATTTGCACAGGTTGTACGCCCGTAGTTCAGTGGGAAGAAATGAATAGATCTATCGGTTTACAGACAAATGGTTTACAGTTAACTGTACACTGTGTATGAATCAAAAGAAACACTAGCTTAGTTTGTCAAAGTGCTCGATATTACCATTCCAAATTAACTTCCTAACATATGGTTTAAATTTAATAGTACTTATATTGTTGGTCATCAGCCGTAAGGCCGGTTTGAACTTCTAGAAGCTTTACTAAGTAAAATGAGGAGTGAGATGATTTACCATTTCCTTCATCACAGAGTGGAAAAGCTCACTAAGTGGGCTTTCCAGGTCCTCTGAAAAGCATCTACTTTCCACCCTGCAAATAACAACTTCACTTCATTCACTACAGAGTCTGGTTGTATATAAAATACATTACTCTCAGAGAAGATAACTCTGACTAGTGTCTTTTACACCTCTACCTCTTCTGTTTTTAAATTATTCAGTCATGTAATGGGCTGAGCGATAAGAAACAATTTGTTTTGTGACCCAGAAACTAGCAAATCGAGTGCTAATAGAACACTCCGACTGCCAGTTATGGGCATAACATTACTTATAAAACTGAACTTTCTACTTACACCGATCATTGGGAAGTAAAATTTCATAAAAATGGATAACAAATGAAAAAAATAAAAGTTGAAACCTTAAAAATTCCTAAAATTCTAATAGGGATAATTTATTTACAATTTTTTCTAACAGGAGGATATTGAACTTATCATAATTTCTGAATCACATATGTTTAAAATTTGCTTACGACATTAGTGTATATAATCATATTTACAGGAAATTGAATGATCTACAACTTTTACTAAGAGAATTTTTCTCTACAGAGCCTAGTTTAGCGTGAACGAGAGACTTTCCATATTTTTAAGCCAAACTGAGGTTGAATTTCATTTTGCGTCTTTCACTAATGATTAAAATAAGGTTATGTTTATTGAGGTTAGTTTTTTGTTTAAATCTAATTTTTTATTACTAATGTTAGGCTATATTGTTTATAATTAACATTGGCAAGAGAAAGTTGTGCGAGTATTTCACACCAGATTTTAAAGAATAGAAAGTAGATTTCAGCTTGTTCTTATTTATAGATTTTTTTTTAGACCTAAAATCCAGTTCCAGCTTAATTTTTCAAAAATTTTCCGGGGAGAACCTAGTACCCCATGGTTGGGGAGGGGTATTCCATACCCACAAACCCCCCCGTATTGTCTCTCCGCACAATAGACCGCCCTTGTTACAATCATTTAAATCGGTCCGTATCCATCAACGATGAATAGATACATCGAATTTAAGATGCTACAGATTGTTACAAGAAATCTACAATGACCAAACACTCACACCATTGACAAGTTAGTTCTTAACTTTGATTATCTTTACATTTTTTATGTCTTTGTTATTGCTACAACTTATTACTATTGTTATAACTTCTTAAGAAGTTATTGTTATAACTTCTTTTCGTTCCTTTTCAGCAATATTTAATGCTGTTACTGAAAATAACTTACATTGTTGTTACTGTAATAATTATTTTCTAATTTATGTAGCTACACATTTATAATTTATTACTTAACTTTCATAAAATGTATACAAAGAAGTTGACGAAACAATAAAATAGTGTTTAATGATTTTTTCACCGATTCAACACTTCTCCAAAAGCGAAATCCTATTTATTTTCGTAGGTTTTAAAAGTTTTTGAAAAAGCGGGGGATTTTTGATATTTTATTTTAAACGGAAGTCACAGATGTTAAGACAATTTAAAATTATGGTGTCAATGAATATATTCATAAACGTGTTTATTTAAATACATTAATTTTATTTTCTTAGTGTAGGAAGAATGTTTATGTATTTATATTTATAATACAGAGTCTAGGAATCATAAAATATAATTTATTTATTTCGATCTTATAAATTTTATTTCTTCGTGAGCCTACTAAATGAACGAATACTTATTTGAATCGTGATTGTCCCGTACAATTGTACTGTCATAAGAATACTGGCGCCTTAGTGACCTGACAGAAATACGTACATACAAAATAAATTTAATGTTTGTCTCGGCAACAATAGGTCGTTTCAATAAATTTAAGTCATTGTTAGTACAATGTGTGTGTGCAATATGGTTGTGGAGGTGGAGTCGAGATACAAACAGTGTGGGTTGAACTACCAGTGACTTGTTGGGTGGTGACAACCAGCAGCTATTTAATGCTGGTACTGTATATAATTACAGTAGATGCAGCATCGCCTTATACCGTTGAATAGAATTTTATTCAATCGCTAAATAAATGTTACAATATGCAAAACATTCAACCTAACTTTTAACAATAGAATATCGCCTTTAATAGAATTATTATTACAAAATCAACATAGCAGTTTACGCAGAAATATATAAAAAATTATTAGATATATGTAAACAATAAAAATATCTACGTACTCCGAGTAAGAAAATTATCCGCCCCAGTAGAAAATAAAATGATGCCTTATCGGTAAAATACCATGACCTTGGTTAGCCCAGACAGTCCGGGATTTAGTCATGTGTCCGGGATTAACGAATATCCAAGGAATGCTAGACCGTTGAAAGTTAATTCAAAGATGGCTAGTGTGGACTTTTACGAAAAATTAACACTGATAAGGTGTAGCAAATTATCCACCCCAGTAGAAAATAAAATTATGCCTTATCGGTAAACTATCATGTCCTTGATTAGCCCAGACAGGCCGGGATTAACGAATGCCCAAGGAATGCTAGACCGTTGGAAGTTAATTCAAAGATGTCTTCTGTGGACTTTTAAGAAAAAATTAACACTGATAAGGTATTCCTTCACTCAATCTGTTAGTTGCAGGGCAAAAAAAGGTTCTGTTTCTTATCACATGGTCAGCCAATTAAATGACTGAATCATTTAAGAACAGAAGAGGTAGAGGTGTAAAAGACACTAATCAGTTATCTCCAATAAAAGTGATAAATTTCATAAAACAGCCCAGACCCTGTGGTGAATGAAGTGAAGGTGTCACTTGCAGAGTGGAAAATATTCGGGGTACTCCGGTTTTTTACTTATTGGAAAACTAAAAACAAGTTATTAACAACAATCTGGCTTCTACAAATCAAGCAATACCAAATTTGACATTCCAGTGACATAAATTAAGAGTATCGAATACTTGGTAATCATAGTTTCTTTCACTTTTCTACAATTCCACGAATTCCAAAACGCATGTTGCATTTAATATTTAAAGTAACCTGTGAATTGAAAGCGACAGGCCTGTCTTAAAAATTACATATTTTTCTTTAAAATGGTTTTTGAGCTTTATAGCTCTTAGTAGACTTCGGCTTCCTTCGTAATGCTCATCCACCCATCACTATTGGTGGCGAGTATTTTCCATCTTCTCACAATCATCGAAATCAAATCATTCCTAGCATCATCCATCTACTTTTTCCTAGGCCGGCTAATCCTTCTTCCATAACATAAAGTCTTCCTTTCCATATTAACTTAACCGTCCTCGTTGGCTCCACTCATTCTCAATCTCTGAGCGTTTATGAATCGAACCGTATGCCTAACTTCAATTAGAGTATTTTAGCCGGCCGCACTGGCGTCGTTGGTAACGTGCTCGCCTCTCATCATGCGTCTTGGGTTCGAATCCCATTCAGACACGGCATATTTTTATACGTTACAAAAAATAATTTCATCCTTCATCGTCTGCATTAGCAGTAATTGCAGAAGTCGGACGTTAAACCAAAAAAAAAAAATTAGAGTATTTTAGGCTCTTTGGTTTTTCATACTATCCAGTCATCTCGTTCCTTAACTAATTCCACGTAGTAGGCTATCTATCACAACCAATTCTTTTAAATGAATAAATTTTGCTAATTACAAATTCGATTCAAGTTCATTTCAAGAACTTTTTCGTACATACATATTTAAAATAATATCGTGATATATATCACGTCAACAGTAGAATATTGGTTCAAAAAAAATACTTTATATAATTTAGAAGTATTTTAAGTATTTGTGAAACAGCTGTGAACTAAAAGTAACGCCTATAAACGTGTTAAATAAACCACAATACATGCCTGCAAAGATTATTTCTCTAGTCTCAAAGTTATTACAGAACACAAAGCGGTATGAGGGATGGTCCATCAGATGGTGTTACGGTTGAGTGACCTACGCTGCGGTCCCGATTTCTTTCGATCACCCTTACTAGACGTTTTACATCGCTACAAAAAAACTGAATTGGAATTTTAGTACTCCAATAAGTAATTTCATCGGCTCGCAAACATGGTTAAATCCTCCATAATTAAAGAGAGATTTCTTTTGTACAATATAATAAATCTAACACAGTAACACCTAAAAGTAATCTTCATCCTCCTAACTGTTTACTGAACTGTTTTATAGTTATACAAAGATTATTAAATTTCATTGATCATTACAGTTTACCAAAATATAAATTTAAAGTAAACTTATGTTTTTCAATAAATAAATAAAACAAAATAGTGAGACTGTTTCATGAACTAATTTATAAACAAATTAAAATTCACAGATCTGATTATTCGGTAGGTTTCAAAATACAATTCAATATCCAGTGCTTTTAAAAATCTAGAGTTTCGGGTTTCCCGCTACAAAGGGTTTTTCATTTAAAAACCTTCCCTGGAGAAGCCTTATTGTATTTAGAAGTGATTGTATCTGTTAATTACATAATACAAGGCTAAGAAAAAATTATCTTACGCACAATTACAGAATCTTTTAACAAAATTTAATTTAAATTATTCAATGAAAATTTTCAAAAAGAAAATTACTAGTACCGTAGTCCTATAAAAATAAAATAAAAATCTACTTCATCATTCGGAAAACTGTGTAAGACATAATACATTATTTAAAATTTTCCTGAAAAAAACGTATAATCTACAATTGCGATAAATCACTTATTTTTTAGTAAAGAAAAGATGGCATGTTACTAATCAGTGGCAAACTAAAGAAACACTACTTGACTGTTAGTCGAAGGTACAGAGTTGACTCACGGCTAGATTCTATATTAGGCTATATGTTAATTTTAGTAAATGTTTCAACTCAAAAATACGTGAAAGAACAGAAAATAACATTATAGACTTGAAAATATAAATATTATGACAACGGACATGAATACTAAAAATCTATAGAAGTAGTTTCTACAGTTATTGTTTGTACAATACCAACTCAGAAAATAGTGTCGGAACGAATACGAAGTTGATATTGAACTTTTATTTCCTTCACATTAAGCAATCTCAAAGTAAAGATTCTCACGATACAAATCTCGGTGTAGTAGAGAAGGGTAGGGGAATTGTAAAATTGGAGACAGTAAAATAAACTTAATTTTTAAACACCAAGCTACAGGAAAAGCAACTACGCAGCACAATGCGCCTCTTAAAACTATAGGGACCCATAAACTATTTAATACCGGTACCCATGCTTAAGTTTATTCAGAGGGTGGAATTTTAATAAGATTTTGTTAGTTAATCAAAATTTATGAAGGTGGGATGTCAAGTTTTTTAAAAGACGGGTCCATACGACCGCTGTTCAAACGAGATGTTTACCTGGGGTGGATGGAAAATAACCTGAAGGGATGCAAGATTATTTCTACAGAGACTTATGAGACCTAATTCAAAAGGTTTCAAAGCCCTGAAATACGAAGGTTAACTTCCATTTATAAGAGCAGCTACTACTAAACAACCTAGCATAAGTCACTAGTCGATTTCTTTTATTATTTAAATGTAAAAAATACACTATCGTTACAATCAAAAGATACTGAGCAACTCAGAACTTTGTTACTACGAATTTCTTTACAAAATAATTTCACCAGCAATCCAAACTTGAAATTTTTAGCACTAAATGAATTTCTTATACTATTACGTCAATCGTTGTGTGATACACGAATGGATAATTGACTGCATTTTTCTGACGTATTACTTGTCAAAGAATTAATTAAACATGTTCATCAATACACTAGAATAGACTGAAATAAAAAGTAGCCAATTTGAAATGTCTTGAGTTTCCAAGGTCGATTATAACAGATATCCGTACCGCTGAAACAATCGAAGACTTCCATGTAAAACAAATTCAGATTTACCAAACCTGAATCATCAACCACTGATTTAACGAATGAGTGAGAATATATAACACTGAACTTTTCTGGTAAGAGTTCAAAATTCAGGCTTTTTTTAAGCTAACTAACGTGAAATTACTACTTTTATACAGAGTTACCTATTATTTAGGTTACAAACGTTTTTATCTTGGTGATATTCATCTAGATCAAAGTCTTCCTTTATGGTGAAATTCATCTGCCTAATAATTATTAGTTGTATTTAATAAAAATTAAAATAATATGATTGACAGAGTAATAATGTTCTTGTTACATCAGTGTAAAAACGCCATATTTACAAAAAATTAAGTTTTAAAGTACAAAAAAAAAATTACTCGATTTTTTGGGACAAATACAGTTAAACAAAGTAGGTTACAATAAAATAGTTACTACTTTCGATTAAAATCTTACATTTACAATCCACGGAATTTATCAGAGAACAAAATTAATAACGTGTCAATCGAAAGTTTTCTCCGTAAGAAGATTAGACACAAATGGACGAACTTACATACAAAATATTAGAAATTGGATTCCAGAACAAACTATTATTATACATCAGACAAAAATGTATCTTGGACGAAACCGAACACTGGACGATTAACGGTGTGTACGAAAATATCTAAGAACCAAAATCCCCAAGCCTGTAACTGCCACTACTTTTAACTAAATATAGAATTTCAACAAATGTTAACAGTCAATGTCAACTCCTTTATTAGGGACCACCCGCAGCAACATTGCTAACGAGCAGGACACTGTCACCTTTATTCAGTTCGTCTCACTTTTGACAGAGGGTTACGTGAGATTTCCATTAAAGGCCTCAAATTAAAAATTCTAAGAATAATCCTTTTTGATACACGTCATCCATACTATTTTCAATTCGTTATTATTTTCCAACTCAAATCACTAACTGAAAAAATGATACTTCATTAAACGGTACCTGTCGAAAGCAAACAGTTAGATGATTGTTAACATGTTGACATAAATTCTATTTTACTTAACAATTTTCACAACTTGTGCACAAATATAATCTCAGTGTAAACAATGGTATAAACTCCAGTGAAATAGCTCACAACTACAGTAGAATCTCAGTAGTCCGGCCTGTTCGGGACCGAGAGGTGTCGGATTACTAGATGTGTTGGAATTTTCGAACAATAAATAACAAATTTAAATAAAAAATCTGGTGTGAAACACTCACACAACTTTCTCTTGCCAGTGCAAATAATTAACAATTAACCTAACATTAGTAATAAAACATAAGAAATAAACAAAAAACTAACCTCAATAAACATAACCTAATTTTAATCATGAGTGAAAGACGCAAAATGAAAATCAACCTCAGTTTGGCTTAGAAATACGGAAAATCACTCTTTCTCTCTAAACTAGGCTCTGTAGAGAAAAATGCTATAAATAAAAGTTGTAGATCTTTAAATTTCCAAAAAATTTAATTATATACACTTTTGTCGTAAAATGCATACTAAGGCCGAAATGTTAAAAAAATCGATTTTTCTCACGTTTTCGTGAGAAAAAAACAGAAAATCGCAAATTACCACTAAACTAAGCGTTATACAAACAAATGGTTGAAATAAAAGTTGTAGAATTTTAAATTCTCTACAACTTTTATTATATAAATTTTTGCGCTAAAATGCATATTAAAGCCGTAATCTTAAAAAAACTTTGTTTTTACGTGAAAACAGCCTCACCTAGAATTTCAGCAAACATGACGCCTACCCTATCTTGTAGAGAATAAAAAATTTAGTAAACCAGGCGATTTTAAAAAAAATCGTACGACCAGTTTTTGAGAAAATCACAAAAAAGTGAAAAATGACACGAATAAACTACTACTTCCGGTAGACCGATTTTGATGAAAATGTTCGTGTCGGGTCCGGTAGTGGTAGGCCTATGTAACTTAAGTTTTAAGTTTCAAGCTCGTACGACGTTCCGTTCTTGAGATATTTTGTATACACACGCGCACGCGCACGCGCACGCACACACAGACACAGACACACAGACCAATCGCTAAAAACATGTTTTTTGGGTTCAGGGGGTCTGAAAACGTATAGATCCGGTGAAAACTCGATTTCGAAAAATCGACATGAAAACAATAGGCCTACTTTCCTTCCTATATATTCAAATAGGCAAGAGAAAGTAAAAATTAACATGCATTGATTTCTATGTGATTTTAAATTAAATAAACTAATTAAAAAAGTTTTGCTGAGTACTTTTGTAGTCATTGTACTAAACATAATTATCGGTATTGACATCGCCTAGTGCGGTGTGGGGGTGCTCGTGTTCTGAATTTCGTTGTCAATTCAGCATGAAGTATAGAGTATGGCCCAGTTCTGGATTTTGAATAAAAGGCCAAAAATTATTCCATTTTAACAACAACAATTAAGGTCGCTTATTCATTTCTTTAATCAAATTTTAAACATACATGTTATATTAAATCCGCCGTAATTAAATCGAGTTGATTTCCCTAATTCAACTTAAGTTTTTTACAAAATCTGTCCTGGGTGAGGTTTCACACTTTTAGGCCTAATATTTTTAGGGCCGGATTACTGGAGGTGCCGGACTACTGCACGGCCGGACTACCGAGATTCTACTGTAATTTATTTCAAATAAAAGTACGCTAAAACAAAAACGTTAAATAACAGTAATTAACTCGTTCAGTTTTAAAAATTTTCCTTTTTCTCTTGGTTAGACAATATTGAGTATTCCGTTTTTTATCAGTTTTCTGTGTTACTTGAAATCTACATAAACTAGTTTCAAAACACGCAATAAATAAAATTAGCAAAAACAAATCTGATTTTTCAAATTATTAGATGAGATTATTCGTCAGTAACCTCCATTTTACTTCTGTATCGTTAGAATGTTGATACGTTAATACGAAAAGATTCACAAAAGTCTTAATCAAAACTAAATAAATAATTCAAAAAAATTATTAAATCTGTTCCAAGAATTATTCATTTCTGATTATTGACTGGAATAGAGGGTCCGTCATTTTGGTACAATACCGCTAATTACAAACGTTTTACAGTAAACTCCTGTAGGTACCGAGTTTCATTACGTTTCGTATACTAATCTTCTAATGTACATTGAGAGAAATCACCAGTTTTACAACGTTTACTATTGTTAACAATAATCTATCAGTAATGTTCACACCATTATCACATTATTTTTATCACACAGTATGCTTGCATAGTATATTTTACAAATTTATCACCGTCACACCTATAATAATGACTGACAGATCGAGTTTATTATCGCTATCTACAATCAAAAACATTTTTATATTCAAGGCTTTTTATTGAATAGATCCTGCCGTTGAATAATCGCAATAAGATACAGGATTACCAACCAAAATATACATAAATAAACAGGCCTATAATTCGCGGAATTCTGAAGATGACGACAACTCGATTAAATTCCTGTAATTCTGGTAATAAACTTAAATTATTGACAAAAATATTTCGTATGTAGGCCTACTGTGTAATATTCTATACTAAATCTACAAAACTAGCTAGACTTAGTTCTGAATCATTAAGTATTCAGACTAAATCATCACTTTAGGCAATACAGAAATAGCATTTTTATACCAATAAACAACATTAAAGAATAGACGAAAATTTGACTCCAATTTTTTTTTAAAAATGGGATTACTCCTGTATTACCTACAAGTTCCATTCCTTGTATAAACTAAAAGTGCATACTGGAGAAGTTTAAGTAAAATTTATTTTGAACATTCACTGAATGTATCCCTAATAATTCTCAAAATGCAATTTTCAATCTGTACAGTAACTTAAAAATTTAACGAAGTTTAGGTTATTAGTAATTTTTAGTTAGAAAATAAATTTTAAACTGTCAAGTGTTGTACTAGTTTTTGAAAAGCAAAACGGCCCTAGAAATTTTCTCGTAATTAAAGCACAACACTAGAATTAAATCCACCAAAAAATATTCAATAGGAATGTTATCTATCACGATTTAATTTAGAAACAACTTAAACAGTAACAAATAATTGGAGGAAACAATGTCAGTTTCCTCACTTATCTTTATTAACACTGGTTTCAATGAACGTTCATAGTCTTTTAGTCAATAACTATACAGTTTTTTGGTGTCTTTAAATTTCAGACATCTCTACATAGTTAACTACGTGGGAAATGAATGTAAAAATATTGTACTAACACTAAACTGTTAATTTAATAATAGTAAACAAACAGAACGACCAAAATTTAATTACTGTAACTCTAAATGACTACATTTTTACGTTATTGTTTTCAAAATGTTACAAAACAATAAATATATCTGAGAATAATGAAGCTCTGACTTTTGTTGATATTCGTCCAAATCAAGAATACTATAATAGAAAAGTATATTGAGTAGTTAAGGTCATTTATAACTAAAATTTGAAATTATAAACAAATTATTCGTTAAATATTCGTGAAGCAAAGCCACATTACAAAATTTATATTATAAATAAAAGTGCAGAACTTACCAAACAATCTCCGAACTTCTATCTGGTTTATGTACAGATTGAGGTTAGAAATAACACAATCGCTATATATTAACAGAAAAAATGCAGTTCTGATGAAACATAGAAAACGTAACTTCCTAATCATTGTTAGGAAATATAAAGTTAACCGATTATAAAGAAATGATCACAAATGTCTTAACATTTTAAAACTAAAACAAAGTTACTGTAGGAAAAATACAACACGACCACGATTAACAATCACTTCCTGCGTCACCGGCATATCACGCTCATCTGGCCTCCAGTAGATGCACGACGAAGGTAAGGACCTGTGGATGAACATAAAACTGGCGCTGGTATGCAGACAGGAGGGGAATAATCACGAGCTTGTTACGAAGTAGCTCGAAGGAACCCGAAGTGCCCACCATCAATATAATCTGTTTTATGTTGCTCTCGCATAATGGTTGTTGATTTTGCCTGCTTCTCACTACATAAGTAACTTATGTAGAAATGTATTTTATTATAGTATTTTATATGTAAGTTTTATGTAGAAATTATGTATTCATAACTGTTATGAAAGAATCAAGAGAGCGATAAAAAAACCGGCTGGGCTGCCTATGTCACCATTTAAACCATACGAACATAAATTATAGTAATTTTCAACTCAATCGGGTGTTTACAAACTTCCCTGCGCTGTACATAATATGCAAGTCACCCTCCTCCTCGTTATGAGAAAAGAAGGGCTGTCGTGAACGCAAACCATGACTAACTTCACCGTATCTAAAGTACTTCACAGATGATTTTAACCAGAATAATACAATATAATTAACTGTCCACATACAGCTTTGTGCACAGTGTTCGCACTCAAAATTTATTACATTAGCTGAAAAGATGAGTGACACTGTAATATCCTGGATATCAGGAACAGGAAATAGAATAGGACTGTTCATCCACAGGGAACTCCAGCAGGAAGGAAGGGTCTTATTTTATATGGACAGCATGATGAACGGCGAACACTTTGTACAGTAGTACAAAGTTTGTTGTAACAGCGTACAAGATAAACTGTTTTGTTGTTTGTATTAATAAAAAGAAGGAAGCATGTTAGTGTTTATAAACTCAAGCTGTTATACGTCAACAACTTGAGAATTTCAGTTGTAACACAAGCGGTGTAGCACAGTGGTTTGTTTTTTCAGAATGAACAACATTCCGTTTATAGAAAGTACTAGTAAACAAATTTTCTTTTATGTGAAAGATATATGATAGCCTGATCGCAAAACAATATAAATATACATTAATTAATTTTGTAACATTTTCTTTTAGTCAGAATGTTTAGATAATTTTATTATTTTAACGAGAGGAAAGCACTAACAAAAACCAATATTTACTTTGTTAAACTCACTAGCTAAAATTTATAGTCACTGAATATTTCTTGTAAAAATTCACAAATACAGTACGTCAAAATTGCATGTTTAAAAATCTACAACAATCCATATGGTATGCAAGCTAAAAGTGCAAAAATAAAATGTTTCGTGTAGGCGTTTACATAGTACTTACGACAAGGTATATGCATGATCAGGATGTTGTTGTTTAGGTTGTTTAGGTCATCAGCCAAAAGGCTGGTTTGAACCTGTAGAGGTTTTACTAAGTAAAACGAGAAGTGAGGTGGTTTACCATTGCCTTCCTCACTGAGTGGAAAAGTACACTTATCAGCATGCCGGGCCCTCTGAAAAGCACATATTTTCCACTCTGCAAATGACACCTTCACTTTATTCACCATAGGGTCTGGCTGTATAATGAAATTCATTACTTTCAGAGGAGATAACTCTGATTAGTGTCTTTTACACCTCTACCTCTTCTGTTCTTAAATGATTCAGTCATTTAATTGGCTGACCATGTAATAAGAAACAGAACTATTTATTTTAGCCCTGCAATGATCAGGATAAGATATAATAATAGATGTAACATCTATTATGAAGAAGCTTGTTTCCAAAACGTACTAAATCCAAATTTTGTAATTTTTCACAGGGTTTAAAAAACAAGTATATTGGTTAAAATATTAAATTAAGATTTTACAATTGTCTTGTTTTAAAATAATTTGTTTTGTTTTTTAAAGTAAAGTAAAACTAATCTAAATATCACTTTTTGTTTAATTTTTAATTGTGTTAGAAAAAATTTTGCCATGTGGATTTAGTACTTTTTGACACAATCACTGCTTATAGTATCCTTTGGAAGAAAATAAAATGGATTTAGTACTTTTTGAAACATAATATTTTTTATGCCTGTGAATTAGTCTGTTACAGAGTAACAGTGTATTAGGATAAAAAAATGTTTTAATAAAATACATTTTCTGGGCATACAAATTTTTTTCAGTTTATTGTAAAAATTATAAAATTGAAATTTCATGATTACAAATTAATTTTTTTACTGTCTGTTAAAAACCAAATTATCTATTTTTGCAAAAATACCTTCATTATTCTTAAGAAAATAATATTTTATCACCTTTTTTAACAAATTAAAACATCTTCATTATGAATCGCAATATTATCTGGATCATCTTCATCTGGTATGGCAAATTCATTTTCAGATAAACATTTTTTGTAGAAAGGATGAGTTCCTCATTTAATTCCCATTAATGACAGAAGCCTTCGAACATCTGTAGCTTTTTCAGTTATTTAGTTTCGGAACCTAGTCCATATTCTTTTTCCAACAACTAGGATCACTTTTACGTTTCCTACCTTTACCATTAGGCGCCAGTAAGCATGAAGCCCAACCTTCAAACTCGTCAGTTTCCATTTTATCAATGATTAAATTAAACCAAAATACTATAAACCTATTATTAATACTTAAAAATATTATATACACACAAAATATTTACTGCCCAAAACAAATAAACCACTTCCTTTTTACTTTAAAAACTGTTGTTGTTGTTGTTGTTGTTAGTAGGTTACTTGGTCACCAGAGACGATACAGTCTCTATCAAAACCATTAAGCGGACAGAAACCGCGCCGATCCTCCCACAGGAGAGGGCGCTATTAAAACACAACTTTGTTTTCTTTTGCAAATTTAAAAATTTCCCTGTAAGCAAGCCCGTTATGTTTACGTATTATACCTTGTACATCATATACAATATCAGGATCAGTTCTCCACAAGTCGAGTCTCAGTCTCTCCGAAGCTTCAAACAATAATGGGCAATCAAATATCAAATGGTTTAAGTCTTGTCTGACCACGCCGCAGTCGCACGCGGCAGAACCAATCACATTTTTATCCGCCAGATGTGCTCTACAGCAAGTGTGACCTGATTTTATTCTGTTGACCAGAGTAATAAACTCTCTAGGACCTCTAGAATTTGCAAACCAAGGTTTGTTCAAACTAACTTTGGAGTTTTCAAAGTAAAATTTTCCCTTAAAATTGCTTTGTGATTTCAGGAAATTACGAGAATCAGATCGCAGAACACATTCGAAAAAGGGGAAAAGATTGTCAAACCTCACCTTAGGGATGTCTATAACATTTTTACCAAGCGCTGCTTTCGCTAGTTCGTCGGCTCTTTCGTTACCCGCAATCCCCAAGTGACCCGGGATCCAAATGAAGGAAGCGTCAAGTCCAATTCTAATTAAATTTACATAAATTTCTTTAATATCCATAATAATATCATCCAATTTATTTTTACCGTAAGAACCATAAAGTGCTGACAAAACGCTACGAGAGTCGGTGAAAATGACGGCTTTTTAAACTTTTTTTCTAAAGATTACTTTTAACGCTTCGAAAATCGCTAAGGCTTCCGCGTGAAATATCGTAAAATTGTGGTTTACTCTTTTTTGTATTCTTATTTTTAGATCTTCAGACCACACGGCGAAACCTGTCCTGTTTATATCAACATTTTTTGACCCGTCTGTATACAGCTTCACTTTATCGGAGTGGTGATTTTTTAAGTACTTAATAAACAAACTATTTACCTGCATTAATTCCTGAAACTTTACGCCATCAACCAAATTAATTTTAGAATCTAAATCTAAGAAACGCGCTGCCGGATTGAATTTTGAAATTCCCGCCCATTTCCAGGTACGGACGTCGGTTAATAATTCGGTTAGTTCATCATACCGGGAGATCAGGTTGAATCTACTTTTTAGTCTAGTGCGGTTTGATTGAGCGAGCTCAGTCCTCAAAGTGTCACGCAGAGGGTGACTTTCGGAAGACATTACTTTAATCATAAACTTTTTACCCAAATACTTTCTTCTCAGACTCAACGTGGATTCGCAAGCCAAGTCAAGTATGACATTTGTAGGGGTTGTTTTCATGAGACCTAAAGCTATTCTAATGGCTGCAAATTGAATTGTATCTAGGCTCTTTTTAGAGCTTTCACAACACGAATCCGAGAAAATGCTACCCCAGTCCAAATGCGACCTGATTAAACCTAAAAACTGTACACATTAACCACAACCACACTGTCAACAGCTGATGAACAAC